>PVJL010000349.1:0-369686 GCA_004026885.1 Lyroderma lyra | reverse complement strand
AAACTATACTTAGATAACATACTCATAAAAAGTAGTGTGTCTAGAAACAGTGTATTTTGCATGATATGCCAAGTAAACAGAAGTAGCTGACCAGAATTAGCTGAGAAGGGATGGAAATAAACAATAAGAAAGACAGAACAAAAGAAAGAAAATGGGAGGTAAGGAAGGAAGGACGGAAGAAAGGAAGGAAGGAAGGAAGGAAGGAAGGAAGGAGGAGAGACCATCTTGTCTTGAAAACAGTTAACTTCTTGAAATCTTTACAACTTAACTTTGCTTTATTTGGTTTCCTAGCTTTTCATTGTTTCAGAAACTGTACAGCTCTAAGGTACCATTGAATGCTGGCACACACAGGCTTATTTATGGAATGAGAAACTTCTTAAAACCATGAGTTTATCCTGCAATAACTTGTCTGGGATAAATAAAAAGAACAGATAGAAATGGACATGAATATATACTGAGCAAAATGATATTCCTTTTTAGGTTTGAAGTTACTGTTTACTTACCAAATTATTGTGAAACAGTCCCATGCATACAAAGTTGAATAGCAGTACTTAATAAGAGGTATATATTGATATAAAAACTGCAACTTAGCTAAAATAACAATCAATCCAAAAATTTCAGCAGTTTTCTGTTACGTTGCTGTTATTTTGCTAAACGAGATAAATTAGCAAAATAACCTGGGTGGAAATTAATTTATAGTTACACACGCCACCTTACATACTATGTCACATTGCTTAAATGTTACTTAGTCTGAACTTTATTATACTGGATAATTTAATCTCTTAAATTAACTTTCCTTCTAACATTATCATATTAGTTTGTTATTTCCCCAAGCACCAAATATGAGAACAGAAATCTATTTCTTAAATTTATAAGTTCAGAATTAAAACATATTTAATGAGTTGACAAACACATTCAACATGAATTTCATATAATTAAACTCCAATGAAAGTTTATAATTGCCTTTTGATATTTAGATTTTTGATTTTCTGTTGCCCAATTTAAATGTGCATTATTACATCCCTTTTCACAATAATTAAAATTGTGCTTTTGAAAATATTTTTAATATAAACTTTATTTTGAAATGACAGCCAAGAAATGTATGTCTGTTTAGTTACATCTGCTCTATTTCATACCTTATAAAAGTTATTATTTTCATACTGATCTTGAATAATTTTTAGAAGAATGATGAAGTACATATTTATGTATGAATGATTATTTCATTTCTACTAGCAAAAGCAAATATAACCAAACTGAACATCTTACAAGTTAGGATAAATGTCACCAAGATGGCCACATAGGAAACTCCTGAATTTTCCTCCTACCACAGACACACCAAACACTCTATACAGAGAAATCCAGAAACTATGTGCAGTTGAATGACCCTTTTACATTTGGCAACTGATTAAATACCAACATCAAAATGAGTAGGAAAGGACAAGACGCACTCTTGCTATAAACTCCACCCCTTGCCCTGTACCCTACAATTGGGAGGCAACCCTCAACTCCCAGCTTCTCCCTTAGGAGGAAAGACGTGGAGTCAAACGAGCACCTCATCTTTTAAGGCCGCCACTGATAGGACAGATCCCCAAATTACCCAGCTCCGATAGCCAGTGGGGCTGTGTTCTTGAGTTGTACAGCACTGTTGCAAACCAGAGGAGTGTTTGGACACAAGACAACTCTCCAAGCTATACGTACACCTGGAGTCAGTGCAGAGGGAACAAGCAAAAAGGCCTGTCACCCAGTTTGTCCCAGCGTTGGGTTTAGCCACAACCTTTCACAGCTGCTGCCTCAGGGCCCGGCCTGTTTCGAGTCAGCCTGCACCTGGGTGCTGCTTGCAATCCCTCTGGGCGCTTTACAGAGCTGATGGGTGCTTCCACCGCATTTGCCCAGGAGAGAATGCCATGGAAATGCTCACCAGCTCCTCCCTAGAGAGAGCTTGTCCCCACCCTCAGCATCCCTACATTTGCAGCCTCCACTCAGGGACAGGTCTTCAAATCAACGAACTCTAATAACCCATAGGACTTGACATTTGGAGGCACCCAGGACTATGTTAAACCAAAACGCCTCCAGCATTTTCTGCAGCTGTCCCCTCAGCTTGGCACAGAGGGAGGTGAAAATGGCATTACCAAGGTTTCCTCTGGAACGATTTTGGTGGCCAACTTGCCCAGCTGCTGCTGAGCATCTGGCTACTAAACAGCCTGCCTGTGGGGACTGGCGGGGGTCCTCACAGAGTCTTACAGAGCTGGTGGGTTTGTCCCCTCCTGCCTCCCCTCAGCTGGCTCCCAAACCGAAACCACGCCTCTGGCTTCTCTCTGGGAGGAGCTTGTCCACCCATCTAGCACACCAGTTGGTATGGCTACCACCTGAGAGACCGGCTTTCAAATCGCCTTGGTCTGGAAGCTTGTAGTGCCTGGTATTCTCGAGTCCCTCAGGATTGTACAACAATAAAGTGTTTGCATTAAAAATAAGTAAATCAATAAAGAGTTGGTTCCATTTGGATGCCAAATGCTTCTAGCAACCATTCCCTCTGGCTCAGCACAGAGTGAGTGTGCAAAACACCCAGCCCCTGGCTTCTCCCTCCTAGGGGTGGACTGTACATCCAACATCCTGACCCAGGTGCTGCCTGGAGGTGGGGCTTCCCATTAGCCTGCATCATAGAGCTGAAGGGGCAGGAAAACTGTAGTCCTCAGGACGCTGGACTTGTCCCATGGCCTACGCAGATGGCCCATGCATTTGGATATGAGAAAAAGTCTGAGTATGACAGCAACTTATATTCTTTTCTCTACTGCAATCGGTCAGGAATACTGGAATTCACATTTGACTTCTGTTTCCATGGGCTTACATCAATAATTGTCAATCCTGCTTTAATCTCACTGTTGTAACTGTTTCACTCAGGAGTTCATGTGAAGTTAAGTGAGGAAGTCTGAGTTTATGAGAAGGAAAAAAACCTTTCCCCTGGTTTACTTTTATAACTTAATTTTCATGTACTTTGCTGTTTTAACTTGGTTTGTTAGGAGATTTGATATGACAGAAGTCATAATTAATTGAGACATATTAATGGGTCATACCCTCACTGTCAAGTTGCCTAGATACACTGTGCCATGGAGTATAAAGCTGACATAGTAGACCATAAAAATTTGAGGCATTCAGGTACCAAGGATTTTTACCTCATTTCTCTCATATAACACAACAATAGAGACTTCAAATTCAGAGAAATGTCACCCTGAGTTTAAGCAGTATATGTGCAACCTGAAATTATAGTAATTACTGTCAGTATCAATAATCAGATATTACCATACAAGTATTATATTATTAATGATTGATATTTATTGTGTATGCTGTATATATGTTCAAGGCACCATTTAAGGGTTTTATTAGGTAATTTAATTATTACAATAACCTGAGAAGTCATATATTATAATTTGACCAAGAAAACCAGCTAGAAACTGGAAGACTTAGAATTTTCAATCAGAGAGATCATTCAAAAACACATGGTTTTAACCACTGAACACTATTAAATAAGGTGTTTCTATTGTGTGGTGTGTGACACACTCATAAACCCTTTTGAATAGACAGTCATTTAAGGTAGAGCATTAAGAAAATTTAACTATTTTTAACTTCTTACAAGAATTGTCAAGCACTGTGTTATTTGATCCTTACAACAAATCTATAAATCAGATTCCATAATTAATCTCATCTTTGTAGATAAGGTAACCAAATATTAGAGGTGGTAAACAACTTTCCCAGGATGGTAGGAACTTGCGAAAAGATCCAAAAGCCAGTGGAAGGTACACTTGGCATTGAGCCTCTGCCTTGGACTCTAAAACACATTTTTCTCCTTATAAATTTAGCAATCAGTTTTATTCATAAGGGGACAGGGGGAGGGCTTATGAAAAGATATCTGTGTTTTCATCACATACTACTAACTTTCAGGTATATCCCAACCTGTAGATTTTTATCTTTGTTAATTATTGCACAAAACATCACTATAGCAAGTAAAAGGTTTGACAGATGATCTCTTTTGCCTATCCACCTCTGACACTTACTTCCTGACTTTTAACACTGTGTTAATCTGAGGAAGGTGTTGGCTGTTAACTTTTATTCAGGTGTACAGCACAATGATTCACTATTTGCATATATTGAAGAATGAACACCACAATAAACTAATTAACATCAGCATGCATAGTTGCAAAATTTTTTCTTGTGCTGAGAAATTTTAAGATCTACTTTTAGTTACTTTCAAATATGCAATACAGTTTTATTAAATATAGGCACCACAATGTGTATTATATCCCCATGACTTACTAATTTTATAACTGGAAGTTTGGAAAAACATGTATTCTTATTCATTCATTGGTATGAGGTATAACCAAGAGAGTTCTCATGGTACAGTGACACCTTTAAGTTACGAAATTTGTAAGATGACAATATGGATAGTCTTAGAAGGAAATATAAGACTAAGACTGTGTGGGAGAGGAACAAATATATTATTTCAAACTAATATCAGTGAATTGCTAGGCAATGCAGATTATTATCTGTATTTCAGTGGTTCTACTCATTAAGGCAAAGCACTGAGGTAAAAGGGAACTGTATCCTTCATCAGAACCAGTGAACAAAACAAGAAACATTACTGGGTAATACAGGATTAGCAGCTGATTGGGTTTTGCCTTTCTTGTTTTTTTCAAAGTCATGATATTGCTCCTAATCAAACACTTCCTCAAATATCTCTCTGATGACATGGTTTACTCTAAATAAATGTGAATCTCTCAGTACATTTCATATAGTATTAGATGAAGTATATTTTAAAAACAGATCAGAAAGAGAACTCACATTAGGTGGTGAAATTATTATACAACAAGTTGACAATGCACTGTAGAACTGTAAGCCTGAAACCTATGTAATCCTTGCTAACAGATGTCACCCCAATAAGTCTAACAATAAAAATGAATTAAAAAAAAAAAACAGATCAGAAGTAACTTACACTAGTTCTACCTATGTAAATTTCTTATGTCACATTAGTCCATTTTTAGGTCACCGTATGCGATGTGATTAGCTATGATATAAGAATTATGACTTTCAAAAATATTATCCATAAACATTATTCCTAATTTATGTCCTATTTACCATATTATCTGTGTTTACATGTGTGTAAGTAACCTTTTCAAAAGTATATATATTTTAAAGATATATGTTTATCTTTTAAAAAGAACTAAAGGTAAGAATTGAGAGATGAACTTCACTTTATCAATTTCTGTACTGTTGAACATCTTCCTTCCCTTATTTTTTTCTTCAAGTAGGAGAAAGTGTTTAAATTTCAATGATAAGGAAGTTTCTACTTGCATGATGGTGTCTTTCTATTTAAAGAGACTTAGTTATTTTCACCCAGAGCTTTCATGCCATTTTCACACCATCTCATCAGCTAGTCAATAAAGAATTATGTATAGGGCTATAATTTAAAAAAAGAAAAACTGTTGCATGTTTTCTTTTTCTAAATTGAGCTGTGACTCATACTTTTGTAATGCCGGCCTTGATTTATCAAACGTAAACCCAGATGTGTGATATTTTTTCACACCGGTTCTTCAGCATTGCATCTGTTTTACACTTTGGATCACAGTATAAAATCTATGGACACTGGATTAAGCCATGTTTGCAAGGATCTTTTCATCATTTCTCATATGAATTGAGAAAATGCTTTCAGTTTATGTTTGCTTAAATGAGATGTGAAAAACTTTAATAATCTCATGAAGTATTGTACTTCTTGTAGTGCCAATGCTACTTGAAATTTGTGCAAGGTTTGTGGCATAACAGACATACTTTTTATGAATCGCCCATCTCTTAAGGAACTAGAAAATTGAACTAATCAACTTGCTAGTATTTTTAATTATTGTGGTTTTTGAATACATGTACAGAGTTTAAGCTTCCATCTCAAAGAACTCTAAAAAAGATACCAACCAACCGAAGGAACATAAAGGGAAAAAATAAAGAGAAAAGAGAAAGTCAGTGAAATAGAAGCTAAAATGCAATTGAGAACAATGACAATGCCAACAGATTAATCAAATTGATAAAAATATTATAAAACAACCAAAATGAACATACATCCTTAGAGATTCTAAACATAAAAATAATAAAATGATATATTTGCCAATTAATCTAATCATATTAGACAAATTCCTCAAAAACCCCAAAACATTCATAAAGAATAAAAAAATTCTCACTTGTTATATATCTTATAAAAATAAATCCATTATTTTTTAAACAATTAAAGAGAAAATCTCATGTGAAGATGGTTTTTAACACATTTTTTTCTACATTAAAAAAAAAGAAAGAAATAGCATCAATATTGTCAAATTCAAGATCAAGGCCCCGGGGTGGTGTCTGATGAGGTCTCTCTCCTTGTCTTGCCCATGGCCACCTCATCGCTGTGTCCTCACGTGGCCTTTTCTCTGCATGTGCCTGGACAATAGCTACATGGTGTGCCTCCCTCTCCTTGTGGGACACCAGTGTTATTAGATTAGGGTCCTACCCTTGAGACCTCATTTAACTTAAATTACCTCCTAAAAAGCCCTGTATCGTCACACTGGGGATCAGAGCTTCAACATACACATTTTGAAGGGACACAATTCAGTACGTAGGAGCTATATATGATTTTTCTGCTTTAGGTGATTGTGATAATACATAAAATAACTATAATAGAAAAAAGTTGCATTTATTTATTAAAATATGATAATCCTACTAGTTAACACATACTGTGCTAGTTCCTCAGGGGAGAGTTGCGGGCAAAACGGAAGCCTTCACTGACATGTGGCAATCAATGGCCTAATAGGAGAAATTTTTGAACAAGTCTGGTGATGTCACAGAATGTGATTTTATTCCTATAGATGTAGAGATTTCAGGGTGAGAGGAAAGAATGTTCTTATTGGCTAATATTTATCATTTTAGACACTAGATAAGGTTATGAGAATAAAGAGGAGCTGAGTTAGTGATTGGCGACGGCTTGAAGGACATATAGGTGGGACTGGAAAATGAATTGTTTTTCTTGACGGGGCCAAGATAAAAACAATAAAGTAATATTGTGAATCTTTCTTGACTATCCTGTTCAAGTTGGTGACCATGAATTTAAAATGATCACAAATTTAAAATTCGCTCCTTTTATCATGTGCAAGGACAGAGAAAATGGACAAAAGTTAAAAGAATAACAACAGTAATGACAATACCTGAAACTGTTAAATACTTACTTTTAGACAATGTGATAAATATATTTACTGGATTATTATATTATTTTATAGTAATTTTATGAAACAAAATTATTATTACTATATTCTCATTTGTAAGCAAACTGAGGCTTACAAATAGTTGAATAATTCCCCAAATAATGATGAATTTAAGAGAGAAATGTAGGTAGACTGCCTTCTTCAAAAACAAGACTGTTGGACCCTTCACTGTTTTATGAAAGGTCATAACTTTGTCACGTGCATGAGATGTGACATCAGAGATACAATAAAATTAAATCATCCACAGGAGTATTGAAAAGATAAAGCAGGTAATATTTGCTAAAAGGGGTTGGGGGTAAATGCTAAAGACAGATGTGGGCCCAGGGTCGTGGTGACAGTGGGACAAGGAGCGGGGAGAGCTGCATTTGGAGAATGTGAGAGTGAGCCAGTGGAAAGGAGTGCAAAAGGGCGGCGGCATCGTACCGTGCCTCAATCATTGATGAGGTTTGGTGACACTTTTTCTGAAGAAAATCTAAATTGTGACTGCTGAAATGAGTTAGTGAGGGCAAATAAAGGAGAATTCATGGGAAAATATGATGTCTAAAATCCTAGGTGCCAAAAACCCAGAGGCCAGGGTTTGAAGGGTTCCCAAGGAGCTTTGGATGAATAGCAGTGTTGTCAGGATCTGGGTGTCATCCATACCCATGTCATCCGTAAATTAAGAATGAGAAGTTGACTAATAACAGTACTGACGATAAGGTACCGAAAACAATCATTGTGTTTTTATGTTGTGGGTAGAGGAGAAATGAGATGAAAGCAGTAGTTAGTGAGTGTCCAAGACAACATTTTCACTTTTGTCCTTTTATTTTGAAGGATTTGAATAAATGAGCGTTTTCACTTGGTGATTACGAAAGAGCCAGTGTCCTCTGGGAAATGTCAGATTTCATTAAAAAAATAAGTTGAAGGAAGTGTTCAAAGAATCAGTTAGTTATACAGTATTGACTGATTATAGAACAGAAATATATTAGTAGATTATAGTTCAAGAGATTGATTGAAAGTGAGAGAAGAAAAGCAGTAAAAGAAGAGAAGTTGAAATGAGCCATGATGGAACAAGGTAATACATCATAGATTGAAGAAGTGCCTTCCATGTTAACTGGGAAACCCCGAACAGCAGTAAATAGTGAGGTTAGGCATGGTAAAATTAAACTTAATAGTCATGAAGGTGATGTCTGGGCACTCTACAGACTGTAGCTGTGACTCCGAAATGAGATGTAATAGATGTGCCATTAATTTTCTTCATGATCTGCTAGTGTGGGCGTATGTGCTAAAAATAGCATTGCTAGAAAGAGGTAAGAAAACAAGGAATCATTTCATCCCTCATTCTGAGTTTGGGGGCTGAGGCTGGTGTTGGCAGAGGCTTAAAAGATGTGATTCGGTCCATTCTTTCAGAAATGACAAGATTTTTTTTCTCTCAATGTCCTTTTGTATTGTAGGAAGTACACCCCTTATAACTTCACAGTCATTGCAGGATAGTCTCTGGTCTTGATTCCTTTCTCTTCTCGATTGCAATGGAACTGCCTTGGTACATATAAAATATATATTTCCTGAAATTGATGAGATTTATTTATAAAATGCTATACTGAATAATATCCTAACAGTTATCTTTCTTCCCAAATAGAAATCTCCCAGGATTTTTATTCCTGGGGCTTTACTCAATGAAATGTTTCTCTAGAGAGATTCCCATTTTGATTTTCTTTCCCTCATTCATCAGAAAGAACCGGAGACTATTTGCTTTCCCTATAATTATGTTTCCAGGTTCCGTCTATAAGAAATATATACAGATAAATCATAATAGTGGCTGAAATTGTACTACCATGTTTTTATAAATGTATTACCACCTGAAGATATACTTCATGTTTCATTTCACATATTTTCATATAGTATTTATTCCATTTGATCTTCATATTAACTTTAATGATTTCTTCATCCATTCCACAAATTTTTATTAAATGTTACATGTTTGAAACTCTACTGGTTGCTATGGATTAAAGATAAATAAGAGATGATCAGTACCCTGAAGGAGGCAGCTCTATACTAAGATCACGTACAAAGGATACGAAACTAGCCTAGAAGAAAGAATGATAACCTATTAACATAGTTGTGTACCTCAGCAATAGTTTTGAGAAAAAAAATTGACATTAAATTGAACTTATGAAATATGAAGAAGCTTTTACCATTTGTGCCAAAAAGAAGCCATATTCAAAACGTACCAGCACTTGCTAAAGCTCTAGGAAGATGTACAAAATTGCTAGGAATTGCAGTGACATTTGTCCTGCTAGGGGCTGGTTGTTTTGTTTTCCAAGAATATATAGTTGCTTCTTGAACAACAGGGGTTTGAACTGTGCTGAAACATTGATCCATGCATTTTTTAATAAGTATTGTAAATATCTTTTCATTATGATTGCTTAATAACATTTTGTTTGCTTACATTATTGTAAGAATACAGTATATAATACATATATATACAAAATATGTGTTAACTGACTGCATATGCTATTCATACAATCAGCAGTAGGCAATTAATAGTTAACTTTTGGGGCGACTCAAAAGTTATACATGTATTTTCAATTATGTGAGGTATCAATGCCTCTAACCTTCACATTGTCCAGGGTCAACTGTATACACTGTGATAACTACTGAAGTTAGAAGTTTCCTGTATCTAGTAATCAGTTGTGAAATGCAGAACTATATGGGAAAAGAGTCAGAGTGATAAACAATTGTACTTTGCTTCCTTTCTTTCTATAATCTTTGGGGAAAGATTGGGTTTTCCAAATGAATGAAAAAAAGATGCTACCCGAGGATAATTAATTCAAGCATCCATTATGGCCTATGTGCTTTTTATAAATTCTTATTGTTTTTCAAGTTCTGTCTTGTGATTCCTATAGGTAGGAAGGCAGATTGATAGCTGGATGGAGACATAATAAATATACAGACATAATTAATATCAAGAATTCACCATTAATATTATATATGATAGCGAAGGCTCTGCGTGCCATTAATCACGAACCTCAGATTTACTGAACTTTACACAGGTTTCTTCCTGAAAAAGGCCCCTCACCCCTCTTTTCTCAGCATTAGGAAATTTGCAATAGTAAATTCTTCCTCTGCCCCTTTGACATGTTAATTGTCTACAACCCAGGACAACCTTTCTCAAGAACCTGGGAGCTATTCTTTTGAAATGTGATCACCAAGGAATTTGGGACCCCTATTTTAGTTTCTCAGTGGGAGGACAGGGGCCTAACTTCCAGAGGTGCCATTAGCACACACAGGTGCCTTATCACATGCCCCAACCTTCCAACCTTCACTGACGTCCTGCCTACTCCTAATTAGCTCACCCCAGTGCTTGTAAACGCTCAGGCTGTTCAGGAAGTTGAGCTCAGTACCTTTAATCATCATCTTGAATGAAATTTCCCTTGTCAATTTAACTCCACCCAATATTTTTTTTTAACATCATAAGGCTAAACCTAAAAGGCTGTGAATTCAAAGCCTAGGTAGATTATATTCAGTCCAGCTTAAAACCCCTTTGATATATAATGGATATAGATTGCAGAGAATGGAACAAACTTTTTTCTTCTGATTCTTAATAATTGATCATGGTGTGTTTTTTCATAATTTTTGTCTTCACACTGATATTATTAGTTAAATTGTAGTGGCTGTCCCAAGAGTACTCCACAGATAACATTTGTAATAGGTAAGCATTACATATTGTATACAAAGTTCTGTGATAACTTTGTATCACAGAGTTCTGGGAGCATGACTTTGATTTCTTCCTGTCCATCATCACACTTTAACATGACTGTTGAAACAAGCGGACGTTTAATAAATGTTTTGCATGGTAGGGAAATTCTAATAACAGTTGACTTACGGATGGGAAAATCATTGAAATAGAAAACAGGTGCAGGGCCACACTAAATACAATTACGGAAATTATTTCATCTGATTATAATCATGATGGCTAATGTGTAGTTATATCCATATAATTTCAGTAAATGGAGTTGATCACCATATGGCAGAATTTGACTTACTGACTATGAAAAGAACACACACACACACACGCACACACACACACACACACACACACACACACATTCCTGTGACCATGGTCCCTTTACATAACATACAGATGTATCCTTCTAAAACATATATTTTTATTTTTAGCTCTGTAAATGTAGCTAAATATATATAAAAATTTGAAACTGCAAACTAGTTTTAAGTGATTGCTTCTACAGAATTTAAAAGATAGCCTTATCTTCACACATTGCAAAATGATTTACCACTGAGTACATCTAAATAGAGGCACGTACTATTGCATTTAATTGTTTTATGGATCATTAACTGTCCAATGGGAGTAGGGTTAATGGTCATTAGCAACACAGGATTAAAGTGAACAAAGATAAAACTTACCCTATATATACTTATTGGTGTTGCTTAAAGAAATTTTATTTACAGAAATTTTAGTTCCAAGAATTTCATATGTAGATACATTTTGTAATGATACAAAATATGGGTAATATTTTCCATTGGAACAGTTTTTAAGGACTCACATGGGGATTATTTAAAACTAAAAAAGAAGGAAATGATTGTCATTAAGTATCAAGCACTTGTTCAGTACTCTGGAGCAGGGCCTTGTGTAGTGTCATTGTGACATCTGAAATATTTGACATCTTGTTCAAAGACATACTTTAGTAAGAATATAAACATTTCCAGCATTCCTCATCACTGTAAGACAGGAAAAAAATGAGTAAATTATTTCCATTCTTGAGATTACATTCACTCTATACCCATTACAAGACGTCAACTTTATCTACATATTCTCAAATTGATATTTGTATAGCCAGATACAAATGTAATGAAATACTTTGAAATGAAGTGTGTTTTCAAAAGATTATTTGATGAATATTTTCAAGACTCCAATATTATACTCATTACATTGCCTCCTTGTGGTTTAAACTGTTTTGCTAAATTGCCTCCATTGAATCATATATTTTAATAAAATAAACATGGTTTTAAATTAACTAATGATAATAGTTTATGAACAACTACACATGTAAATCTGTAATTAGAGTGAAATAAAGAACTGCAATGTTCAAAGTTTGACTGGCTTGAGGCTATTTTTAATAGCTTATTGTCACATACCACATATGTACATATATGTTTACCAAAACTTGCAAATTTTAAAATGAAACTTACTATATTTTCATTGTTTAAACTAACATAATTTTTTAAAAATGTAAAGTACAATAAAATCACAGTAACCATGTGTTGACTACAGTAAACAATTCCACGTGTCTTTCACAAATCTTCACATTGCATGAGTTCTGACTGCGGTAAAATGACAAATGTTTTTGTCTTTGCAAATTGTTCTCCAGTTTTGTGTCTATTAGCAATGGCATCTAGCATGTCCCCGAGGCCTAGGACACAAGATCTGTCTGAGAGACCGGCATCTGTAGTATTGCGTGATAAGGAATCGTGAGCATGTAGAGCCGGAGGAGAAAGGGACTGATGACACCCAGGGTATAAATTTGACTTTCAGAATCAGACACTTTGTGTAATTTATTTTCCCCATTCCTCCTTCCCTTTCTCCCATTCCAATTATCTCTCTTATTCAACTCCTGTTACAGATCTCAGCCGCTGGCAAAAGTTGCACACAAGAACAATTCCTCAGGGGCAGGAGCTCACACTCATCCCTGGGTTGCCCAATAGCCCCTCTAAATTTTGTGGCTTGAATTCCCAGAGCACATCACCCGTCCAATAGCAGCTGGTGACCCCAAAATGATAAGTAGAAGCAAAACGTCCCAATTGCTTATGGTAACTTTACTTGCCCAAGGTCAGAACAACCCAGTTATCTGTTTAGCAGTCCCTGCTGAGGAATTGTAATGATTTTACCTTCTTTTTCCTGAGCGAGCCTGGAACTCCAGAATGCCTTGTAAAAACAGAAATGTGAATTTGAAAATACAAATCATCATCATGACAGCATTGTCGTTAATCTTCAGTACTAGACTGAGCAGTCTTTGGACTATAATGTAAACAATGATTTGCTTGAATACAAGTAGCTAAAAAGAACATGCATTACAGGCCGTTTGGGATTTGGTGACAGTTCATTATAAATAAACCTAGTAAAAGAAGTTGCAGGGAGGGGAAAGGTGGATAAATAGAGAAAAGCCTAGAAAGTGGTAGCCCAATGAGGTGGGTCTAATCACTATGCTAATCAAATAACTGCATTGCATTTCTTCTATCTCTGAGAGACGGCAGTTTCTTCCTTAGAAAACTCTTAGTCGTTCCAAATTTCATCCTCAGCTAATAAAATGTTAGAGATTACCCAATTAGTAAGGGTTCTACTGCTTAAGTGCTTAAAGACGTTTAACATAACTTCTCTTCCGTAGGTCTTAGAAGCTTAACATCATAGAATTGTTATTGACCAGTCAGCGGCTAGGGAATGCTAGGCTTCTCCACCCCTCAGCATCTCCCAAGTAGCCGATGGGCCTCTATCAATCAGTAATAGACATAGATTATTGCATGTCTGCTCCGAGATGTGCATTTTACATGCGTTCATTTAATTCTCAGAAAGTTAGAAACACGGTATTATTTTTCTGTTACTTGCTTATGCAGGTGAAGAAGCCGAGGCTTCAAGATGTTACATAGTTATTCTAATCTCTCATTGATAACCAATAGAAAGCAGGGTTGTCATGCTTGCAAGCCCGTTGTCTCTCCAGTCCCAAACCGTAATTCTCATTGTTTTATAAGCAACCCAACCTGTGGGTGAACAAATACTCATTAAAATTAACGAGACTAATGTAGTATCAAGCTGTGGTGTTACCAGGGTAGAAATTGATTGTGCTTTGCTAGAGGAAAGGCTGACTTTCTAAATTATCACGGCATCGCAATTACAATTTAAAGAGCACCCACTAAGATAATAAAATATTGGAGATTAGTGAGAATAGATACTGTTTACTTAAATTTGTAGAGGAAAATAAACTGAGGAGAAACATAAAATACCCAATTTATAGATTGGGCTGTCTGGAAAGTATCCAGCCGTGTACTATGAGAAGCTGAGGCATTTATGGCTGGGATTTCTTCCAGACAGCCCTCTTATACTTTCCACCACACACACTCTCTCTCTCACACACACACACACACTTACACTCACACACACACTATCTCCCTCTCTCTCTCTCTCAATCTAATTCTTTGTTATAGTGTCCCCTTTGGCTACTGTGCAATTATTGAGTTAATTGATGGCTTATGTTGGAATACCCAGCACTCAGGTTAATCAATTAAAATAAATAATCAATGAATTAATGGATTGCATACATTTACACATAAAATATATGAAAGAGCTCTAGTTTCTGTTTTTTTCACTTTAGTAAAACTTCTAGAGGTCACTAGACATAGTTGCTAAAATGGAAACATTTCATTTTTAATTATTATACAGAGCCTGGTAGAAGTAATGCCCAGACTTATGATTATACGACAAAATTATAACCATACGTGCCTACGGTTACACAAACAATGTCCCTTCTTACGAGCTGATAATCTATACCAAATCTTTTACCACAAAATCATAAGCATGAATAGTTATTATTTTGTAATAAAATTATAACTCAGGTCCGGGCGTTACTTCTGCCGGACCCTGCATGTAGCTTCTTGGGAAAATACGTTTAACTCATAAAAATTAGGCATCTTGCTTATCTAAGCACATAGAGAACAATGTGTGTTAAATTACTATATTTTCTTTTCTTTTTTTCTTTAAACGTCTTGAGACACCAATGCTGTATTGGAAAATAGCCATCAATATTTTTGGATAGACAATGACTAAATCATTTTATTTTAATAACGTTGTAGTTAATGTAACTATGCATCATACCAGAAAATACGTATTTATAAAAATGTACATCTCATGTCAACTGGAAATATTTTGGGTGAACAGTTTTAGATTTACTTGTTTATTTTTATTTAAAAACATTTTTACTGCTACCTCTATATTTTATCTTAAAAAATTTCCTTCTCTGCAGTTGATATACCAGCCAATGTTTTCTGGGTCAATTTACTTTCCTAAACTTACATTTAAGCTTTACTTCTATAAAAAATGCAAATTTTAAGTAAAAATTGTCTTCAGCTGAAGCAGTCAGTCCCTTGCAGCAAATATGAAGCTTATGTGAAAAAAAAAGCAACTTTATATATTTCAGCTGCATATTAGAACACTAACTATACCTTGTAAAATAATTATAATTATTATTTTGAAACATAACTTAGACATTTTGATTTAGCACTATCTATAAATACACAAAAGAAAATCACTCACTACCTGGACATCCCAGATCTCAAACTACATAATTCACGTTTTTTGTGATGTAATATGCTGCATTAAATTAGTTCTATATGGCTCTTTGATAAATCACCCCTAAAATTATTGCCCTAAAACAAAAATATTAATTTATTATCACTCATGCTGTTTGTAAATCAAAATTTCAACCAGGAATGATCAAAGGTATTTTAAGCCTACGAGGCCTCAGGAGAAAGACGCTCAGTACGGTGGTGGTAGCATCTGAAGCTTCATTCACTCACACATCTGGCTCTAGGCTGGGACCCTAGTTGGACATGTCTGTGGCACATGTGCTAGGTCCCAAAGATGTGTCCCAGGTGAGACAGAGAGCAGAGTAGGAGCAGTATTTCCTTTCCCCTTCAAGTTTTGGAAGTCAAGTGGCATCACTTACGCCCTTTGATTCCTTAGACAGTGGCACAGATCCATCCAGAATCAGCTGGAAGGAACTAAGACCCCTTCACTTTTTCCACAGAGGCCTGTCAACATCACACGATAAGAAGACTATGCAGGATAGGATCTAACTTGGTCCCCATAGTTTGTTTTTTGGGGCCAGACTCTTATAAATAATTCCAACTCCTTGCCCACATAAAACCCTGATGTTTCATCCAATTATGATAGCAGCTCATAGCATCGTGTCACTAAGATTCAGGTGCAGATGCATCTTTTTTTCTTGTAGTTGCTAGAATACAGCTCTACAAGTAGCATTCCTAGCATTTTAAAGACCCATGAAATGAAGGCAAAGTCAATATCCTCCCCTCACCCAACATACAACGGTAATGCAGACATGGCATGATTGTCCCAGCTCCTCCTTTATCAATGAGGGAGAAAATCGCAGTCACATAGATGTCACTGGTCTGTAGATATTATGAAATCCAGCTGAGCACAGAATGCTTGCCAATGACTTATTAGGTCCTAATTTCTGAGAATAATTTGCCACAGCTGCTAGATGCACACTCTAAATTCTTGGCTACTTTATGAGTCATTATTTCATTTCCATAATATATAACCAATATTTGCTGCTGTGTATTTTTCTCAGCCTGTTTATGTTTGTAATATGGACTCCAGAGGCATGTTTATACTTTGTACTACCTTTGGCTTTGATTACCATCTTGTGTTTTCTATCACTGTAATTTCTTAAAAGCTTTGTGGGTTTTCTATAGGGCTTATAGGGAGTCTTTTTCATTGGAAAATGTCCATATAAAATTTTTGATGGAATATTCTGTCCTCCATGTTAATTTCCTGTAAAACTCATATGAGATAATATTAATACCATTAAGATGCTTAGGAGAGCTTTTCTGTTTGAGGCACCGACTTCAAACTTTCTGAGATCTAAACAAGCCCTTTGCAATCACAATGTCAGCTTCATCTCTAGATTATGTATGTCAATATCCCTTTGAAGTAAGATTAGTCCAGAAGCTATTTCATAGTTTTAGCATCATTGATCATCTACAAGGCTAGGAATGATAAAATTTGTTTTCAGAGACAAAAAGTCATAGTTTCTTTATGTTTAATCACTCATTCGTTAGCTTATCTCTCTGCATTCACGTTTTACTAAATTCATTTCAAAGAAACAAGCCAGTCTCTTCAACAGAAATCACATTAACTTCTTCACCTACCTTCATTAGGTACAATTGTTTTCTTTTTGTGTGTGTGAAGATAATATTTTTGTTCATTGGTTGTTTATTCGTTTTTGTTTATGTTTCCTAGATATTTCTACCACTGCATAATAACACATCCTTATAGAGTCACCATACCTCTGCTAACTTTTTCTTCAAGGTCATTTTAAATTCCACCTGTCACTGCTCTCAAATTCACTGACCCATATCTTACTAAATTTTAGTTTTAGTGTTTTTTTTTTAATTTTGGTATTTGTGTGTATGTAAGGACTACAATTTTAATAAGTAGCAATTAGTAATTAACCTATGTTAAATTTTTATCACATTTGACTCTAAACTCAGTAATTTAACAGCATTTATCTAGCAGTTTCTATGATTCAGAATTTCAAATTTGAGGCATGGCATAGTGCACATCACTTTTGTCTACTCCACAATGCCTAATATCTCATTTGAGCAACTTGAAGGCTGGAACTGGAACTATCTAAAGACTTACTGCTTAGGTATTTGATAGCTAAGGCATGATGGCTGAGTCCACAACAAGTGGGGGGGGGGGAGGAGAGAGAGAGAGAGAGAGAGAGAGAGAGAGCGAGAGAGATGGGTATACAGGATAACTCTGTCATATTCTGCTGGGGAAGGCAGTTAAACTGTGTTCTGCTCAGTGTTGAGTAGGATGAGAAATCCTTTTGGCAAACGTTTGTCCCCATCACAATGGAAGAAGACTATGTGGGATTGGATGTGGATTGGAAAATATTCCCTTCAGCATCCAGCAACGTGAGTTGACTCAGAAAATACCAGAACCTGGGGGAATTCCAGAACTCACGAGAAGAAACTTATTGTAGGAATGGGTAGGAATGGCAAGTTGTTCAATAAAATAAAGTAGCTTTACTCACAGCACTAATATTTCAGAATACATTGAAGTACAAGTTAGTTTTCTGTCAACAATTATATAAATCATGCATTTTTTAATGTTAAGGATAAAGACATAGGAGAATGTGTGCATTCTCAAATTACACATAAAAATTTTCACTGTACCAGGTGATTCCTGGTTACGTTATAGTGAAAAATCAAACATTTATATATTTTAATGAAGATAAAATTTCACAAGTGTGTGTGCTCTGCGTATTCTTAATAGTAAGTGATCACTAATTTAGACAAGATCAAGAATAAATCTGATAAAATTAAATTCTGTATGGAATGTTTTTTTTAATATTTTACTAACATATGAAGGCTGTCCCGAAAGTACCCAGCCATGTAATATGAAAAATAGAGGTGTTCATGGCTGGTTTTTTTTTTTTTTGGACTGCCCTCATGTTCTGTGTAACTGAGTCACAGTCTTTAGCTAAAGGTCTGTGACAGTAAAGTATGAATGAAAATAATGCATACTCTCAAGGCTTAAAAATATGCAAAGGCTTCATTATTTTTTTCTTTCTACAATTTCTTGTTGTTTAGTGAAAATATACTGAAACTATGGCCAGAAGAAAGTTTCAGAAAACAGAAATGTGAACCACTTCCCCAAGAGCTACCTGATAAAAAAACTAGAAAAGTTAGATGGTCTAGGGTCTAAAATTTTACACTCTGGTGGGGAATGTAAGCTGCAACACAGTTTCCCATGAAGTCTGTATACTGGTACGCATACTAAAGGTGAACCAAAACAATTAAACAAACCAGTGAAGAATGAAGGCGTAAGGGCAAGGGAGTTACCCTCTCTGTGTGTTAGGGGTAAAACATGTTTTCCGAGTGAGGGGGCCTCATTTTTCTCACGAGAAGCTTTAACAATGCCTATCATTTATCGCATCCTTACCACTTAAGTTAGGTGAATGGCAGACAGAACAAAAATCAAGTAACCATTATCATTACCATCATTCTCATTCATCAACAGCATATTCGTGCTTTGTGCATCTGATGAGTGGAAAGAAATCCACCATTAAGTGAGGATTGATGGATAATTTTAACTGCCTCACAGTTTCCCTAGTGAATGACCTCTTAGAAGAGATGAGAACTCATCCTAAACTCTGTCATTAGTGTAATCAGTAGAATTCCATTACACTCGCTGCTTATTTATCAAATATGTTCCAGTGGAAACCTGAAAAAAAAAAACACGTCTGCTTTGTCCCCTACAGAGGCTCAATAAGCCAGCAGCCATTGACACATCATGAATGACAGAGCCACAGGGATAAGTGGATCGAATCAGGTCTATACAGCATTCTGTATTGTTTTAGAAGACAGAGAACTCCCCAGGAATTACTTGGGCTTACTTTCTGCTAAAAAAAAAAAAGTAATTTTCCACAAGTGCAGTAAGGTAGAATTGTTTTTACAATGCATACCAAACAACAACAACAAAAGCATTGGTAAAGCTGACAGTTTTAAAATATTTGTTTTTCTACCTGCTGACTTGCCAGAAAGCTCCAAATGCCTGTTTTTCTGATTTTCTCAGTGTCCATGTAGGAGTGTAAATTGGAACTGTGAGTTAGTGGCGTTAGTTTGAGACCTGCTTCCTTACTTTGTCATCTGTGGTTATTTCAAAGTCCAACATGAATAAACATTCTACTCCGTGTCCTATTAATGATGGTTCTGTAACCTTCACTACAAGCCTCAGGACAGTGAAAGAAAAGTTCACTGTTGCTAACTTTGAATTTGAATAGAGGACATTACAATTTGAAGCTAAAGTGGCAGTAAAAGAGCACATTAAGAAAGGCTTTCCTGTTGTTGCTTTTTCATTTGCTGATTATTATCTTTCCGACGTTTTTCTGCATGCGGAAGTGCAATGTGAATGTATAGGTGGGGCGTCGGAGAGTGAAATCAGGTGGAGGCAACAGCCCTGGACAGCACGTCACCCTCACTCCACCCTTGTGAGCGTAAAAGCAAGACAAAGCCAGGGTCTTGTTCAGAAGATGAAGGAGCTAACCGGAAGGCAGTGGATTATAATTAGCCTTCTACATTTGTAATGTTTTTTACGAAATAAGAACATTTCATATCTTGGAATTTCAGGAAGAATATTTGTGGTTTAAAGTATGTCGAAAGGACCATTAATCAATATTGCCATGTTATATATATATATTTTATACATACACATACATATATATGTAATATATATATATATATATATATATATATATATTAGGATGTATAAGATAAGAGTAAGAGACAATAATATTGGTTGATAAATACAAAGATGAGTCATTCAGTGAATCAATAATTTCATTTTACATGTGTAGAATACTTCAAGGTGAACATAGTGTAAGGTATTTTAGGATTAACTAAATCTATGCAAGTAGGATCTCTTGTGTATTACTTATGTAATGTTTCAAATATAAGACCTCCACTGATGAAATATCAAAGTTGATTAAAGTACATGAAGATTAACTTATCACAAGAGCAGTGTGATATTATTATCTTAGATTATTAATGTTCTTGACTCACCTCTCTACTTGAACCTGATACAGCATGTTGAATATAATCGGTATTCAAATATTTAGTGTCTGTAGGTGATATCAATGTACAGTGACAAAGTATTCTAACTTAATTCGGTGAATTATAGTAACATCTATTTTAATCATCAATTTCTGAAGCAGTATTTATTTAATCAGTTAGCCACAGTACCTAGTTAAAAATGATACATATGCAACTCATACATTTTATGTTAAAACCTATAAATGTACATTTACTCTATAATCTTGCATTGCAGAGAGTATTTTCTTGATACTTGTGTGGTTTTGCTTGTTTCTTGCATAAACATCATTCATAAAGGGTCATCTGTAATTTTTTTATCTAAAATACTTAATAAGACTATAATGTTTTAGCTTTTCACACTTATAAAGTGTTACAAAATGTTTAATTTAGTTTGTCATAAAACAGTAATTCTATTTGCAATTAAAATTTTCACCTTGTTAAAAATATTTAATTAAGATTAGAGTAATGGAAACAATTACAGCTGGCATATAGTGGTTTGGAGAGAAACACGGGTTATTTGTAAGAGCAGACAGCTCAGTCGGTTTGTAGAAGGTTAGAAATGCCCATGAGGTCATGGGAAAAAAATGATTATTTCTCAGGAAGTCAGGTGCATTCATCAGTACATATTATAAAAAGGAATGAAATAAACAGTTAAAACTGAAGGCTAATTAAGCCAGTGATTTTGTTAAACCAGGGTGCTACTATTGATATTGATATATCTAATCCCTCTGGCCCTTAGAGACAACATTTATTTTGGGGCAATGTGTTAGGTAGGTGTTCAATCCAAGTTCGGTGAGTTATTCAGGAATTGCGTAGTTGCTAATAACAAAATGTAAACACACCAGAGACATGCGCTTTGTAACACGTGTCTATAAGCAGAATCATCTGTTTTCAAGGTCTTAGCATGGCAAGCTCACAGTCACTGAGAGCCACTGGATCATAAGCTATGCGGGCCTCTGTGCCATCATTTTACTTTCACCACTGCTTCTAAAAATTGAAACCCACACAGACCGGCTGACAGCTCATTCTGTGGAGACATACAGAGTGAATCATTTAATTTCTCTTCTGTGCTATTCAAGATGCTAAAAAAAAAAGCAATAAAAGAATATACCATGCCACAATTTGAGAAGGCAATGAAAGAAAGCCTTATTTTACTAGAATTTTAATTTCTCTTTAAAGTGTGAGAGGAAAAACATAAGGTCATTTTACACATATGTGAGTTCAGAAAACGTATCTCTAACACATACTTTCTTGTGAATCTAATTGGGTTAAGTTTATTTTTATTCCAGTTGTTAACAGTAGATAAGAAACCATGCAAAAGAAAGACAAGTAATTCACAAATTAAAGGAACGATCTAAACGAAAAATTAAAAAAATATTTCTCTGGAGTAGCTGTCTTACTGGGTAACTAAGTTATACATAGATGCATGGGACTTCAGAAGAGCAGTTGTCACCGAAGAAAGGAACTGATTATAGAATAATACAAACAAGTTAAATGAAATGAAGAAAAAAAATAGTGTAATAGAAATTACTGCAATTAGAATCTTCGGGAAAAAAAGTCCTACAAGAAAAGATATGTCTTCCTGCTTTTTCGTTACTTCTTATTACTAGTGCAGTATTCTTTTCTTCCTTGAGCTTCTAATTAGATATTTTCTAATTTTACCTTATTTCTTGATCATACCCTCATAAATTTGGCCATACTGAAAGGATCATCCCCTATCTAAAAAGCTTTGCTTGTTATCTATGATACCTATTTTTGAAGACATTTTTTAAGCAATGCCATCATGATAGTCTTGTATCATGCTGAATAAACCTCTTTCAGTTGTCTGATATTTCATGGTTGGTTTCTATGAGTTCACTTCAGTTATTGAAGGATTGTATGTATTGGTGTAATTAATTGTTCATTTGCATAGATTAGATATCATGCATTGAGACCACATAAGCTAGGGCACAAAATCCCTCAGCTCCTATACAAGTTACCCCAGTTTATGTAATTTATTCAGAGTTGAATCTCTTTTAGTCACTTGATTTATGTATCTATCTGTGGAAGTAGTGGCCAGGCAGAGGATGAGTGATGAAATTTGTTACATCCTGGATTTCACAAAGCTCTTTGTACAGAGGCAGTGGGGAAGTAAGGAAGAATGTGCAACTGTTGCAACTAGAACACTTCAAATACTGTACAAGTTCTGATTGTATATCTCACACTGGGACTCGTAAACTCATCTAGCTTTTTCTTTAAAACTTTATCTCTCTGAGTTTATAGGACTCAGAACAGTTCCCTACCAAAAAATAAAAAAATAAATGAAAAGAAAAATGCATTATGCAAGTCCCAGAAGAAGATTGAAAGGGCAGAAAAATTATTTAAAGTAATAATGGCTAAAAACTTCCCAAATCTATGAAAACTATTAATCTACTAATCCTAGACAGTCCAAGTAGGATAGATACACACTGAGACACATTATAATCAAACCGTTGAAACCCAAAGACAGAGAATCTTTAAAGCATCAAGACAGAAATGACTCATCTCTTCAATGTCATCTTCAGTAAAATTATTGGCCAGTGTCTCATCAGAAACTCGGAAGCCAGAAGGCAGTGGGTGATATATTTCAATGGCTAAAAGAAAAAAAAAATAGTCAACCTAGAATTCTATATTCAGCAAAACTGTTTTTTACAATGAGGGTAAACTTAAGACATTCCAGGTTAAATGGAATTAAATACTACTGCATCTACCCCACAAGAAATGCTGCAGGAAGTCCTTCATGTACAAATAAAAGGACACTAGATAGTAACTCAAAACATATGATGATATAAAAATTTTAACTAAAAGTAAATACATGAGAAAACTTAAAAAGCCAATTTTATTGTAATCTTGGTTTGTAGCTCCATTTATTATCTATAGAATTTAAAAGAGAAATTCATAAAAAAATAAGTGCTATGATGGACTTCTAAACACTTAATAGCCCTCTTCTTCAAACTATTCAGCTGCATAGTCCATAGACTTACAATATCCAGTGTAAAGAACAGAACCTCATAAATCTCCATAGCTGAAAATAGGTTCTATGGCTTTCAACTATGAAAAATGAGTCTATAGGTTTTGTGCTTTTAGAGCACAAAAACAACCCTGGCTAAAGGGAAGTCCTGAGCAAAGGCACGAATGACGAATACTGATGGATTTTGCTCCAGATTTAGCTATTAGATCCATTTAGCTGAATGGAAACAGAGAGAGAGAGAGAGAGAGAGAGAGAGAGTTAAGGCTTGGAAAATAAGTTAGCAAGGGGAAAGAGGACCACCAGTGACAAGATGAAACATGCCTGGTTCTGAAACTTAATACAGTGGAGTGTGTGCACCGACAGGGAAATTCAGCGACTCAGAAAAAGAACAACTAATTGTTTTATTAACCCATTAAAAAAACAAAAGCTACAGTGCATCCATCCTTCATCCTCCCTGCTGGCTGAACCTCTTAGTACAGATTGTGATTCTTAAGTACTGATTTTCCAATAGCTACCCAAAGGAATCACCGGATGAAGGACAGCTGATCCTACCCCACCTGCTGTATCCATAAAGGAGAGTGGTCAGATCACCATCGTTCCAACCCCCTAACTGAAAGTAGTGCATTGTCTACTGACTGAAAGCAGACGTCAAAGAGGTCCCTTCACGATCGTTTCCTATTTCTTCCATCCCGTTTCTCATCTGGCAGTGGAATTCAACATAATATTCTGACCACGCATAGTGAACCTGCTAGTTCCCCCTGCAAAGTAAGTTCTTCCTTTTTTCCTTAGTAACAGAACTCTCGTTTTATTCAGGTAGCAATATGAACAGCTTTAAAAAAATGTTCTTTCCCAGTCTACCTTACAGGTTGATATGGCCATGCAAAAAAAAATCTTGACAACATGTTAAAAAACATCATGGAGTGTGTGGGAGTCCGGAATACAGCTTCTTAGAAAG
Organism: Lyroderma lyra; assembly: GCA_004026885.1. Taxonomy (NCBI): domain Eukaryota; kingdom Metazoa; phylum Chordata; class Mammalia; order Chiroptera; family Megadermatidae; genus Lyroderma; species Lyroderma lyra. The sequence continues at coordinate 345,079 of PVJL010000349.1, read as the reverse complement.
GTGGTAGAAAACTCATGTGTACAACTTTTAGCTCTTCCCATTTCCTACATTCCTGTTTAGAATCTAAAGGGACAATGGGGCAGATTCAAAAAAGAGAGACAGCTAAACACAGGGGAAGAAAAATAAAATAGAATACTTGTTTCTGGTACACAAGGAGCTGTTATTCCAGACCTAGAATGAATATATCTGGATTTTACATAAGACCATAATCCATTAATGTATTTTAAATTTTTATTTTTCCTGCTTGTTGTTACCAGAAGGAAAATGTAATTCCTTTCATATGTGTAGACTGATTCTTTTATTAGACAATTACTTTAATTTGAAAATATTAATTATTTTGTTCTTATTTTAGAAACTAGTTTCTTTCTCTCTAAAATGATTCCAAGTATTTCTTTGTCTCTAAAATGAAACTGCCCACATAGTTCACCTTAAAGATCATTTTTTTAATTATGTTGGGCCCTGCTGAAAGATCACGTAAAATATAAAGCCTTCCCAGTGTCTCTCATCTACTCGATGCCACGTTAAAATTACGTCCTGTGCTTTGCTCTCATAATTTCACCACTTACCGCTATTCATGGATTAGCTTTTGCATGTGAGAATTATGTGAAACATTGGAAGATGTAAATCATGTTATCTATTTCATCTATGTAAAAACAGCGTAAATCAATTTATGTCATCCATATATGCACATGATATTTAGATTCAATATTAAATTTTGGTTATTTAATGTCAAAAAGTCATCTAAAGAAGCACTCTAGATGCCATATATATATATACACACACACACACACAACATCATCACTGCCCCTAAAAAGAAACAAGATTTTGGTGAGACTCTTAAAATAATAATACCTAATCATAGCTTATTCATTTCCAATCATTCCTAAATTTAAACCAAACATATTTAAAATGTTAATTCACTATCTAGACAGTTCATCTGTTTAACTATCTCAATTTTAAAGTGACATTTAATCAAAGAAAAATGTGGAAAAAATAGCATTTGACTATATTCCTTTCCAGGGTTTTCTTTTTAAATCTTGCATAATTAAGTACTTAAGGAACTTCATATGCGAATTCATTCACCCGTGATTTTCCAAGATCTAGTTGATAAATATTTCCACTGAAAACTCATCCAAAGATCTCACCATTCCAAACCAAAGTTAACATTTTGCTCACATTCCATTTTCTTCATTTTGTATATTACTGTTACAAACTCTGTCTTTATGATACAATGAAATAATACTTTTTTGTTGACTAAATCAACTGTGTCCGTCATGTCTGTCTAACTATCTTCCATACGTGTCTTATACTGTCATTTTCAGTGTTACCACACTGGTCCATGGCCACAATTATTGCACTATAAGAATTTTCTCTTGCTGTCTTTCTGCCGTATCACCTAACCTGGAATTTACCACATCTCTCTGTGGCATAAAGATAAAATTCCTTTGATATAAAAAGCCTCCATTTATTTTATTATTTTTTTTTTGCTTGAAATTTGTCCCACCTTGCTAATTGACACCTTCTCTTATAAATCAGATAATAAAGTCTCTGAACCTTTCAGTGTCGTTTTTTAATCCCAAAATGTGTGCAGGGCTGTATGTTGTAGTTTATAACCTCATATACCTTCTTTTAGGTCTACTTGTCCTTCCGCTGAGAATCACAGATCTTTGTGCTTTTGTAAGTTCTTCCTATTTCCTACTCACCGTTTTTTCTATGTTACAGATCACCTTTCATTACCAGTTACTTCATTGTGCAGATAACAGCATGTCAGTGGTTTGATGTCTGTTTAAGAATTTAATCTGTGGACTTTGTGGGCTTCTTGTTTAGTGCTTTAGTCTCTCGGTGCCTGTGTGGTCATTGCACTGTGCTGTTTGGTTGTGTGCTTGGAAACCACGAGATGTCTGAACATTTGTTTAGAAAAGAATGGCAGGGTCAATTCAAGATGAAATGTTATATTAACAATTGGAATAAGAGATATTGAATTTATGAACATATATTTATAGGTGATAATAGTCTCAATATTCCCTTAATATTATCTAACAAAACCTTCATGGTAATTTCTGAAAATAGGTATCATAATTTTATATTTAAAAATAAAGAAGAAATTGAAATCGAAAACTGAGTATTTGCCGTGGGTCACCTACTTTACAAATGGCGATGCAGAAGTATGTCCCCCAATCTATCTGATCTGGAAGTCCATTTTATTCCATCACAGAACCTCAGCATCTTATCAGCACTAAGGGAAGATTTGGGTTTGAAAATAAAAGAAATTGTTTGAAAGTCACGTTGAAAAACTGTGTTTTACTCGCTCGTGATGGTAGCAGAGTAATTTGAAATCCTAGAAAAGAGGAACATGAGATACTCCATATTTAATGTAACAAATGGATCAAAAGGTGGCATTAGTCTCCTTGGCACTGAGGTTTCACAGGAGCTGAAATTTGATCTGCCTCTCCCTGTCACTTTGGGGAGCCATAGCAGCCCATAATAAGCAGCTGTGTGGACCTGGCAGCAACCTATTTGAAGAACAGACATTTCTAATTTGTTTTAAAAGTTACAACTAAAAAATTCCTTTATTTTTTGGTAGACAATTCAGAAATAACGATCAAAATAGGATCACTGCATAATTAGTTTTGTGTCTCATAGACACAAGTTGATTGCACCTGCAAAGACAATCACAAATCAACAAAATAACCCTTATGTGTCGTATCAATAATTAACCCAGTAAAATTATGAATTAATCAATCCTTTCCTTCAGGGAAGCTTTGTTTGAAAAAACAAAAACCAGAAAACAGAATAAACAGGAACAAACTCCCTCTCATCTACAACCTAACAACAAAAGAGAGCACGGAGAGGAAGGTATTAATTGTACTGCTTTTCTAAGTCATTTTAAAACGCTATCCAAATATTTCTGCATGTACTGTGTCTATTGTTGGTATTCTGCTGGGAAATTTGGATATTTACCAAGATATTAACGGAATATATGTAATAAATTATGGGATTACTCATTGAGATTGTGATACAAATCTCAGTTATGCTTGAGGCCACTGGGAGTCACTCACCTGAATGGCCCAAGTGAGAACTGGAGGTAGCAACTGCCGGATACTAAAAGTTGGGAGACGGAAAAGGGAGTTGATTTGTGGAAATATCTACCTATATACTTTATTATTTTTCTTTTTTATATATTTGTTTTATTTCATTTAAGTAGAGTCAAAAATAAAGAAACAAAGAAACTTAAGTTGCTCTACTTAAATTACTGCTTTACAGGCTCTGGTGCCACACCTGCTCAGGCCCACTCCTACCTCTTTGGGGTGTACTCTTCCTTTTAATAAACTATCTCTTTGTTTCTCCTAATTTCCCTTTCAATAAACTGCTCTTGGTTTTACCTCTAAAGAAAAAAATTATTCTTTTACAATCTTACTCCCTTACCTAATTACCAGCCTTCAGACACACACACACACACGCACACACACACACACACACACACACACACACTGCACCAAGACAGCTTAAATTTAGAAGTTGTATCTGGCCAGTCATAAGTATTCAGCAGAATATGTGAAGAATGATATTCTGTATGTATAAAAATAGATGTCAGTTCACTTTGATTAGTTAAATATAAATCAAGATTCCAAAGTAAACACAACAGGAAAATGACTCATTAAAACATGTAGAAATACGTTCATGTTGCTGACAATTAGGACTCATTTATTACTCTCAATTTAGTTTTGATACTTTTATTAAAATGTGAAATGTTACAAAAAGCATGGTTAGTTTCCAGACTTTCCTTACAATTATTTAAACCTAATTGGCTCACTCTGTGCTGCAGTTGAATTCATTTTAACCTCTTGTATTCAAATCCCATTCAGTTTGGGATGTCCGAGCTACTGTAGAACACTGGAATGTAGAGCAAATAACAACCATTTAAAGTTGAAAGGTCTCTGAGAAATAATATTGTTCATAAGGAACATGAAAACATCCTACAAGAGTTAAATAATCTGGCCAGTGTCACAAAAGGATTTATTGTCCCAAACTAGCACCTCTAATCGTTTTTACTTTGTTTCCTCCGTTAACACCATGCTACCTACCAAAACCATTTGTTATTCTCCCATGGTTAAGAGGTTTCAATTTTTATTCTATATTAACACAGTAGTTAGGAAGCATTGTGATTTTCAAAGCCTTAACTGGAAGCAATTATTCCATTTTCTGGCATCATACATCTATGTATCTAAAGACATAGTGGAGCCCTGAGGGGCTACCTCATTATGAAGCGTGCAGAGTGAAATATATATATTCAAAACAACAGAGGAAGAGAAAGCTCTAAAGTCCAATTATTTTTAAATAATGTTATTTTTGTTAAATGGATTTTTTGATCAACACAGCATGTCAAATCATTTCATTTTTAGCTTGCGGTAATATATTTTAGAGTGCACTAAATTAAGATATGGGTACCTAGTGAATGACACGACAAATTGCCCTTGTCCTCATACCCTGTTCATGTCACTAATTTCATTACACTAACTGATAAAAATTTTCTCTTTAGTAACAAAAATTTACTAAGCAACATTTATATTTTCAACTCAACCATTATCTATAGAATAAATGAGTATATATGCATAGATATATATGAGCTGGAAAGTATCTAACCATGTAATAGGAAAAATAGAGACATTTATAGCTAGAATTTTTCCGGACACTGTGTGTGTGTGTGTGTGTGTGTGTGTGTGTGTGTGTGTATGCTTTATTGCCTAAGTTATGACACCTCACCAAGTTGTTTGTACAGTACTGCCAACATAAGCGCACGGTGGCAAGTTTGTGAACTTAATTGTCAGATTGTGGGATGCAATGACAGCTCTGATGGCCGTTCCAGAAGGTTTCCAAAATTGCTTTGAAGGGTGGACTAGGTGCTGGTGTCGGTGCACAGCTTCCCAAGGGGAGTACTTTGAAGATGACCATAGTGACATTCAATAATGATGTATGTAGCCCTTTTTCTAGGATGAGTTTGTGAACTTAATTGTCTAATCTCATATGTACAGTTTCTATTGATATATGGAACCAAGGAAGTGTATTTACACTCTGCCCCATATATAGTTCAATTTAAATTCATATATCGAAATAGAATAAGAAAGTTTTTAGGCTACAATTTTCTTTAAGGTCCAAGCAATCATAGAGAACAAAACAAAACCTACAGGAAGAGTAAACACATTTTTAAATCCTGCAAACCTCAGCAATCATCATGATTTAACAGTCATTACAAAATGACATATTCGGCCTTCAAAAGGTTAATGCTTTAGGCTGTCAAATAGATGTGAATTGATTAAATGAGGGTAAACTACAATAAATTAAATTTTCACCTTTAGCCGTAATATTAGTTCTTCTCAACCACCTATTCATCTCCCATTTCTGCAACCTCCACTCTTAAAAATACAAAATGCATATTCAAAATTAGCTCTAACTACAAGGCTCAGAGTTATATTCTAAAGATTTTAAAACAAGGATACTAAAGGATTTCAAGGGTATATACCATTCCCCACAGGAGATCTAATTAGTTGCTTGTGGTCATCCTAAGCATTCTACTGAATACATTTGTCCTTCTAACTGTCCAATACACTTCATCTGCTTTGTCAGCTATATTCTTAAGGGCACAACATGAAATAATGAAATCAGCAAATTAAAACCCTGAGTCTTAAATAGAAAATACAGGGAACGGAATGAAACAGGAAGCAGTAATGAGAAAGAGCTCTAATTAATGAGGTATTAAAAATAATAAGAGTTAACTGTCAGAAGTATAGGACTGATTAGTGTCAGAAAGTTACCAAAAAAAAAATTATATGTTCCAGAAAGAAGGTCCGTAAAGCAGCAGGTGGTGAGAAGAGTGTCTGGGTTTTAATGTTTTATGTTTTTAAAAACTACCAAGTAATGTCATGGGATGCTTTACATGTCACTGGGCTTTGATGACTAGAGCTGTAATCTTACTATTTTAGTGCCACTAGGAGTCTAGTTCTGATCCAATGTTACATTCTGCTAGAAATACAAAAAAATGAAAATATTGTGCCAAACTCTGGTACAGTATATGAAGACTCTTTCGTCCAACAGCTCATGCTGCCAACAACACACTCCGTCCAAATCAGTAAGTAAATAACTCCAGGAAAGTATAGTTGGAAATGAATTGGAACGGTATCGAGGACAAAAATGAATCCTTTCACAATGCATAGAGTTTTCTCTGTTACTTCAGTCATAGAATGCACCTGCATAGAATTCACTGGAAATTGTGGCATTTGTGCATTATAGATCTTTCACACGTGTAAAATACTGGTAAGAAATGCACATACCCTATTTCATACTGCTTTTAGAACTTCTTTGAAAAATAATTTGGAAGTGGCTGGATTTTTCTGGGTTTGTGTGTGTGTGTGTGTGTGTGTGTGTGTGTGTGTTCATAAATCAACAATCAAGATTACACTTTAAGAAACAGAGGTGGAATGCATGTTTTTTTAAGGTGTTTTGTGGAACTTCTTGAAAGAATAAGGAAAGTTCTTAAAAATCATATGAAACGCACTTGGAGGTCTTGTCTGTGATTTATAGCCAAGTGGAGGGTTCACGCGTTCTTGTGTATGATGAAGATCTCGCGCATTTTAGGGAGGGAGGAGCAAGAAGGGACACGATAAAGTTTTATTTATTAAATAATATTATCGAACAGTTATTTATCACTTAAAAACTGGCTTTAGTGGTAGGCATTATTATAAACCAACTGAGACAGGTTAGCATGAATGGTAGAAACCTACAAAGAAAAGAAATGAATTCAAGTGCATACTGTATAAAATTGTGAATAGTCTAGTACAGAATTACGTTACTAAAAAGTTTGCACGACAAGTTATCTTCTAGGTGACTGACCCGATCACCTAAGTGACATCGCTAAATTAGACTGAGTTGTAGTAGATAGAAGTTTTTATCCTAACCTGTTTTTCATAAGACATAATTACTTTCAATAAGTTAAAATAAAATTGATGATACTTACCAGGGAAAAAAATTCTTAAAACAACTAAAAAATAAAACAACGTGGGAAACCTAGAGAATTCTGATGTAATTTCATATTAGAAAGGTGCCACTCTTTTACTATTGCAAGCATGTACCAAATTCTTAATAATTAAGAATATGTGTGTATACATATACACACATGTATGTATATACATATATTTGTATGTAATGTATCACATGTGCATGTGTGTATGGGTGTGCATATATATGCATACATATACATACATGTGCATTTGTATACATGCATGTACACATATATACTTACAATTAAAGGGCAGAGAATTGAATATATACTGAATTAAAATGCACAGGGCAAGAAGTAGGGAAAATTGATTTAAGCTTTAATGTATTAGATTAAATATAATCCAAGGACTCGTGTCTTTGTAGTAAAGAATAACTTTAAACACTTTTAGAAATTTACTATGAGGTCCTGCTGTCTCCCTCGGCAGCCAAACTCAAGAAGAAAAATTGACTCTGAGTGTGATAACTGCAAATATGTTCAGTGTACAGGTGAGACAAGTCCATGCGTTTCTCTGCATTAGTCACGTTCTTCATTAGGAGTATTACCTTCTACATCTCTCTTTTAAAATACATATTCCTGAAAAGAAAAATAGGTATTTAGTTAGAGTAATATCTTGACCTTCTAGTTATCTCTCATTAGCATTAATTAATTCAGATTGTGTGCTCAGGAAGTCAGAAAAATTCATTAGTTATGGGAGGAGAATGGAGCAGCAATATTTCATAAAAAGTTGAGTTTCCGAGGTTACTAGAATAATGTGGAAATTGCTAGGATGATGTCAGGCATGGAACTGAAACCCAGGGAGTAAGGAGATTCTAGAAAAAAATGAGAATAAAATTCAAATTCTACTCAAAGCCCTCCCCCAAATTAAAATAATGACCAGTTCACGGAATTTTGTTCTTATTCTATCTGTTCCAGGGCCTTATATACTCATATGAAAGGGTTTTCCTATCCAGTATTTAGTCCAAATTCTATTTTCTGTAGTTAAGAGCATATGTAACAATACATACATAAAACATCACGTTATAGGATGTTTAGGCCTTAGGGAATAGTCTTGGGTTCTGCCAGGATGAAGTGACCTCACATCTTTCACCTCAGCATGCCATCCTCTAAAACAAGGACAATGGTTACTAATAGTCAAAGCTGAAATTAATAAAAATATGGAAATACCTAGAGTTTCTGGCTAAGCATTTAACAGATAACAATCTAGTACTATGATCCTTCAAACTGATGGATTGCCTTAAAAAATTAATAATTTATATTACATTTTTAAAGAATTGTAGCACTCAATTATAAATATAGTTGTTTAGCCTTCACATGTGTATTACCAAGTTAAAGTAGTTACCTTTCCTGAGGTTCAGTTTTTGTTTGCCATGATGTTAGTTCGTGAACACCAATTGCTGGAACGTTCAGAATGTATTCCAATTCTACACTCAGGTACCAACGAGAAAGAAAGTCGGTTGTAATTTTAAGTCAAAGCACTTCTCAGTTCCTACTTGTGAATTTGTGTGTATCTTCAATACTCTTACATTTCCGTTTTGTTAAAAACAAGAAAAAAGAAGAATAGATCGCAATGACTAATGACAATTTCTAAATCTGCCTTCATAATCGCATCATATTTTCGAAGTCATATTGGATGTTAAGTCTCATAAAACAACCTTGGTTAGTTAATGCTTTTACCAATGTTTTATCCACACTTCCATTGAATTAGCGAAAGCCTAGAGTACTCAGTGATTAAGAAAAACAGATGTGTTGAAAGATGTAGTAAGAATGCACTGGGTGGTGTGTGTTCCCATGTGCCTACGTGGGAAAAAAATGTACGTGCGGTGCGTGTTGGCTTAAAAATCTGCATTTAACTTTTTAAAATTGAATTTGTTGAGATTCCTTGTTATGCATGTTTTTAATAGGCCAGTAGTTCAAGATATACCTGAGGTTCTACTTATTTTTCATCCTGTTTGCTCCATTCTATTTGAAGATAATTTAGGATATTCATTTGTACGTGAATATGTGTGTGAGTGTAGGTGTGTTTGTGTGCGTATAGGGTGGTAGCAATACTTTAGAATTTGCTTGAGGGCATTAGTTTGAGTAAATATTTATTAAGGGGTAAACTACTTCAAAATGATACTTGTTTGCATAAATTACTCCTTAGGGGTTTGGTGCTTAAAGTCTCCTTCTGGGATCTTGCTTTGCATAAGCTGTTTGCATTTGGATTCCCTTTAGGAGATGTTAATTGCTTGAGCTGTCATTAAAGTGTGGAGATTAAGATTCCGTTCCAGCAGTAACCTGGAGTGCGGCTGAGAGGGGCTGCTGTGGCGAATTTGAGTACGTTTGAGTCCTGGAGGCTTGCTCTAGGGTGGATAAACCGGGAAGACAGTTACCTGACTGTACAAGTCGAAGGTAACCTCCAGGCCAGCAGACATGTTGTCCCTTTATTGGTGTATGTGCACAAGCCAGGGACCAGCCCCAGCTTATGGAAGACACTAAACTGTCTGTCAGATGACTAAATGAGTGCAGGGATTTTTGATAAGGGATTTATCTCCTGACTGCTATCCATTTATGAAATAAAAAGTTCTTAATAGCAGAGATTGTGTATTTAAATACGCTACACTCTGAAGGACATGCTGCATCTACTTCTGGTGCCTCCATCATTCTGCACCATGATGAGCGTATTCAACGGATTTCCCTTCCAATACCCCTTTCTGTGATGGTTAATAGGAAATGTATCAACTGGGCCACCTGGCGTGAAAAGTGGAATTAAGTTTGTAAGTGAAATTAAGTTTGCTTACTTGATACGGCCCAGATCTTAGAAGAGAAAAATTATCCTGAATTACCTCTGTGGACTGAATGCAATCACAAGAACCCTTGAAAGTGTAAGAGGAAGGGAAGGAGCAGAGCAGGCGCAAATGGCAAGATATGAGGAGACTGTAATGTGCCCTTGGGTTTCCTTCCCGGTCTTCCTCTCTGTCTCTCCCCCTTCCATCCTTTCTCTCTCTCTCTCTCTCTCTCTCTTTTCTTTTCTCTGTCTCCTTCCCTCCCTTCCTTTCTCCCGTCTGTCTATCCATTCATCATTTTAACCCTCTATTGCTCTGTCCATTGCATTTGTAGTTCACTGTTCATCCATCCCTCCATTCATTTATTCATCCAACAAATATTTATTAAAATTTATATGTTCAACAAATACGTACTGAAATTTTATTATGGTCTATTCCAACTGTTACAGACAGAGCAGTGTACAAAACAAGCAATGTCTTTACACTTAGGAGATTAATATTCTAGTAAGAGAAACAAATGACATACAAGTAAATAAAGAATTGAGGTTACTTCAGATAGCATTTAATATCATGCAGAAAACAAAAATGCATAATTAGTAAAAACCGGTGGGTGTAATTGAGGAGATAAGAATATGCTATTTTAAAAAGAATGAGCTTATGAAGTAAATGATAGTCTGTCTTCTTTTAGGTTTTGGATCTAATTGTTCTCAACAAGTATTTTCATTACCGGAATTAAAGGTTTCTTCTTTTCGTCAGTGCAGAGAGACTCCAGAATTACCTGGCCCCTTTCTGTTACAAAGAACTGATAAGACAGTTCTACTGGGACTTGCCACTTGTGTTTTTATAGTATTTGAATTTATCCATCCTTCAGTATTAAGCATACATGTTTAGTCAATATAGTTTTTGCCATTTCTATTTTTGTAGCATTCTGTCCTGGGCACTCTTATTTGTTCCCCTCACCACCTTGTATTCCTCTCAGTATCTCCCCAGTCTTCTGTGAGGTGTCCTGCTTGCCCTTAGCCTGGAGGCTTCAGTGTGAACTGATCTTCCCTGGCATCGAATGTTGCCTTCATTCATCTAAGAGGAATTCCATGTCTGCTTCTAGCACGTAGACCTAGGGCATACAGGCTGCAGGCATACTCGCCAGCGTTCCTAAAGGAATAGGACTGTGGGGACTGCTGGCTGTCAGACAAAATCCATCATTTCCTTTCTTCTTGGGCCCACGGCTGCACTGCGTTTCCAAGCTTCTCTTACAGTTGTGTTCATGTGATGAAACTTTCGCCAGCGATGCCTGAGCAGAAGAAACGGGTGAAATTCTACTGCTCATATTTCAAGGCTTCTCCTGGCCTGAATCTCGGCTTTTCTTTTCCATTCTACTGGTTGTGATGTGGGCAGGAGGGTATAACTAGAGGAACCTTGAAGTTCTGTGTTGAGGGTAGGGAAGATGCTTTCATCCCTGCTCTCTGAATATACCGCGTGGAGGAGAGAGAATTGCCAGCTTGACGTGTCCACGGTGGACATGTTAAATAAGAGTGAGACCGTCTCCACAGTTTAAATCTACTTTAAACCACTGGATTACTACTGGTGTTTTGGTATTCCAATGAATGTGTGCCCCTGATGCAGTTAGTAAGATCTGAAAGGAAGTTTTCTAGAAGCTTCTGAGTTTGGGGGAACTTTTGTTTTTGTCCATTTTAAGAGAGAGTCATCAAATAGACTATCTGTTTTCTAGGGGATGTTATGTTTGGATACAGGCCTGAAAATATTGTCATTTTGCCAACTGACTAAAACTTAGGGCAGTACAGAGTGCTATTAGTGCACTGGGACTGACTCGATGGCTTAAACCATGGCGATGTCCTTCCTCCCAGTTCCGGAACCTGGAGGTCTAACATCAGGGCATTGACAGCTGGTTTCTTCTGAGGCCTCTCTGCTCAGCTTGTGGATGGCCATCTCCTTCCTAGGTCTTCACAGGGTCTTTCCTCTTTACATACCTGTTTCCAAATTTTCTCCTCTTATAAGGACACTACACCAAAGGGCAACTTTTTCTCTGATGATTGCAAAGGTTGCCTACCAGCTCTGCACTTGCTTTTTATGAAATTGGATACGTATCATGTATAAAAGCCACATATATTTGAGGATCCTTTCATCTTGCAGGCAAACAGGGCTTCTGTGTTGCACATCTCTCAGGGGCAACATTAGATAGGTGGAGAGAATAAATGGGGGTCTATGGAAATTTCATCCCCAGTTTGGAGTGTATAGCATTCATAGAGACTCCCGTGTGAAGTGTCTCCTGAGGTTGTGCATTACAGATCCTATTGACAAATCAAATTGCAAAACAATTAAATTATTACAATCAAATTTTACCTTTTTAGATGCTGACATATTGGACATAAAGAGGATTTGTTAAACCCTAAAAACCCATCCATCCTATAAAATTTTAGTGATTGAATGTCATGATAAAAATGACTTTGAAACTCTCTCCTGTGATGCTCTGTATTTCACTGTCATCACTGACCTGTAACCCTTATTAAGATACAATTTGCTCTTCTTTAACTACCATGGGACCCACAGTAGCCATTAGTGAATACTTTAGCACTGATATCCATCCCCAGAATCGATCATCTGCTGGCAGGGTCGCTTTACTAACGGAACACATCATCAGGGTTTTCTGTCACATTCATCAGAAGGAAAAGCACTAGCACTTTGCACACATATCACTTTGACAGAAACTCTTTTCCAGTATTTTGAATGGCATGAGTGTCGATGACATTCCGATGACTATTTTTTTCTACTCCACTGGTATGAATGTTATTGAAGTAAAATATTTTTAGAAAGATAACAAATCTAAAGCTCCCTACACCCCATATATATAGAATCATCCAAACTGTTCACTGTCAACTTAAACATTATTCAAATACACATTTATTTACTATTTCTTATTTATAATTTCTGATCACTAGTGATTTTCATTCCATGCAATCACTGGTCTTTGTAAAATTACATTTCAATAATGTGACCTTTTCCATTTTTATTTTATGCAAGCATGTTTTCAACAAAGATTAGATAGGAAAGAAACAAGACTAATCATTATTTATGAAAAAAATTCAGCAGTATTTTGCTCTTTTAGAATATAAAATAATTATTTGGAACTCGATACCTTGGAAACATTTTTTTCAATACTTTATTCGGCTTCCAAATCACTGGTATCAGAAAAAACAGTACTGGCATCAATTTAGTTCTGCACTGGCAGAAGCATGTTTCTCATGCCTTACAAGGTCTCCTCACTCTTGTGACCTCTAACATATTATGGCTGTTTTTCTGGACGGAAGCTACAAGAGCTAAAAACTCTACCAAAACACTGTTCTGTGTTAATAAAGTATCTATTATTTTCCAAGCTCTGAAATTATTAGTTTCTACTACTTTCATGAATTATCTCGTAAGATATACTACATGGCACATATTTTTATTATCATCACTGGATAAATGAAGAGAATCACAACTTAAAGGAACACAAGCCTGAGGTCGTATTTCTGATGAAGTTATAGTGCTGGGGCTGGAATCCAGACTGCTGAACTCCAGGTCCTTTTCTTAAACCACTGCTGCTGGGCACTCAGAGAAATGGTTAGTGAAAAAATGATTATTTTTTAATTTAGTTAAATAGCTTAGTGGTTTTGTTGACTATGCAAGTAACGTATATGTTTTAGGAAATAGATTACCATAGAGAACTAATTAATATATATCAGTGGTTAGCAAAATATGGCCCCAGGGGAAAATCTGGCTTCTTGCCTGTTTTTATAAATAAAATATAGTGGAACATCGCCACATTCATTAATTTAAGTATCATCTATGGCCATGTTTACACCACAAATGTAGAATTTAGTACTTGTAGTGAGACCATATGGACCACAAAGTCTGAAATACTTGTTATCTGGCCCTTTACAAAAAATTTTTCTGAACATCTGATGTAGATTATTTTCAGGTCATAAACAACTTCAAAGAATATATTTAGATTTTATAATATGTTGTAAAAGCAAAGACACCTTTCTAAACGATCAGTAATATTAAAATATTTAATACCATATTGAATGAGTGAATTATCTTTCTTATCTTCTTGTAGAAAACGCAATTGTAATTACTTGTTATATAAAGAGATAAAAAAAAACTGTGTAATCAGAATATAAGAGATGTATTGTACAGGTAGATCTAGAAGTTTATTCTGAAAGTAACATGTCACTCATCAGTATTTATTTATTTATAGTGTGCTTTCCCCACCCAGATTGGAAGGTAAACTCCATGAGATTAGGTGTTGTTGCTCTACTTTACCACTTTACTTCCATCTACCACTTTTTAGATGGGAACTTGGCACATAATAGATGCTCATTAAATTTTTGATGGACAAATACTGGTTTTTAAATGGTGAAAGGATTAAGAAGTACATATTGATAGTTACAAAATAGTCATGGAATATAAAGTACACTGTAGGGAATATAGTCAATAACATCATAATAATTATGCATGGTACCAAGAGGTACTAGACTAATTGGGGAGATCACTTCATAAATTATATGAATGTCTAATCACTATGCTGCACACCTGAAACCAATATAAAATAATATTGAATGTCAACTGTAATTTTAAAAATAAAGTAAAAGTAAAAATAATAAATGCACATCCTCCACTACTTTTATATGTAGGATAAACAAACAAACGAAAATTTCCAGAAAGGATTATATGCTACCGATTTATTTACTAAAAAAATACAGTTTTCTAAATTAGTGAAGAAATCAAGAAAATGAATTTCTAATATTTTGTACAATTGAAGCTACATAAAGTTAGGAAGAAGAGAAAATGAAAAGGAATGTCTGTGAAGAGAGCTTTCTTGGGGTAACAGATTAAACAAAGATAAATATCAAGGAAAAGCGTAAAAGACATAAAAACAATGGAATCTGACTAAGAAAGCCATTGAAGGGAGTTCCCTGGTGGTGTAGTGGCTAGGCTTTGGCTCTCTCAACGCCACTGCCTGGGTTTGCTTCCCAACCGGGGAGCTACCCCCCAAAAAAAAATAATAAAAAAAAAAAGCCATTGAAGAATAAGAAATTTTATTTGAAATCCAAGGACGATGTCATGTATTTATTTTCCCTATAAAATATAAAGCCTGCAAAGTTATCCAAGGAGTCCTCAGTGTTATCTCAGACAATTAAGCTATAATATATTTGAAAAAAAACCAAAGTAAACTGTGTTCTCTAGCAGTCAGAAGTTGTAAGGAATCCTCTATAATGCCGCAGTTCACAAAACCATGGTAAAAGTCCTCATCTGATTAAACTTAAATCAAGAATACAAACCTGGGGGTTCCCTGGTGGCGTAGTGGCTAAGCTTTGGTGCTCTTAACACTGCAGCCTGAGTTCGATTCCCAGCCAGGGAGACACCTCCGCGCCCCTCCTCCAAAAAAAAAAGAATACAAACCTGTGTATACACACTTGCATGAAGAGGTAAATTAATTTAGAAAATAAATTTTGTTTTCCTAGATTTAGATTAATAGTACGTGGAAACTTGAGTTTGAAGAAATAGTAGGAAAATATGGCCAGATAAGTGCCTCAGTGTTCTACTCGGCCTTGACTGTGAGAGAATTTCTGTGATACTCCAGATTATTTTTAAGTAATTCATTTAAGAATAATTTTAAAAAAGAGAGAGCACTGCTTCTGCTACTACCAGGCTACTCATCTAAAAAATTAAAATAAATTAAAATTTAACTAAAATGTTAGTGAGATATAATCACATCCTAGCAAATTGTGAACAGGTGAGAAAATCTAAGGAAACATTTTAAAAGGTGTCTTTTTTCCTTAAGGAAAAAAAGGAGAGAGACATAATATTTTTAGAAATGCGTATTTTATTGCTTTATTTTAAATCCACATAACCAACAGACAAACTCCTCCACTGCATTGAGTAATAACATCCTCAGCTTCAAAGAAAATGCCACTATTTGTTTCAGGAGCCAGTAAAAATCCCAGAGTAACTACAGTTGGTTATAAATTGTTCTCTCTGTGTGTTTGATACCGCATTTGCTGGTACTGAAACATTTCCCGTTAAACTCCTAAATTCTATCTCATAAAGGTATCAACATTCTTCATTCCTTGTATGCATTTCCACCACAAATAATGGGGATTGATCCTATTTATAAGCAATACGATCCTCTATAATTTTAAAGCTTGGTTAAGACTGTAATACTTGTAGTTTATTTTCCTGAAGAGTTGAGAGAAATATTATAGCAGATATAGCTTTTATACCAGAAAAACACATTAAGGTGAAATATTCAAAATTTCAAAGACCTTGTTTTATGTGTAAGATTTTTTCAGAACTTACTTGAGAAAGCAAGGTTTGTTCCCCTTCTAATACAATATTAATATTTTAGTTGCAATTTCAAAACCATATAAACTATATGAAAATTAGTTCAGGACAAAATAAAGTTTAAAACATTTTATTAAAGTATTGTGTGTACATTGCCTACAATTTTAAAATTTGAATTTTTGTTTTAAATTTTATTTATTTTTCTGGAAACCAAGGAGAGCCCCTCACGTCAAGTTAAAACAAAGATATGATATTATATACCAAGATTCACTGATTTTGGATAAAGCAAATATATAGTGTATTTGAGCTTTTTATAATAATTAAGAATTTGAAATTTATAAGACATCTTGATGCTTATTACAGGTTTTTTATGAAAGCCTGACAGTTATGGGGAAAAATTAACAAGAAGGCCAATCTGTAAATATTTAGCATTGATTTTAAAAGAAATCATGCCATTTTGATTTAGACAACGTTTACCTCAATTTCTTACCCCTCTTTAATAACTCATGATATCAATCACACGCATCGGTATTTGAATTTTGGAAAAGCTCATTTATGTAATCCTCTTTTATCTCATTTTTTTTTATTTTTCAATTACATTTGACATACAGTGTCATATAGGTGTACAGCATAGTGATGAGCCATTTATATGATTTTCAAAATCCTCATTCTGATACACCTGGTTCCCCTCTGACATCACACAGTTACTACAGTGTTACTGACTGTACGCCCCATGCTGCCCTTTGCGTCCTTGTGACTACTCAGAGACTATGAATTTGTGCTTCCTGATTTTTCACCCTCCCCTTCCACCCTCCTCCCATCACCCCCACAAATCTAGTACCTATCTAGTACCTACCACCAGTAGTTATTGCAACATTATTGACTGTATTCCCGTGTTATGCCCTGTGTCCCCATATATATAGAAAACATTTAGTTTGTTGCCGGATGGGAGGAAGGCTGGGGGAAAGGTGAAATAAGGGGAGGGGTTTGGGAAGTTGAGTTTGGTGGTTACAAAGTTATACTCATTTATGCAATTCTTTATTTTCACTAAGACAGGTGTATCTGTGTTTTCATGTGTATGTTATGTTGGTTTGACTTGGTCTATCCTAGAGATTATCTTTATAATTAAGGTTTTCATACAGTATATTCCAAATTATTACTATTAATAATTCTTGAGTACTTACCAAGCAATACACAAGTCCTAGACAATATCTAAACAGCTTCGCTCCCATAGAATCTGTCAACTCTTAGGCTCTGGCTGCATTACCAGGTGTTACACCATGCTTGAATCTGTTGAAGTTACGTGGATTATCTCAGGTGGTGCAAGAAGAAAGGTGCTACTATTTCTGATGAATCATACAAAAGTACCAAGCTTTTCCATGCCACTGAATTTCCTGGGAGCCATTGGAGATATTTCCATGTGGTTAAGAAGGAGTTGCTATTCCTTAGACCTTTATTATAAAGACGGAGGCACTGTAGTGGAGTGAACATACACGGCCTTTGGTGTTAGGCTGACTGAAGTTAGATTCGAGATTATGCCACTGATTAACCTGAATTGACATTGCTTAACAATTTTGAATCTAACATTATTCATCTATTAAATAAAATTAGTGTATTAGATGAAATAATGTTATAAACCTCAGAGCATTCATTACACCACTAAGCAATTAATAAAATGTTATATATTCTTATTCAGAACACTGGGTCTGCTATTATTTTATTTTATTTTATTTTTTGCTTTTTGGTATGTGGGTAGCTCCCTGACTGGGAATCGAACCCAGGCCGCAGTGCTGACAGCGCCAACGCCAAAGCCTTAAGCCACTACACCACCAGGGAACTCCCTGCTATTATTTTAATGCTCAAGTACACTAAAACCTAAGTTTTAGTTTTAAATTAAGCAATAAACCAATTTCTAATTAGCCTTCACCTTTCTTTATGGAATTTTAACTCTTAAGAATGTTGGGGTAGTACTATCAGGTTGCTAATACAGTTCTGTATCTATTTGATACAATAAAAAGGGGTGATTCAGCACTGGGCTTTTGTTTGACTTTTTGAGGGCAGAAATAATAATTGATTTACTTCCACATTTTTTTAATTCCATGGATGTGGGCACATTTTAGGTTCTCAATATACATTGGAGTACTGAACAAATAAATGTAAAAAAGTATTTAAGTAAATGACCTCTGAATTTCATTTATACTGAAACTAGAGACAGAAGAACATTGCATTTTTAAGCAGTGGCCCTGGAGTGGGACTCTCAGGGGTCAAATTCTTACTGTTGTATTCAACTTTTTCTTCTGCAATAAGCAATCCTCAAATCTCCATGGCTTGTAAACACGAACTGTGGTTCTGCAGGTTGGCTCGGGCCGTGAAGCCACTCTGCTCGGAACATTCCACTGCGCTTGACTCCAGCACTTAACGGTGCGTGCAGAGCTGCTTTTCATGCATTCCTTTCTGGAGTCCGACTGAGTGTAGGAGCTCGTGAAGATGCAGGAGAAATGTGTGATGTTGCTTAAATCCTCCGCTCAGAACTGGCACCTTGTCACTCCTTCCCAGAGACTGCTGTCACATAACCCAGCTCAAAGTCATTTGGTGTAGACATTCTCATATATTTCATTGAGAGACACTGAAAAGTCCCAAGTCAAAGAGTGTGGATATATATTTATATTATAATCATCAGCACTACTTTGGTGTCACCTCCCCCCCACACACAATTATGTTAATAAAGTTACCAAATAGGATCATTGTGAGAATTAAGATAATATAATCGAGCATATAACACAGCAACTAGCATTAATGAAATACAATATTAACAATTCTTTGTTATTCCTTGGTCTCAGTGATATCACGCTTTTTTCTTTTTTGGCTCACATAATTACTGAACAGATTCTAAAGGGTGGGACATGTGGTGTTTTAGTATCGAAGGCAGCCCACGCGATCCGTGACTTCTGAGAGTCATATTCTTGTGTAATAGCACCCCATCAGTGATGGATGTGCCATACACATGTTGAGAGGAGTTCGGGTCTGGAATATATTGGCAGCCTTTAGCCCTCCGGATATGAGAGGGGGATACCTAATTTCCTCATAATGTAACAAAATGAAATATTCATTTACTTAATCTTTACCAGCTCCATTTATAACATTTTTTTCACATAAATTCTGTCATGAGGAAATAGTGTTTTATATGACATGTTTCACAGACACATGTTCTATTAAACAGTATTTAATAGACTATATTCTATAGCCACATCAGTTTTGCATATCTAAATGCCCCAAATTCTAAATCCCAAGAGGTTTCAATAAAAAAAGACAAATAATAATAATATATATACATAAATAAGTGTTACTTGCCATTTATACTGAGGAAATTGCCCTCTATTCCACAAGTGTATTTTGTGTGCATTTTCTATGATTTATAGATTTTCAGTGATTAATAGACCTGAGAATTCATCTTGTCCAAACTCACAGAGGATGGCAGTCTAACTTTTGCCTATATTGAAACATCCAGAGCTCAGCACATTATGAAGACCATTGGTTCCTATAGTGCGGCTTCATTGAAGAATTCTCTAGGCCAAACATCACAGCTCATTTAAAAACCAAAGCTTTCCTCATACCTTGTGTTTCATTTTGGGGACATTTCTAAGTTTGTCCTTCTCCCACTGCAGTGGGTCCTTTCCTCCAGGAGTATATGATAATCCTGCTGTGTACTGTTGAGTCAACTTTCTTTCATCTAATTCTTGGTTTTAATTTTTGAGGATGTCTTGTTTTCATGTGCATATCCTTTACCAAAGTTTTAAAGGAGCAAAAATAGCATCTCTTTCATCTTTTCTTTTCTTATGGCTAAGTAATATTCCATTGTGTATATGTATCACGTCTTTATCCAGTCAGAGGACGCTTTGGTTGTTTCCATGTCTTGGCCACCATGAACAGTGTTGTGGTGAACATCAGGGTATATACGTATACCCTTGCGAACTAAAGTTTTCATACTTCTTGAGTAGATGCCCAAAAGACTGCTGTTTGTGACAACAAGAATGGAGTTTGAGATCACCATACTAAGTAAAACAAATCAGACAGAAAAATAATCAAGAACCATATGACTTCAATCATATGTGGTATATAAAACCAAAAGCAACAAAGAAACAAACACTTATGGACATAGTCCATAGTTTAGTGGTTACTTGAGGGCAAGGGGGACGGGGTGAGAAAGGAAGGATGGGGAGTGAAATATATGGTGATGGAGAACTGACTCTGGGTGGGGAACACACAATGCAACACATGGACGATGTTAATGTAGAATTGCACACGTGGAAACTATGTCATTTTACTAACCAATGTCACCCCCATAAATTTAATAATAAAAAAATAGCAACTCTTAAAGTTGCATTTTCCCTAGACAATGACTTCCTTAAAACTCTTTTTCCAGTTCTATTTTATGGCAGCTTGTGTTCCATGAACAGTGAAATAATTTAAAGTGCCCATCTGAAAAGGGGAAGGAGGGAAAATGCCCTCCACTTCGCATGACCTCGTCCATGCACTCTGTGAGCGTGTGGGCTGTAAGATACCGTGACCCCAGAGGGGAGGACCAGCCTTATCCTGATTCCTAAACTCCCCGAACAGGGGGCGGAGGGGGGAAGGGAAGCTCTGCTCTTAAAAAATAGTTTTGAATATGAATCCACAAATTAAGGAAAGCAAAAATTTTTAGATTTTGTGTCTGAGTCAACCTCCGTTCACATTTGAGTCCTCATCCTATGGGTCCGATGAGAAATGGGGCATTAGTTTCTACGGCAAGTCTCTATTTTTCAGTGCCATCTCCAGCGTCAGTGCTGTATCGTGCCCCAGCAAAAATGTTTTGTGTCAAGTGTGAGGGAGAGGGCAGGTACCTCTGTCTATATACAATAATGAGGTTTGACTTGTTGTTCTTCACGCTAAAGCCATGGCACATGCTTGCATGCTTGCTCGGATTCCCACCGGCTCTGACCCACCTATCGCCTTGCACCTTTCTGCTTTACTAGGGGAGGCAAGAGGTACAAAGGTCTGTTCTGATTCTGGACCTACACCCTTCACTCTTCCTCACACTCAGGCCCAGGGGTTTCTCTTCTTGGAACTGAAGGAAGCTTTGTACTTCAGTCCTTCATCCAGAAGACTGGCCGCTGTCCTCCACTTTGTCATTCTGCCTCCCCAACAAAAATTCTATCTCAGATCTTTGACTCTTGATAATGAAGGTCAGAAAACCTTAAAGACTAATTTTACTTCTGACTATAACACCTTTCTTCTTTCTAAAATCGTGGGGGTGAAAGTTAACTAGTTAGGAAAAATGAAAAGTTTACTATAAATCTGACTCAAATATGTATGTGTGTATGTGTGTATATATACATGTGTATACATATATATGCATGCACACATATACACACATATATATTTTTAAAATAATATTCAGCACACTTGCTTTCAAAAGAATCTAACCTTCTCTTTCTCTTGAGTTCTTTATTGAAACTATTAAACATCTCACCCTATGATGTACCTCACCTATTCCCCCATCTCATTGTCCCTTGAATACTCTACCTTCTATTTCATCTCATTAAGATATTTTATTCATTGTCTGTCTCTCGTACATGTTTTATTCTTCCTCAGGTTCATCTTTGTAATCATTCATTTGAAAATATTCTCCACACCTTTGACTCTTCTTCTTCCATTGGATCTAACTGGCAGCCCCAGTCTGTATGGAGCTGAATTATCCCTTAGCATCCTCTTAAATCCTCTTTAGTTATTTATCAGTACCCTCCTATAATAATGTCACCTCATCTTTTTACCATAAAATTATAAACTAATGTAATCTCACTCATCTGTTACTATTCCCATTTGTTAAGATGAACCAAGTGTCTTTCCTCTTGTAAAAGACCAATTCCTCCATTCTTTCCTTTACATATTCTGTTGTTTCTCTGCATTGTTTCCTAAATTGTCCATTTCTACTACAGCATGCTTCTCAGCATGCAAACTCAATCTCCCTACTTATAAGTAAATAAATTCATGTATGCATAAATCCATAAAGCCTCCATTGACCCCATATTTTCTTCCACCTACAGCCTTGTATCTTTTTGTATTCACAGGAAGTCAGGTGTACTGTTCTTCTAGCAGTTCCTGGAAGAGAGAATCTTTTTGGGGGTTGTGTGTGTGTGTGGGTTGGGGGGGGGTTGCTTCAGTGAACTTGAACTTGTTTTGGCATATGCCTGTACTCTTTTGCCATCTACTCTTTACGTGGCTGATTCTTCATTCTACAAATCCTGAGTAAATATGGTCTCCTTGAGAATCCTTCTCTGATGAGCCAGTTCAAAAATAGGCTCCTCACTATTCTAAGAAATGGTCTGCTTACTTCTTAGCACATCAAAAACTGTAAATTTTGAATTGATTTTTATTGTCTGCAGCTAAATGTGATGTCCACTCCATTTTAGATGAACCATGCCTTTCCACTTGACAATAGACTCCCTAGCACTTAAGCTTATATTTGTCTTAAGTCAGAGATTACTAACTAGTCAGTAAATCAAATAATAAAAATATTTGTATAATAACAATTTAGAAACCATTTCATAGCTTCTGCCAAGGTAAGTTATATTCATGAAATGTTTAACAATCCTAGAGAGTAGACCTGCTTTGCCATATTTTTACATGGTAGAACTAAGGCTCAGAGAGATCCCATGGATGGAATCCAGGGAGATCATGGTCCAGGCCTGGTGTGAACTCAATGGCTTACGGTGTGGTGTGTGATTATACACTTACATTTCCAGCCTTCATATCTGCAACAGTCAATATTATTGTAAGAAATTTGTCCTTCATTCCACCTCACATCTTTATTACTCCTTTTTTATATTCACAGTAAAAGCAAGTACTTTTATGCCTTGATATTCATTGATATGTGAAGATTGTCATAAATATTTAAAAATGCTAAGCTATGACTTTGAAACACAATCCATGGCAAAAACGTACATAAACTTACATACTGCTTCTATCAAAGTACTGCTGTAAGTTGATTTCCCATCATGTTAGATGAAACTGAAATGGCAGTTAATCAAATGTTCTGGTTAAATTATTTTCGTGTTTCTGTAAATGGTGCTGTTGTGGCCCATTGTTCTAAAGCCTTAATATAAAAGAAGCTATATGAATAAATACAAACCGATTTTGAAATTAAAATAAAGCAAGGGTGTAAAGAACTACTCTCTCAAATCCAGAAAGAATATATCCTTACCTTTATAACAATAAGAGCAACAACTATAACAATTGACTTATGGAGGAATGAACATCAGGCTGACATAATTTTTTCTAAGGAGCATTGCTGTGAGCTGGAGACGCTGAGTGGAACGACGAGGTACTTAACAAGTTACTTTGGACATGTTCCAATACAATAAGAATACAAACCTGAGCAAGGGAAGAAAATCTCCAAACATGGAGTAATGTAAAGGATCTGTTCAGGAGCCCAAAACAATCAGTAACAATGGGAGTGACACGGTCAAGTTGACTGAATGACAACTTGGAAGACAAAGGGCGGTTCCAGAGATCTGGCTAAGTCAGCAAACTGCGAATAACCAAAAAGCAAAATGGGGTAAGAATATGAGCTCATCCTTGTGCTGTAAGTGACTGTTAAGTAAATGCACGTACCTAGTAGTAGTAGTGCAGGAAAGCAGAATATGTCCCCTAAAACTGACCACTTTGACATAAAAATTATTTTGAGCTAAAAGCACTTGGAAAACAGCAGGTACACAAGATGATTTCCCTTTTTTTCCCTTGAAAACAGGAGGTAAAACCCCTGTAAGACAGATGTGCTTCCTAGACCGGAAGCAAGTAACTTTTTTATTATCAAAGACCAGATGTTGAAACAGATATTTCTGTACAAACAGGCCTTGCTGAAATAAGTATTATCTTCCTTTAGCCTCCCCTCATAGGTTAGGAACTCTCCCATAACCATCACCTGTCTCTGTTCAACCTAGGACAGAAGCAGTGAGTCATATGTTGTCTTTGGGCCTTTACTTCCTCAGCAGGGCTCCTGTGCTATGTAAGATTTCTATTAATTAAATTTGTATGTTTTTAACCTCTTAGTACCCTGTTATGTCCATTTAACTCTCAGGCTAAGCCAAAACCCCTAAGAGGACAGAGGTAAAATTTTGTCTTCCCTACAATACTATGCAACGTATTTTTATTTTCAACCTCTGGAATCACGCAGTCTATTAGAGTCTAAAACCGGTGGCTACGTCAAGAGATTCAGTTGAAATTAGGGATTTTGGTCATTAGTGTGTTTAAATTTTTAATTATTGGAATATTTCACATAAAATATATCATTTACAAACTCAAAACAGTCAGAAGCTTTGAATTCATGTTTCTATATGTCTGAAAATAGCACTAAAATAATAGCTGTTCTTTTTTTAGATGAAATTTGCCTTTCCCAATTCTCCATAGTCCCCACACTATCAGCCCTCTGCAACAAAGGTGAAACGACTTTTAAAATTATTATTATGCTTACTTTTACATTTTCTATAAAATAGTTTAAACATGGTTTTTTTCATACACAAGTGTATTAGTTTCATAGGGCTGCTGTTAAATTATTACAAACTTGGCGTCTTAAAACAACTTTATTCTCTCACAGTTACAGAGGCCAGAAGTCCAAAATCGAGGTTTTGGCAAAGCCACCCTTTCTCCCACAGCTCCAGGAGAGAAAGCTTCCTTACCTCTTCTGGCTTCCGGTGCCACTAGAATTTCCCTGGCTTAGGCCTGCATCACTCCACCCTCTGCCCCGGTCTTCCCATGGCCTTCCCTCACAGTCATCAGAGTCCCACCTCTCCCTCTGCCTTTCTCTTAGAGATACACCGGCCATTGGCTTGAGGTCCCATGCTAAGTCTAGTATATCTGTAAAGACCATTTTTCCAAATAAAACCACATTCATAGGTGCCAGGGTGAGGCCCTGGGTGCTATCTTTTGGAGGACTCCCATTGAACCCATTACGTCATGCTAATATTAAAAAGAAACTGTTGTTAGAGTAATATGTTCCTTGAAAAATGGGAGATATCATATTACTTGGAGGAAAAGATAATTTTTACATGTTTAATTTTTAAAAGCATATATGCACTGAATGACTACAGCTTGAGTCATACGGGAAAAAATATAACTCATGTACAGAAATAGAAAGGTAATACAAAATTTAATACCCTGATAGAGAAATGCAATTATGATTATAAAAATAACATGTGAGCTACTGCAAAAAAATTCCATTGTATGTGAAAATTTTTAAAGGACAGTCAGTGTACAAAAGAGAATCTAATGAGTAGAGCAAAAACCAGTTTTCCTAAATACAATCACACATTTGTTCATGTACATTCAACTGCAAACTCTCTAAACGTTGTCTTTGAAAAATATGGATAAAACCTTCCTACTGAAATTCTGTGGAAAAGATGAAAAGAAACTGAGGCATTTGCTATTGCACCTGATGACTACACAAATATAAAAAATGTGTTACATAGCTATAATATTTAACTATTAATAGTTTTTATGTGGTTAAAAACCTATTAGACATGATGCCCAAAATACTCAATATTCTGGTACTGTATATATTTGCCAAAGTGTTTAAATCTTCATGTAGGTTGATGAAAATAAATATTAATATATATCAAGGGTAACATCTCAGTCTCTCTCTCTCTGTCTCTCTCGACCACAAGCCAAATATGCCCACACCTGTAACAAGGAAACATTCTGAGATGTCCTAAATTAAATTACTGCTGACCAGAAGGTAGAAGAATGAAACCACGTGAGGTTTATTTGTTAACGACTGTAGCACAAAAGCAACCAAGACTACTTACATTCCTGAGCATATATTCAAATTTTGAATGAACGTCGAGGTGGCTATTTCCACAATTACATGAAAGAGAGATTAGCCAGGTGTGCCATTGCACGCCAGGAGTCTCCGCCTTCTGCTCACAAGGTGAACTTTCCAGACTGTTGGGAAATCCACAACCAACCCAAAGGAGCACACCCTTCTTCCTGAGGACTCTGCACCTATCCCAGGACCTCCCCCCTTCACCTTATTCAGCCCACTAATCTGTAACAAGTGTGAGTTCTTTAAAAACAACTTACACCTGTCTCCTCTTTACTTGATGTGTAAGACAGCTGTCATCTCTGGGACAGCCGCCATGTTTCCCGCTGGTGGTTTAGACTTCACGGTCCAGGACCTCGTCCTTCACAGCTCAATATACCTCTTCTTTTAAAAGACTTTCAGACGTAGAAGTGTGTGTTTGTTTGTTTGTTTTACACCGGCTTTTGTAGATGAAATTTTACTGGAACACAGCCTCACACCTTCGTTTGTAGGCTGTGGCTGTTTTCCCACTGCAGCAGAAGTGAGTAATCGTAACCAAGAACAGAGCAGCCACAAGGCCTGAAGTACTTAGCTCCTGGGCCTTCTACAGGAAATGTTTACCATCCCCGCTATTGATCAGCACCGTACAACACAGCTTTCTCAGAAGATAGAAGTCGTCTGTACTTGTGCTTGCTGGTAGGGTTGCTCATGATCACGTGGACTATTGAGTATTGGGGCTGATGTGCCTGAGAAACTGTCTGTCATTTTAACCTGCAGTTCTACCTGGGTACTCGACAGCTTTGAAATTCGTCGAATTTGGTACTGGACGCATTGTGACACACAGATTGTGTCCTGGAGCTCGTCATTTGTTTGGTACTTGATGTGCAGGCTAGAACTTGTCGATGTTGACTGCCTGGTGACTCACTACCCTTTCCGTGGAAACAATGGACCACACATTAGTCACACGGTAGCTCTTGCTGTGGGCACATCTCCTTGTGGTCTTATCCTAGCTTCTGTGGTCCTTTTGTGTATCTTGGGTTTGGAATCGCATTGAATTTATTTACTTTATTCCTTAGGCAAAAAATTGGTTTGATACTCATCGTTTTTAGTCCTTGTGGCAACTCTGGAACCAATTAACAAGTATGGAGGTACCACAGCACTTTAATTTTAAATTTAAATAGTCACATGCGGCTAATGGCTGCATTACCTGACAGTGTAGCTACAAATGGTATTCCAGGTATGAAATTTAATGTCATTTTAGTTAAGAAACCTAAATACAGCCTGGTATTTTTGTTTTTTCAAGGATTCAATTATAAATACATTGGTGGCACCATTCCCAAGTCATTAGCTCATGCTAGAAAGTTAAAAATTGAATGAAAATCCTTGAATGTAATAGTTAACACAGTATTACAGACCTTTAAGGTGTCACAGAAGTATTAACACATTTCTAGGTATGTTTTATGTGCACCATGGCTGATTATTACAAAGGCAGTGGTGATTTAAAATAATGTTGAAGACATTTTTTGGACTATTGAAAGAAATAAAGTTGTCCTTGTTATCTAGTAAAAATACATGATTTAATTTCCTGAAAATATGAAGTCAAAATTAGTTTCTTTTTTACATAAATCTGTCTAGTTTGAACATTTCTTAGTAATTACCTCCAAGCATAGATACAAAAGTGTATAAATTCAATTTTCTCTTTCTTAGTGGAATAGTTTTTGGGGGAAAACTCATTTGGTATGAAATAATCTGACCTAATTTCATATGCAGATATAAGATGACAGAAATGAAAGTAATACTCAGCACTACACTTTTATAAATTGTGAAATTAAGGTTGAATTGTAGAAAACGTTCCCTGATCAGCAAGTTTACAAAAATGACCCGACAGTGCTCAGTTCCTCTCTCTCAATGCGTGTTGGTAGTGTGAAGAGCTAGCTTCAAGTGGCAGTTATTGAACTACAATAAAATATGGTACTGAAAATCAAAGGTAATAATGCTAGTATATTAGAACTCAATAAATACATTGGGCCGTGATACCATAAATGTAAAAACAGTTGTGAGAAGATTATATCTATCTTTGGAAGCTCTTACAAAGATAGATAGTGGTGAACAGCTGTACTGTACACATACAAAACTGAATGTAATTGTTTTTCCATGTTAAAAGATTTAAAGCTGATGTCTTACTGCACACTACAACCCGAAGTATAAGAATAACGTTGACATTCTTTTTTCTATGGAAGAAAAGGAGACAGATAACTGGAACCTAATAAAAGGAGTACTAGGTTTGGAAAATAGTGTATGTTATCTTCAAATGTGTCTATTTTCAATATCAAATATAAAATACAACAAATATCATATGTATCATTTTATTATTTTTATATTATATAAACTAATATATTTTGTATATGGTAGTACATATATCAATAATAATAAAACAAAAAGTTTAATTTTATTTCTGGTAGTCAACTTTTCTTATTTTTATCCTGGTTCACATGTTTACATTTACTACGTTGACTCAGTCATTAGGTTTCCGACTCACACAATAGATGAAGCAAAGTTGGCTTCAGTGTGTTTACAGAAAAAATTAAATTCTTAAGCATGGATATATATATATATAAAAGTACAAATGATAGTAGTTATCAGATTAGAGGATAAAAGCCTCTGTTTTGATCACAGGTTTAGAATGTAGTATACAGATGAGAAATATAGAAAAGCAAATGTCCTCATTTTACAACAGAAAATGGATAAGAGGTAATATCTGGATTACTAGAACAAGTAATAAAAGTGCAATGATATTATTTATAGTTATAGTAATTAATGAAGGAACTGAAATAAATGTTACTACTATTAAATTAGAAGGGGTGAGTTTAACTGTGGGACATAAAGTGAGATAGTTCCTTACAGTAGAAAATTAACTGAGAGATCAAGTAGAAGTAGAATAAATACATCATTTAAAAATAGGAAGGAATACTAATAGAGGAACCTTACAAATTTTAAATCCGTTCCCCATGGGAGGCTGACTTGGGCTTATGAGACCCAATTCATGAATTACTGCTGCTCATTATAGTCATTCTCAGTGGAATGCATTTGTTTAGCAAGGCGCACAGCATTGCTCTGATAAAAACTGTTTAAAATACATTTAAAAATTTGAATAATCAATGACACCAAAATAACAAAATACACATCCTGGAATCTGATAAATTTGATCTTTTGCCTTCCTGAGAAAAATCAAAAGTGAGGAACAAGGAGTGAATGTATAGTTTTTGTCCCCTGTAGTAGCCTAGTAGCCTCCTGCTTTTGTTTTTAATAATTATATATATATATAATTGTGTGTGTGTGTGTGTGTGTCTATCTATCTATCTATCTATCCATAGTCCACTGAAGCATTGTTCATCAATGATTCAATACTCCAACCTCATGAAACTAATATTTTAATTGGGGGCACAACTAAAAAGTAATTACATTAAAATTTGATAAGCATGTTAGAGAAAGTACAAAATAGTGTGGACTTACTTAACAATAGTATGCCACTTGGCTCAGAACAGGTCATGGAATATTTACTAGAGATAGTTGTGTTTTACACTGGATGTCTTAGCAAATAATTCCTGAATGAGGCCTCACTGTGTATGACAGAACACTGTATCTGCAAGGTGTTGGATAATTCTAGAAATATAAAGCTACCAATAACCATCGTGGAAGGTATTTGGCAACCAAAATAGAATCCATTTACTTGTCAATAGCCTTTAAATGTTACCATTTGTAGGATCATGGTGAGTAAAGGTGTCCACACTAGTAATTTCTAGGAAATGAAACATAAAATTCATATTCACTGCAAATCTAGAAAAGAATTTACAGAAAAATTAGGAAAAGAACTGAAATATTGTGTTGTAGTATTCAAAAGATACTAATATATGTGTGTATATATATTTCAAAATTAACTATGATTACTTGGTGTGTAAACTGGACATACATATTTCTCAAATGTTATTAATATTATAGATAATTTGGGCTTAAAACAGATTCTTACATTGTCTTCATATATATGAACAAATAGGTGAAGCTATTTTAGCGCCTTTTCATGTGTGGGGGGTGCATTTTAAATAAGGGAGTTACTACAATTGTAACCCTTTGAAGGAGCAGGTTCTGTGAAATGATTGTAGAAATCCATTGAACAGAAAACAACCATAACATGTTGGGAAAAAGCACAGATTTTTTTTGATCCAGACATTCTAATTTAAAATCCCTATCTCCTATTAGTATTTATGTGTTTTGGGGAAAAATGTACCTGACCAATTTGGGTTTCAAACCTCCCTCTACTGTGATGATTAAAGAATATTTACCTCTCTGAGTTATATTAAGATTAAATGTGTTAGTGGGTAGAAAAGAGCCTGGCATGCAGTACACACCGCGTGTTAGCTATTATCATTGCAATATAACAATATTATTTTCTCATAGATGCTATTAATACTGTGTGTTCTCAGGAAATTCAAAATATCGTCCTTTATTAAATGTTCACCTTTGACAGGAGATCTCTATTTATGCCTAAGACTATTTGGAGGCCAAATTGTTCATTTTGGACCAATTTACTTATATATGGTAGAGCATGTGAATGCTCCTTAATTTGAATTTTCTGTTTTGTGTCTCCTGACTCTTTTTAATGAATCTCCCTCCAGCCAATTTAAATAAGGAAATTGCTAAGTAGCAACTACTTGAGTTAGCTTAGTAAAAGAAACACATAACTGTGGCTATCTGGGGAGAACAGCTTGTATTTGCCAGCAAACTAGCCAGAAGGCACATTTAACAATTTTTTCAATCCTTTTGCATTTGATGAGCAAAGCATACCCACTGCTTCCTGGTTTTCCAAACAAAGGGCCGTCCACTTTCATTCCCACAGCTCTCTGAACACCTGAGCAGTCACTGTTTTCTCCTCGTCCTGCCCGGCTTGGGCTGCTCATCAATATCTATTTTTGCTCTCTCCTGTTTTGGAGGACAGATGTCCTTGATTTGAATGGACTAGTGCTGATTTCGGGTATCAAAGGCTGTTCCACTATTCATCATCTTCAAAGACAATTCAAAGTAACCTTTCATCCCTCTTCTTTGTGGACCATCATTAAGAAAACTTGCATTTTTAATGTCATGGTCCTGCTGACGACCACATCAGATACGGCAGGAATGACAGGGTGTGCAAAACTCGATCCTACTGTGCTTCTGCTCCCTGCCTTGTGAAATGCAGACCCAGCGCAGAAAGTCACGGAGTTTTGATGCTTCACTTTGAATGGAAGTGGTGTTATTTTGGAAGCAGGAATACAAACAAATAAACAAACAAGGAAGAATTGTTAGTAATAGGGTTGGATAATACCAAAAGGCTAAACAAAAAGAAAAATACAACAATAGAAAATGTATGTTGTAAAAATGCTGTAAATCAGGAATCACGGGTTGACCCTGGAGGTGACGTAAGCTTTTGTTACTGCCTTTGGTTAACCTGAGATTTCGTGTTTTGAGCTCTATTATTCAGGCTATTATTTGTAACATCACTTAAAACCAATTAATTGATTGTAGTGCACTGATAGATCTGTTGTACTTGGTCTATCCAGGAGAAATCATTAGAATCCAAGTTATATATACTCTCATAAAGACTTTTCAAAAGTCCCTGGCTAAAAAAGGAGTGACTCTGTTAGAGAAAGACATGTACATTTGTTACGTCAACCAACAAGGAGCTCATCCACGAGTTCATCTATGTTTTGCAGACTTAGAGTACTGATTTTGAAAATTGAATGAGTTTTCAAAACCAGGTTTCTAGAAAATGTTGACCAAAGATGCCATGATTCTTTTTTTTTTCCATGATTGTTTTTTATGACAGAAGATAACAGGCAGAATTATTCAGAAAGATAGAAGAAAAGAGACACACAATTTTCTACATATAGGGTAATTATCAAGCTATTTCCATCCCTGAAATATACTTTGTAATGAATGTAAACAAATCAACTCAGGTTAAGGTGGTATTTTATGGTAATAAGGGACAGTACATCATAGCAGTTAAGAGCAAAATTAAAGAATACAAAACTATCAGTAGTAAAAGTGCCATGTTTTGTGCTCATCTAATCAATAAATTTACCTATGAATTTATTAGATTCAGATACTTTGCTAGGCACTTGTAATACAACAGTAAATTAAAAAAAAAAAAAAAGACTCTATAGATTGGGTAACCACAACTCCAAAAGCCAGTCTCCTAGTGTATAAAACCAAAGTAACAAGAGTGCTCCATCTGGCAGTGGGTAATGAAATGCATTATTTTCTTGCCTTCAGTCAATGATCAAAGTTACTTACCATTATATGTTTCATCATCACTGGAGCTCTGGACAGACACAATGATCGTATTTGTCCTCTACCATCATAGACAGCACATATGATGATTATTACATTTGTGCAAAGTGTTGGAAAGGGATTAATTTCATTTTACAAAATGTATCTAAAAGACAAATATGATTAAATGTTTCTACCATAGAACATGTGTAACCATTTCTAGACATGCTTTCTAAATGACTGATTTAAAGAGCTGCCCCATATATGTTTATTAAGTTTCTGCTGGGGTAGACAACACTGA
The DNA here is from genome assembly GCA_004026885.1 of Lyroderma lyra. Lineage (NCBI taxonomy): Eukaryota > Metazoa > Chordata > Mammalia > Chiroptera > Megadermatidae > Lyroderma > Lyroderma lyra. Next base: position 312,479 of record PVJL010000349.1, on the reverse strand, counting down.
TAAATTATCTTAAGAAAATAAATGACATGTAGAGGAATTTTTCAGATCACAGTGTTTTTAAGTTGATATATAACAATGAGATACTGTCTCTTATTTTTCCAAAAGTCATGGTGTCCTTTTAGAATTGAAATTCATCCACTAGCCTCCATAAACCCATTGCACATTAGTTCATTCATTCACGATATTTTAGTTTTTATGTGCCATATACTATCTGAGTAGGCAGATACTAAGGTCATTAAGTTTTGTCCTTGAAATAAAAATACAGTTGACTCTCCGTTAATCAGAACTCAAGCAACCGGCACAATCTCAAGCAATGGGCACAATTTTTTGCCCATTGCTTGAGATTGTGCCGGTTGCCTGAGGGTGTTGGTTGTTTGAGTTTTGATCATTGGAGAGTCTACTTATAGCTATTTGGTATCTACCAATCCCCATGGTGACAGTTAACTGAGAGTCCACTATCGTACAGTTGGGGAGACAGGTGTGTGTGTATATTTATATTGCCTCAATTATATGACAAAAATTATTATGCAAAAAGTGTCTATTCTGCCACTATAATTATATCTCCTTTGACATGCCCACATCATCCATGGAAGGAACCAGATTAATCAGTCAACATAGCTGCCTATATTTCAAGTCTAGAATGAGGCCAGTTTATTTTTCCATATCTGCTTTGAATAATCCTCTTTTTCAGTGGCTTCCATTATAACTAGTCTCATATGACTTAATATCTTAACTTCTTTTTGCTTAATGTGATTTATTGAATTTATTTGGATTCTAAGACCTGGGTCTGGTTTTGCTCACTTTCATGTAAGTCCATGAGGGCATGGTTTTTCCCATAAACTAAGCCTGAGTATTTGAACATGCTATACTATACATCCCAAGGATGTACACATCCCAAGAGAATGGAGAGCAGATGACAAAAATATGGAAGTCTAAGAAATTACAGGGAACAGTTGATTCACATCTTACATGGGAGATAGGTTCTTAGAACAGCACATGAAGCAAGAATTGGGCTTAAAAAGAGGTCAATTTAGAGATAGACATATTACATCTGAATGAGTTAAATATAGCTGATGCTTTCTCCAGCATTGCAAGAGTTTTAACAGCAGATGAATGAACTGGCTACTGATGGTACTAACGGTAATAGAAATAACCACCAGTATCTCTGTGCCATATGTCATCTTAAGCATTGTACATATATTCATCCACAAAATTCTCCAATAACCTTGAGAAAGATAGTTACCTCCTTCCCCACTTTATAAATGAGGCAATTTAGGCAAGAGTGGTTACATGTAAGACTGATGCTAAGTGAAAGTGTATATGCTATACATTATTCAGGTATATGGAGGCTTTGAATCAAAAGCAAAAGAATTATAGCTTATAAAATGTAATCATATTCATCTAATTTGCCCATAACTAGGAGAAAACTATTAGGTTGGTATAAAAGTAATTGTAGGTTTTGCATTTTTTAAATTTGCTGTTTGATATTGGAATACATTCTTAAATAAATGTGGTTATGTTATACAGACTTTTAATGTGCATGTCTCACTTTTTTTTTTTTACTAAGGACTTATTGTTCATTTTATATTTATTTTGGACTATGGCAATAATGTTTGACAGAAAGCAAATTTGAGCAATTTTCTTATTTGAGTTCAAAATGAGTTGTAAAGCAGCGGCGACAGCTCGCAACATTAACAACACATGTGGTCCAGGAACCGCTAACGAATGTGCAGTGCGTGGTGGTTCAGGAAGTTTTGCAGAGCAGACAAGGGCCCTGAAGATGACGAGCATAGCGACCAGCTGTCAGGAGTTCACAATGACCAATTGAGAGCAGTCAGTGAAGCTGATCCTCTTTCAGCTACAGAAGTTGCCGAAGACCTCAACCTCAACCATTCTATCACTGTTTGGCATATGAAGCAATGGGATTGGAAAGGTGAAAAAGCTTGGTAAGTGGGTGCCTTGTGAGCTGATCAGAAATAAAACAAATCATTGCTTTGAAGCGTCTTCTCTTATTCTACACAACAAAATCAAACTATTTCTCAATGGGATTGTGATATGCAACAAAAAGTAGATTTTGTATGACAACTGGCAGTGATTGGCTCAGTGGTTGGACCGAGAAGAAGCTCCAAAACACATTCCAAAGCCAAACATGCACCAAAGGAAGATCATGGTCACCGTGTGGTGCTCTGCTGCCATTCTGATCCAATACAGCTTTCTGAATCCCGGCAAAACCATTACATCTGAGAAGTACGCTCAGCAAATCGATGCGATGCACCAGAACTGCAACATCTGCAGCCGGCATCGGTCAACTGAAAGGGCCCAATTCTTCTCCACGACAACCCCCGACCGCACGTCACACAACCAACCCTTCAAAAGTTGAATGAATTGGGGGATGACGTTTTGCCTCATCCACCATATTCACCTGACCTCTTGCCAACCGACTACCACTTCTTCAAGCATCTTGACAGTGTTTCACAGGGGAAACGTTTCCACAACCAGCAGGATGAAGACAATGCTTTCCAAGAGTTCATCGAACCCTAAAGCATGGAATTTTATACCTCAGGAATAAGCAAACTTGTTTCCCATTGGTAAAAATGTGTTGATCGTAACGGTTCCTATGTTGATTAATAAAGATGTGCTTGAACCTATTTATAATGAATGAAAATTCATGGTCCAAAACCACAATTACTTTTGCACCAACCTAATAACTCTTGCAACTATTAAGTACAGGTTCTCCGGAGTAAGCCGTCCTGGGTATCAGTTCTAATTCCACCACTTGCCCTGTGGGACTTAAGAGAAGATATTTGATGTCTCTTGTGTCTGTTTTTCTTATCGCAGCGTCGCTGTGAGAACTAATTAAATCAGTTCACATAAAGCAGGTAAGATTGTACCTGACAGTCAATAAGCATTCAATAAACGATAACTACTGTTGTCAATTCATATTTATTATTACGTACTGTGTTTTTTCTATAAGGACTACAGGGAAAGTTCACATTCATTATCTTGGGGCATCCCTTCATTGAGAACAGCGTTGTGTTAACAACCACTGGAATTTTCTAAATTGTTAAACCTTTACATTTCACTATCATATAAAATATTTTGTAAAATACAAAATATTATGATATAGCCTCATTGTAGATAATTTTATTTATGAAACCTCATTGGTGCTGTTGTACAGACTTTGCAGAGAAAAGATATTTAACTTCTTTCAATTACCATGCAGATGGGTGATCCACGTATTTAAAAAATGTATCTGAGTACATATATAATGAAGTTGGATTCTTAAGACTTTGCATAAAGAAAAGAAAGCTTCTAGTCTCGTTTTCTAAGGATAACTACTTATATGGCCAATTTAAAGATGTTCTATTATGAATTCTTCTCTTTCTGATCTTCAGATGCTATGTTTATTGCACTTTTTCTGTACCAACTTGAGATATTTCCACTTATTCCTTACTCCAAAAAATGAGGACAAATCTTAGTTATAATGCTCCTCCCCTGCCTGTCTCTGTCTTCCTAACTTATATATTGTTTAGATACTACTAGTTGCCTTTAAAATCAAGAGTCAGAAACTAACTTGTGTCCGTAGAGCAAGCAATTATTCAGCCCTTTGGCCCTTATTTGAGTGCCATGCTCTCTCACACCTCCCATTCCAAGGTTGAAGGTGGCTGGGTTTATGCTTGTCAAGTTGAAGCTCATTTTTAATTAGACAATCTGGTGTTTCCTCGCACAGAAATACCCATTAAATAGATGCCCACAGCCTTTTTACCTTCCAAGAAATTCTTGAATTCTCTCGTTTGCTTATGAGGTCAGACAATTAATTTTGCGAACTCATCCTAGAAGTGCTAGATATCTCATTGCTGAGTATCACTATGGTCACCTTCAAAGTACTCCGCTTGGGAAATTATGCACCGACGCCAGTGCCTAGTCCACCCATCAAAGCAGTTTTGGAACTCTTTTTCTGCAAAGGTCACCAGAGCTGTCATTGTAACCCTGCCAGGGTTACAACACATTATCGAGTTGTTTGTACTGTGCTGCCAATGTAAACACACAGTGGCAACTTCATGAACTTGTCAGATTTTGGAGACCATGACAGTATGTTCCTTCTTATGTGTTTTTGCTTAAATGGGTTTATAGTTACCTTTTAATTTTCATTTTTAATTGATTTATTGTAATTTAAGTTGGTTCTGAGGGGGACATAGAGAAATGTGTGTGCTCAATTCTTTCTCTTAAAGCTTACCTTTATCTTTCTATAATTGCTAGTAATAATAAAAATTATTTATTTAGGAGAGGAACATCAAAGAAACATTCAGAATTAAATTATTATTTAAAAGTTTTTTTCATACTTTTTCTTTTACATATATAATGTGAATGGGAAATTGATAGGATCTTATGTGAGAGAAGTCTTACTGGTTGTCAGGAAACGTGGGAATATTTTAACATAGTAATGGCTAATACACTATAGAACTTTAGTATTTTTTTAAATTTACTTAAAAACAGTTTATATTCTTTCCTAAGGGTGTATGTATGTATATGTGTATATGTGTATTTTTGAATGCATACATATGTATGTGTGTATAGATGTATATATCTATATGTATATGCATCTCTCAGTATATTTTATGATTCTATAACAGAAAGCAAATATTCTAACAGAAAAAAATAACTATGGAATCTCTCATGTCAAATGTCTGTTTCTTGTATTTTATAGAAAATATCTTTCTCTCTAATGGTTTGTAGAAATGTCAGCTTATAATACAGCAACTAGAAACAACCGAAGAAATATGTCTCCATTTATACTATACTTAGGTGACTATATGTCACATTAGGAGATGGATCTAGAGATTTATACAGGTAGAGGAGAGGCAGATTAAATCAATATAGTATTATCAAGTTGATATTTTGCAATTAAAATTGCTGGAGATTTTTAACAACATTAAAATTATAAACCTCATTTAAAATACAACATTTTTAAAATAGCATTCCCTTGAAAATATTAGGACATTCCTGAAATATATGCACAAGGAAAAGAACAGCAGACAGTACACCTTTATGTGAAAAATACATGCTTTTGTCATTTCTATTTATTGTAGGAATTAGAGGAGAAGTGTTTCTATCAGCCAATTTCTAAAAGGTGAGACCAAGATCATCAGTGAAAGGAAAACAAGCCTTGTCTCAAAAAGCAAAATATACCTCTTAATAAACTACTTCTTAAAAGGAACATGGCACATTTAGCGTTAGAAAATAGAAGTAGTGCACACCAACATTTCCATCTGTGTATGTTTCCAACTATATCACAAAATAGATGTGTTTTTGTGTGCGTTCCTCAGTTTCCATTCTTTGGGGCAGTTTGCCTCATGTCCCTGCGTAACCCAGAGTTGCCTGTTATATTCTAAAGAGCATGCAGTATGTGATAGACCTTAGAATTGTGCTGGAAACATTCCCTGACTGCTCTGTCTCCTTGCATGTCTCAGTAGGTACCCTTGTTAATTTTGGATTAGATGTAGGCTAAGTGTAAAAGAGATGAGTAGTTATTGAATCGATAGTTGCTTGTTTGCTGCAATGCAGTGCACACTTTTATTTTTTTAGCTATCATCATTTCTGTTATTCACACAGCACGTCTTTTCTACACTTTTAAATATTGAATACTCCTCATTGCACATGAGAATCCCTGCTTAATAGTAAATAATTGACTTCACTTAGCAGCTTCTGTTTCTTTCTATGACAGTTAACTTGGTGGAGTTTAAGGTAACAGTATTTCAAAGTTGTGCTTACATCCAAATAGTAGTTGAATAGAAACTCAGTATTAACTGTTCTTCCTGATGTGATTATACCAGTCCATAACAATGACTTAGGTGTTATTGGCATTTTGGCATTTTGTGAAAACTCAGGACAAATTTCTAGAACAAAATGAAAACAGAAATTAGCTGTTACATGAAGGCCCTTTAACCATTTCATGACTTGTTTTTCCTACCTTTCAGCACTTATTTCCCCTCATTTGTGATTTAACAACATACGTTGTTTAAACTGGAGTTGTTAGAGTATGTAGCAACTCAAAGCATAAACTATCTAAAACAAACAAGGCTTTTAAGCGTTCTGACCACGAATCCCGTATTTCAGTAGCCCAGAAGTTCCTCAGATCTATATGGCAAATAATGTTGAAAAATGAGCTCCAGTGTATACTAAAATGATTACAAGGGGTTAATATCCATTTCAACTATTGACAATAATTTTTGTCCATGAGATATGATTTCCAAATTCTAGGCCATGTTCCAGGTTTAGGGGCTTGGATATGAAAGGTACAGGCCCTCTCCCCAATACATTGTGTGGACTTTGAATTTCCAATCCTTTTAGAAGAATATTATCTGACTATTTTGTTTGGTGAAGTTCCACTGAGAAAAGTGGGGCATTTTTTTAACTAAGGCAAGGATAGAGGTTTTCATAGCTTCCCCCAAAATCACTGAAGCCACTATCGAACTGGGATTTACTTTTTAGAATGAATACTAAGGCTGTTTTTGTTTAAAATAAGCAATGTAAATTTATCTGGGGACAGACTTTTTTAGCTAAAAAAGTTCACAGTATAGACAAACTTATATCAGATTATGACAGATATTTTTCAAACGTATTTATTGCTATGACATGACACATAAAAGTAAGTTAAAAAACATGAAGACAATCTGCAAACGTGTGTTAAGTACATTTATATTTGAGAGTGTTCACTTTTTTCCTTATCTATGAAGTATAACCATTTCAGTTAATACTCGTAGGAATAAATACAAGCTTAGTCAGAACTGTTTTTAATTGTGTTCTGGCTACTTAAATAGTGACCTTGAGAATCTAATTTATGTTTTCTAAAATAAATTCTGTTATCTGTCAATAAAAGACTGTAATTGAACATATCTCAAAGTGCTGTTTGAAAACAGAAACTATTTTATTTATGAAATAATACATGTAAAACACAAATAGCTATAATTTATGGATAGGTATTATATATGTGTGTGCAGAAATGCAACCACATTTATTTTAGTCAGTTGTTTTAGATCCAAATTTCTTTTTATTTCTTATTTGTTTAAAATGGCTAATCAGTATAAAAAATAAGAGGTTAGAACCCAGGTATCTCCTCCAGCCAGCACCATATTGAGGTGGGCTGAGGGGAATTAATTAATTCGTTTTTGACAAGGGTTCCTAAGCAAACCAATGGATAGAAGAAAATCTTTCCAAAACTAATTGAATATTCACGTAGAAAAAATAAATCCCTACCACTCAGTGTTCATTAACAATAATGTGAGCTCCTTCAGGAATGTAAATCAAAAAGCAAAACCTATAATGCTTCTTGAAGGAAAAATGTGATGAAGAAATATCTTTTAAGACCTTGAGACAAAGCAAGCATGAAATGAAATTGAAAAACCAGAAAAGAAAAATTACTTCTCCGAAGAGTAACATCAACAAGATGGCACAATATACATCAGCATTCATTCTTCAGTGGAAACTCCAACTTGAAGACCGTTCACAAGCCAAAATTCATTTGAGGGAGCTTCAGGATCTAGGATGTGACACCTTGGTGGAGCTCACGATCCAGGAGAGCAGCTTGGAGAACACAGGCCTAGACCCCCAGGATATTTATTAAGTAAAAGGAAGTAAGAGTACCCAGACAGGCAGAAACTCTGGTAGCTGCAGCCTTAAAAATTATTGAAATACAATATTGGAATAATATACTATTATTTGAATAAACTACTATTGCATGCCTCTTGACTTGATGCGATGAGAAGGAAACATTGCTTTTGTGATATTCCTAACGAAAATGTACATTACCTGAGTCTGTCAAGATGAAACTGAAGTTGAGAAACATTGTACAAAATAGTTGGCCTCTACTCCAAAAAAACAAAAACAAAACAAAAAAAAATCACAATACAATTCGAAAGACATGATTCATATTAAAGCACACCAAACAATTAAATATAATAATGATCCTGAATTTGATTCATGACTGAAAGGAAAAATTACATAAAGGCCATTATTGGGATAATTGATGACGTTTGAATATGGACTGTGAATTAAATCATAATGCTGTTTCAGTATTGTTTTCTGATTTTGATAACTGCTCAGTGAGTATGTAAGAGAATGACCATATGTTTAAAGATACACTGAGTATTCAAGATTAAAGGGCATACATAACTTACTCGTCTTTAACTTACTCTTAAACGCTTTATTTAGAATGATATGCACACATATGCAAATATATACTGATAGGCCCATAGAGCAGAGCAGAAAGGAAGAAATATAAACAATAAGTGAATGGGGTTAAAGATTATATGAGAATTCCTTGTAAGCCTGTGAAATTTTTTGTAAGTTAAAAATGGGATCAAATTGAAACTTTCAAAATATAAAATAAAAAAATTAAAGACAAAATTTTTGAAAGATACAGGATGATGCGACGAGAGGGAAATACACAAGTAACTTTAAAGTAATAGAGATTTGTAGCTCTTAAACGTCATGATGGTTCACAGTGTTCATTTGACTATATTTCACAACTTTCATATGTATTTCTTACACTTTTTAATGAATCCTATCACAGATTATAAACTAAAAAAACAGGGTGTGAGGAAAACTTGCAAAGGAAATGAAACAATTGCTAGATATGTAATTGGAAGCTTCTTTTTAATGACTTTCATTTTTTTTTGTTTACCACAGCAAAGACGCACTCTACTATTATACTATCATAGAATAGACATATAGAGAAAACGAATAATTAATTTTAAATTACAGATTATACACGAGAATGACATTTCTGCTTAGATGCTGTGATATTCTGAGCCCTGAAAAATCTCTTCCCAGCACCACACATATGAAGTTTCTTTTCTGGGGTACCACATTCATTTCTTAATGAGATGGTTTTACATATCCAAATTTGTAATTATTTTGTATTAGCTTACAAAATAATGGTTTTTAGTGCCTCAGTTTTGTTTTTAATCAGTGAAAATGACTTTTATTATATTCTACATTTAGTTTATTATCATTCACTGTTCACCTTCCCTGAAAAGTTCAAAATTGTAGGGAAAGAAGACTTTCATTCTATAACACACCTTAATAGGCTGATTAAAAAACCCACAAAGATATGGGCTATTTACATCATTGGAAATGTTATTATTTTTTGAGGTTTTTTTTTTATTGTTCAATTTATTGGGGTGACAGTGGTTAGTAAAAATTACATAGGTTCCAGGTGTACAATTCTGTAATACATCATCTATGTGTTGTGTTATGTGTTCACCACCACAGTCAGTTCTCCTTCTGACTCCCCCTCCCGCCTCTCTCACCCCTCCCCACTTGCCCTCAGGTAACCACTAAACTATTGACTTCGTCCATGACTTGTTGTTTGTGTGTTGCTTTCAGTTTTATATTCCACATATGAGTAAGGTCATACCGTTCTTAAAGCAGTATCAAATAGTTGTGAACTTAAAGCAAATCTGGAATTAATCTACTAAGATCACAATTTAAAACTAATCATTTTTGAAATTTTGTAGGAAGTTATTTTGGATATTTGCTCTATTGGGAAAAAGGTTCTTCCACAATCATAGCTTGTCAAAACTTCATGGGTGTAGATGCCTGCCTTGTTTGTGTCTTATAAAGACGTGTAAGTGTTTGAAGTTTTGTGCGATGGGATTGATGGTAAACTTTTCTCAGACTCTCGACTTTATTGTTTGATATAAATTGAAGTAAAACAAGTCGTTTAAACACATATATTGATCATTGGATACTTTTCTAATAATTATATTTAATTGTGATGAATTTTTTTAGAATTACTTTTATTTTAGCGAAAAATGAAAAACATTTTTCTCAAGATACTTAACTTTTTTAAAATAGGTATTTTTAGAGGGGAGATGGGAAAGAAAGCAGATCTTTCACATTCTGTATATAAACAACAATACACAAAGCAGTTGAAAGCAAGTGTTTTATTTTTTTCATTCTGAATCTTGTCAAAATCAGGTTATTCTACCTGAAAGAACACACATCTTCATTTTGAGCCCCATATAACTAAAAATTAAGTTAGTTGGAAACTCACTATTGCCATTAAGTGGCAGTTTTCATCATATCAACCTTAAGCAAAATAACAACTACAAATAAAAGTAAAACATGGTGTTGAGAATTGATTTCAACTTCTCTATGAAGTATTTCAGTGTTAAAAATGTAAGTAACTATCTTAAAGAATATTTTTAGATGATCACTGCAAATTAATTTATGCTTTCAAATTGATAACTGTACAAGCTAGTATGTCTACTTTAAATCATCAAGCCAAGATTGTTTATCATTTTAACTCAAGACCTATAATCTGCTTGCTTTATTTTTCTATTATTTTTTTTTAGAATAGAAGAAATACTAGAACACTGCTCACTTTCCATTAAAGAAAAAATGTTAACTGCTCTAATTTTCACTTTGAGAATTAGTAAATAGAATCAGTAGCTATCTTGTTTTCACAATCATATCATTAATGACTGATTAAAAATATTTCATATTTAGAAATCATCTTAAGTTTCTTCTTCATCTCATTACAATTAATAGTCATATGAGGCTGTAAGCACATGGATCTCAACTATCAGTTAATATAATGACAGTGTAATTAGCTCATGTCACCCTCAAAGATTAGTATCTGCTAGATTGTAATTAAGGTCCAACAGATACATGTTGTTACGTAATTACCCATAGGCCAAATCCTCCTTTTTTGCTTCCTGCCCTCTTTTTCTCCTGCCTTCCTGCCTTCCTTCCTCTTTTCTTTCCTTTCTTTTTTCTTATATATGCCTATGATACTCACTATGTATGTGAAATTTGCTACAGGTGCTTCTTCCAACTGGCATTCAATATATGATCGAATAAATAAAACATCTCACTGCATTAAATGATGACACCAATTTTGGGGGAAAGACAAAATTAGAAAATGATCAAAACCTTATTTTTAATGGCTTCTGGAATTATTTTTATGAAATTCTTCTTAAAATAAAAATCATCTTTAGTTTGCACAAAATTTGATTTCAAATATTGCTACATTACTGTATTAGAATAAAAATAATAGAAAAATAGTGGACAAGAAACAGTAGTATTTGGTAATTTCATGTGATATATTTACATAAATATGTTACTAAAATATGAAATAATATATAATTATATGAAAATGTTTACACTTATCTGTAAGTGAAAAGAAAGAAAAGAGGTGCAGATGTGTGTGTGTGTGTGTGTGTGTGTGTGTGTGTGTACTCAAATAAACTTCTCCATTAGTATGTCTTATATATAAATTCTTAGTGTAGCATATGACAGACTTTAAATTATAATAGCACAAGCTTCCGTCACTGTGAGTGATAAAAGCTGGAGTTTGCCTAGTGGCTCCTCACCCATTTCACTGTGCAAGTGTCTGAGGGCCTGGGCAGCACTCTCTGATTCTCACTTATGATCAGGTCTGCTTCTACAGTGATGCAGAATTCCCCTGTTCGTTGCTCACAACGTCCTTCTTCTTGGTCGATACTTGTCCTGATGCACGTGTGCTGTCCACGTAGCAGTCACCAGGCACCTTTTCATCCCTGTGCCCATTATAGTGAACCATGGTCACTGCCAGTGTCATTGTGATGTACTTGGGAATACCTGACATTAATTTCTTGTCTCTCTCTCTCTGGATGTGTTAATATCAAGACAGTTTCCCACACCTTAGCCCCTAGTACAAAACACCTTTTTTTCCCCTAGAGCACTACTTTAACAAGCGTAGTTTATCGGGCTATGTGTGGAATATCTTTTATGAATCATCCATAGAAAAACTTAATTGACATAGTTATCCAATACAAAAAAATAGCATCAGAGCAAGAATAAGTTACTTTGTGCAGCTCTTAGACATTTTTTTCATACAAAGAGCATCATATGGTTTATGCAAATCATGGAATAATAATAAAAATGTATGTTTACAGGCCATTTTATATTCCTATATTAATGTAATCATGACAAATCTATGTTTTAAGCCTTTATTAAACTCATTCTCCCCTCTGAGGAAACAGAAATGAAGACATTTTCAATAACTTGCCCCAGGTCACAGTTCTAGTTGGTAACAGATTGGCGACTCAAAATGTCCCAAGCCAAACAACGTTCTTGGGTTCTACTAGCAGTCTCACTGCTCCAGGACTCCGTGCGATGGCAGAAGATGTTGACAAGTATTTAGTGACAGAAAACTCGTCTCCTCTAAGTGTCTGCAAAGCTGTCACCTCTTTCCCCATGTCAGCCAAAGGGAGTCTCCTTTCTGACCTGGACAACTTCTCTCATGCAGATATACATGGATAAGGAGTTGAATTATAAACTATAACCTTGTAACATATTAATGATGTCTCCAAATTGTGGAGTTTCTTTCCTTTAAAAGAAATTTTTCCATAATTTCTAACTTTCTTAAAATAAGTGTTCATAAATAGGTGGAAAATAAAGGAAAGAATCACAGTGTTCAGAGATCCAGTGTTTTTTTTTTTTTCCTAATCAGACTATGACCCAAACACTTTAACAAAGGAAATTAATGTTTACTTTAATGAGAACAGGGAAAGACTGCTGGGGCCTGCAAACATAGTGGCCATCCTTTCAGTTGGTAGTGATCCCTCCCAGCCATGCTGGACCGGATTCCAGTATGTCATGAAAAAATACCTACTCCAGGTAGTGCTATAAAACTTTCAGGTCTACATAGGTTCTATAATGATGCTGATTGACATCAGTGCATCAGACGGCTTGGTCACTTCAAGTCGTCATCATGTCAGAAACAGTCTAACAGTCTGACATAGAAAATATGTAGTCAATAATTTGAGAAACACTAATTTATTAGGATCTCCTGTGTGTATCAAGTATTGTTTTAAGTGAAGAAACGTTTAGCTAAATTTGCTGCTCTAAACGATCCACACACAAGTTTACTGTTCTTCAAGACTTAGCAACATGGGTAATGAGGGATAACCAATAATATTAGACTATGCCACCAACACGACAACACACAGCTTTAAGTTACCGTATGTAGTCAGTGTACGAGCAAGGGGACAGCGGCCATATAATATCACCTAACTGATTGAGAACTTTTCTATGCAGTTGTGGTACTCCTCCTTCTGTTTCTAAGGCATTACTTTGTTAGCTAGTGGCTCAAATGATGTTAATATAATATCTTACACTCAATTCTGTGGCTTCTTGGAGAATTCATTTCATCAACTCCAGTTATAACTGAGCAAAGGACTATTGATTTAGACATCAACGTTTCAAAGACCTCATAACTAATTGCATTGTCCCAATTAATTAAAATACACTCTTTGTAATAAAGGTTTAATTCGTAGGATACAATGGACTTCATATTCATACTGACTAGTATTCAAAGCTATAGACTGAAACCAATGTACGTATCTTTCTGAGGTCTCTAGAAAAGTGTAAATTCTGTATCAAATCAATGTCATTCACTCATGGAGACTCTTGGCTATTCATCAGAGCTGTTGACAGTGCATGTTCTAGTTCAACAAAACACAATTTCAGTCAGCTTTTATTTGGAACAAGTATATGTTCATTAGATAAAACAACCTCAACCAGAAATGTTCAGACAGATGCCCAGAAATGATACAAAACCCTAAAATAAGTCTGCAAAAATTTATTCTTCAAGGTCTTTTAAATAAAACAAAACACCACCACCAACAAAATGTAACTTGATCTCAAATCTCACCTCATTCTGCTTAATCTCAGTATCAGACTAACAATGTTTGGAAATGCCCCAATTTTCAGCAACAGAAATGTTGCTGGGAAAAAAGTCCAATTTTATTATTAATATCAGAGTCAAATAACTTTGTGTAAACTTTCCTATTGTGATGAATTAATAAACAAGCTCCAAACCTCAGTGACTTAAAACAACACAGCCGTATTTTCTGCATGTACTACCTTTCCCTCAAGGTTTGCCTAGGAGCCCACCCCCTATTTTCTTCACTATGTAAACAATAAAATCAGATTACTTAAAATAATTTTAACCAGAGGTCCATGAGTTAGTTTTGTTTAATCTTCCAGACAAACTTTTCATCATGTTACAATTTACCCTGGTTTTCTTTTTCTAGGCAATCACCATTTCTTTAGAATACATGCAGGTTGTGAATAAAATGAAATGGACCTATTTACCACTCACCTGCCATTAATTTCTGCCACTGGAGAGCGGCCATTTATAAAGCTACAGTTTTCTAAATAATCAGCACTATTCTTCCTGCCTTTGCCAAGAGCAGCCTCTGAATTCAAAGACCATCTAGCAAAATCTTGCTTAGCTGTGAAAATAAGCCTGAGGATGCTCCAGCAAGCATACAGCAACCAGCTAAATCATTTACTATAATCCACAACAAAGAACCTTTTAAATAGAAAGCAACTGAGTTGGAAACTTTTCCTCATGAGCAATAGCGGCAGCAAGGCAAGGGCAAATAAATGAAAGACACAGGCACACTAGTTCACAGAACCAAAGCAGCGAGGACATTGTGATGTGTAACAATGTATCACTAGTGCTCAATTTCAAAGGGTGTATATTGGAATATTGCCTGAAAATACTGTTATGATCCCAAAGCTACTTATATGCTACTTCTTGAGCAGTAGGAATTACTGATACCATTGAAAATGACAGCACGAATAGTAACGTGGGCCCTGAAATGCCTAAGCAGGAAGCAGTCTTTCTCCCTTGTGCCTGCTTGCCGTAGAATTGATACAAAACTGATTTTCCTAGTTGACAGATTAGTTTAAAGAAACAAAGGTACATTTTCATTTTCAGCAAGCGTACCATATGAAAATCATGATATACCCAGCAAGTGAAAATAATGACTATCATGTGGATGGTGAAGTAAATCCCATTGTAAAACAATAATACATACATACATACATACACACATTTTTTAGTCACCTTGGTTATCTTGACAGTGTTGTTATTTGTGAGTAGAGGATTAAACAGAAAGTGTGACAGGCTTTATTATGCAAACTCACACAAACAATCATTAAAAGCGATACATTCACTCTTGGAGAGGAGGTACAAAACAGTGACTAAAAGGCATCTGCGTATGTTTAAAATCACAGGTTTTCTACTAACAAGGGGACAATTTCTTGTGACTCCACGTCCAAGCCTCAAGGTCTTAGTCTGATAAGTGGGGCATTAGCATCTGGGTCGTTGTGTGTGAATATTTAGTAAAATGGTGTAAATATAAAGCCAGCACTTGTGTGACAGAAAGTCAGTGATATTTACAACACAATAGTATGACAGAATGGCCACTCACCCAGGGGTGAATAGACCCTGGTTTATCCCAATTAGAACATTAACTCACTGTCTTGGCTTTTACACTTATCTCCAAATCTTCCATTTTCTTTGTCTGTAAACTATGAGAGAAGAGAGAAGGTGGATAAGAATAATCATTCATTGAGTCATTCGTTCATCCTTTCGTTCATACTCTGACACTGAGCACCTCCTATGGGTTAGGCACAGGGCACAATGGAAACAAAGCTGAATGAGACAGAAGTTTCTCTCCTGCAGATATTAACTGTCCGGTGGGGCAGTCAGAGAAGCGCACAGAGCAAGTGCCATGCAATAGGGTGACCGCCTGCACAGAGTGCTGCTGGGACAAAGAAGCGATGAGCTGAAACTGCCAGGAAACCTGGGAATGCTGTGCAGAGGCTCCTGGGCTGATGATGGCGGTGCAGATGGAGACGACAGAGAGCGAGCACGAGGTAGAGACAGAGAGAAATTCTCACGTAGTTGAAGCAAGTTGATTTACCTCCCAGAAGAAAGAACTAATGTCAAGTCAGGGATGGGTGGATGACAGTCGAATTAGCAGGATGACGGAGGACTCAGGGCCACACTTGCTGAAGTGAGCAAGTCCCTGTGGGAAGCTGTATCACAATTTCTAAACATGAATTTCAAATTGAAATTTGGAAAATTCTTCGTGAAGTACTGTGTTAAACAGATACATAATAAAATCAGAGCTAAATCTTGGAGGGGGGAAAGGAGGGGTTACAGAGGGTGACAGTGTTCTCCAGCCTGTCAGACTTTTGGAAGGACTGTGAGGTTGGGGCCAGATACTGAGTCCCTGAGGCAAAAGGGACACTCGTAAATGTTTGGAAGAGAAACTGTGGTGGAAGCACAAGCACCATGACAGGAGGCAAAACCGCCCCTGACCCTGGGCAGCATTGCAGCGCTTCCGGTCACACTGCATAACCCCAGAGAGGGGGAATAGGAAGGGATGGTCACCCTGTAAGCGCCGACATGGTTGCTGGGACCTGGGGCAAGACTGGGAACACCAAGAAGCAAAACGATGCAGTCACAGCTCTGCTTTCCAAAACGCTTCTGTCTACAATTGCTTTTAGGCCACATTTTCATCTCTTTCCAAAAGAGACCATCTAAACTGACGGGGCAACTAAAATAATGTACTTCCCATGAAAAATAACGCATCTAAGACACGGGGTGACCCTTTGTATTGTTAAACTTCTCATCGTATTAGGAATGTGTAAGGTTTGCTCTTGTAAGTCCGTCCTGAAAAGCTCTCGTTTAAAACCCACCTTGTCTCTTTGGCTTCATTCGCTTCATCAGCTACAAATCACAATCAGAGCAGCTTCTCCTCATCACCTGCGAGCCCAATTACCTCTCATTGTCTCATTCAAAGTGAACATGAACGTGATGCTTAGCAATCTTAGTAATAAGCATGCAGGAGGGAAGGCGAATTGCTCTGAGATGGTCCTTAATAGGGTAAAAATTTGTAATATATGTCTCATAGCATTCTGAGAATTTTAAGACATCAGAACTATAGATATATTTGTATATTTCCAAACCATAGAAAAAGGAAGGTTGTGGTTTTGCAATACAAAAGCACAGTCTCTCTGAAGCATGCGATGGTCAGTGCAGGCATCATGCTGACTAAAGAAATCTTTGTAAAATGTAATATTTTAAATAAAAAATGTCATTGAGCCTGTCATCGGTAACAGTCACACACTAGATTCCAGGCAAGTGAAGTTCAACATAAGAAAACTATTTCTTACATTCTCACTTCTCCAATGTGGTACTAACAACACCTCCGACACACATGTGGTGCTCTCAGTACTTGGCAACATTTGCAAGTAAAGATGTTGAAAAATTATGTAAGATATATAATTTAACTTGGCAAGTATTTTCATCTTTGACCAACTGAGTATATAATGTATTTCAAAGTTTATGTTTCACCTTTTGTCCAAATTAAAATACTTTTAGAGATAGTTGGAATTGTACATGTAGGTGCCTTGTGCTCCTTTACACTGATTGGAATCTGTATAAATAGGCTTTTTAAAAACAGTTTTAAAAACATTTATCTCAAATCCTCTCTCAGGGAGCCAATAGAAACAGGTGGAGAGTATGCCATTTTGAGGAAAGGAATTGTTATTTGTAGGGCATACGGGTATTTAGATTAGAAATATTTTTTATTTAGGAAAATCTCCAGATGCTATTATAACACACAGGAAAAAAAAGGCAGAAGAAAGCACGAGAGGGATCATGAAAATAAATTTTAAAAAGGGAAATTGCAAAGATCAGTTACCAGAGTGAGGTTTTTGTGTTTTTGTAACTTAAACACAGAGGCACTGAAAATACTGTGTATTCTAGCTTTTCAGTTAAGTATCAAAGGGTAATGGAGACTGTGTGTGAATAGTGTGTGTGTGTGTACGTGTGTGTGTGTGTGTGTGTGTGTGTGTGGCGGCATCGTCGCAAGTACATTGGAGGCTAATAATGTGGGTTTTTAACCACATGCTTGAGGTCAGGGGCTCCCTATCCAATATTTCATTGCTTCCCATTCAACAATTTGGTAACATTGAACTATCGTGCCTTTAACATAAGACAAATAGGATAAGTATATTTTTCCTCTATAAAACCAATATTTTAGGTTCTTGTAAAAAAGATAGTATTACAAAATTTATAAAATTGGTTTTTTTAATGATATAAAAGAAATTTTAAGAGTTGACCCTGTAGTTCACTCTGCGATCAGAAGACAGCCCGGGGAAGACTCCCATCTCCGCAGGCCCAGCCTGAGTCACGTGAAGGATTCACGTTCTTTGAAACGGTGCCACATTTTCTCCGTCCCCTCATCTCTATCCATTACCAATGACTTACTTTTTCTTTTCTGAATGGGATAGGGTTGTGGCTTTTTATTTTCCATCTCTAGCACATTATTAACTAAGTCCAGATACCCAAACTAGCATAATGAATTCCCCGAGGAGAAGTTTAGACGTACCAGCAACCTTAGAGAGCACCCAGTCCCACCTCTGATTGACTCTAGCAAACTTCTGGCTGTCGCACACAACAAATGTAAAGCAAATGAGTAAATATATACAGAAATGAAACAGCCGCACCAAGCAGAGCATAGCCTCTTGCCCCCAATTTCACGGGGAAAAGCTCCCTGATTTCATTCGGTGGCTTGTAATGCTGCGGCGCGGCCGCCCACGGCTTCCGGGCTGCTCTCCGCCGGCTCAGGGCGGGCGCCGCCGCAGGACGGTGCGTGCGGGTTGGCATTTGCTGGTCTAGCCCGAGCTCAGCCGTCCGTCTGTAATGGGGCACTTCTGCTACACGCAGGAAACATATTTTCAGTGTGTCCTTGGTGCTTTTAAAGTGACTTCCCAGCACATGATCAAATGTGTAATATACCCAGACAGCATGTATTCTTTTTAGAAAAATAAGCGCTGATACTCTGTTACTCAGGAACATTTCTGACTGCACGTTTCAATCCGTACCTCAGTGGAATCACTTGGAAACATTAGTTAATTGCCAGTCGGCAGGGCGGGGGGGGGGGGGGCAGGCTGTTGAGTGAATTAGTGATAAAACCCGAGGGGCATTGAAGACATGTTTGTGAAATGACACTGAAAGGGTCTGAGGCTGATTTTCCCCCATTCACCGCCGGCCACCAGTGAAATTACCCATAATTTACAAAATGAGAATTACCGCTGTAATGTCAGCAGGAACGGTATACAAAACTCAGAAACTGATTATTTTCGTATAGGAAAGAGTGGGTAAGCCAGTGCCAAGGCAGAGCCCACGGACAGTCTCTGTCCCCGCAAAGCCCTCGGCAAGCCAGGCCGCAGCGCGCGGCCGTGTGCGTCTCCGCAGAACCTCTCAGTGCGGGGGAAGAACGTGCTCCCCACGCCGTCGCCCCTTTCTGTCGCAGTGGTTAGGACGGCCAGATTTAGCAAACAGAAATGCAAGGCACCCAATTAAGGGGAGTTGCAGCTAAACAGCGATTGATGCTTATGCTCTATGTGTAATGTAGCCCACGGAAATTTTAGGTGCCATGATCTACTTTTACGAAAAAGCTGTGTTGCTTCTCTGAATTGAAGCTTACCTGGCAGCCCTGTAGTTTGTCTGACAACCTTATAGATTAAGTGGAGTCAGTCCGGGGAGGTTTACTTAACTGAAAATTTGGCTCAGTTTTTCTTAGAAAACCATAACAAGGGTCACTATTTGAAAACTCCTGGCCTCCATCTCAAATGCATATTTCTACCCAAATTACGCAGAGAACTATTTAACATAGAGCAAGGAATCGTAATTTCTAAAGTGACATTTGTGCAGATATTACAATGTGCTTTTTTTTTTAATAATGCACAAGCGCAGCCTCTCACTCCAAAGAGCATGCGCTGTGACCTTTCAGTGTTTAAGAGCTAAAATGACTTTTCAGATTCTGTTTTTGCAACTTAGAAACTATGTGACTTTGGGCAAGTAGCTATACTCGCAGTTTCTTCATCTTAAAGTAATAGTATCTACCTCATAAAAATACATTCTTTTATTAGATGTCCCCCTTCTTTTATTCATTCTTTCCCACTGATGTATCCAGCAAACTGAATGATCTCCATTGTGTAGGAATTATCCTGGCAAAAATAGATATGATTAAGACATTTTAGATTAGGGTGTCAGGCAGTCTCTCCCTGAGGAAATGATATTTGAACTAAAGGATAAATAATGGTAATGGATACAAATGAGGTGGAAATGGGTAAAAGAAGACATTTTTATTGCATTTATTTTCATCATTTGTTGAAAAATTTTGGTGATTATCTCACAGTTATTTTATTTCCTTTAAACTCCTTAATAGACAGCAGTATCTTGCTGTTCGTCATCTTATGAAGAATGCCATCTAAACCTGATGATAAAATGTGGCGTCACATCAAACTCTGCGGCAATGTGTTATCTGTCTTTATTTATGATCACACTCGTGCTGATGTACAGGAATTATTTTAGCCCCTGCTCTCTTGCACATCATTAGTAGTTATGATCTAGGCAGGGTTGTTATTTATTTGTCTAATTAATGATGCAGAAGACAGTTCCTCAACACTTTGTCTATTTTAGGAGCATATGAACTATTTACACTTTGCTGTGTTATTCCTATTATTTTGAGAAATGATAATTACATATTTAATTAGTAGACTAGATGAAACCAATTTTAAATGTCAATTGCTACAATTTCTAGTCAATTTTTAAACTTTTTTCTATTTTTATAACTTCATATATTGAGTATTTTGTTTGACTGTTTATTCATGATTTATGAAATTATATTTTGTGAGGTACTCAGGAATAGATACACAGAAGTTCTTAAATGCATCATTTTATCTGTTTAACCAACTGTGTTAAAAAAAATACTATAGCCAGAGTATTTTGATGTTTATTGTACATTTTCATCTCCTATTGAGGTGACTGTTATATATTGGTCTGAAATATGTTTCTCTATGCTTGAAATAAAGTTTAAATATTTGGAATAGTTTTATTGACTATACATGATTATGTATTGGGAGGAAGACCATTAGTAGAACAGACTCAGTCCTTATTTCCAGATGTTTAAATCCAACTGATGGCATGGCATTTTTATCTGGATTTCCCATGACTCAAACTTAACCTATCCAAATTCCCTAATTCCTCACCCCTAATCTACTTTAATATTAATACTATCAGGAAGTACATAAACTGTCTCCATGTCACCCAACTCGAAAACCCTTCTTTCCACACATCGTGTTTAAGAGTCACTCAGTTCCATTGATATTATCACTGTAATTGTGACGTGATCACCATTATGTCAGAACCCATGTCCGCAAACACAAACAACTCAGTCGTTTCGCAGTGCTCGTCTGTGTGCCACTCTTTCTGTAATATTTTCTTGGTCCTTTTCCTAGGCATGCCTCGTAATATGTTACTCAATTCTGTACAGTATATAAGCCTCTGGATGATGCTATCTTCTTCCAGGGACGATTCATCATCTTCCAGAGCAGACAGAGTGGGACAAATACAAATGACCAATCAGATGAACTGACCCACTTGTGGGCTACTTTTTTAATAACACCTGTTCTCCCTCTGGTTTGATTCTGCGTCAGGAGTATAGCCTTCTAGGGGCTTCCAAAATCATTGTTATTAATGTAGTCAAGAAGATAAGAAGGTAAAGAATTTGAACAGAGAATTGGAATAAAACTCAAACTAAAATTATAGAACTGCAAATCCAAAAATTAAAATTAAAGGCTAACGGATTAACTTACAACGTAATGAACTGAGGAGAAAAGGCATTAGTAAGCTGGTTTCCAAGTTGAAACACAGAGTGCTAAAAGAATTAAAACATACAAAGTAGAGCATAAGAGACTTTAGGGATATGGTAAAAAGGTCTAAAAAACAACTAACATAAGTCTTACAGGTAAAGAGGGTATCCAGGACAAAAGCAACCAAAAGGGGTGATGTATCCACCCACCTAATCAACCCTGCTTTTATTTACCTAAGCATGTATAGATATACACTTATTTTTCGTTATATGTCCCTATACTCCTCCTAGAATTAGTTCTATAAAGTCCAAAGTTTAAGAAGAATAAAAACATGAGTCTTCAATAGAAAGTGTATTTTGAGAACTGAGCTGAATAAAAAAATATAAGTTCACAGACAGAATTTGACAGTTGTGTGTGGTGGTTATTTTACAGCAGGACTGGGAATGCCTGAACGTTACCTTCGGGGACCTCAGGATTTCTGACTTAGACTCTTAGCCAAGTTAAGGGCAGTGGGGTTCATGACATGCTGTTTAAAATCTGAACCTCCACGGGCGACCCCTAGGGCCAGTTTGTTAACTGACGCTTTTCACCTCCATAATCAGTTAGACAGGCTGGCTTGACCAGAGAGGCATAAAAGATTCCTTTGGGAACTTCCGCCTTGAGCTTCCTGCAGCCAAGATTCATTGCACAGATGTTGGCAATTCAAACTAGAGACGAAGCAAATTGCACGTGTGACCGAAGGCACGCGTAAGCTTGCCTCTGGATGTTTCTGAGACCCCTAATAACAGCCCACACGGGCTTTCTCTTGCTGTGTCTTTTCCTTTGTCTTTAAATAACAACTTTAGGTTTGTATGCTCCATGGATGCTTGTGAGTCCTTTCAGATCTCTAAACTTGGGAAATTTTTGTAATAATTAAAATAGAAAGCATTGAAAGTAAGAAGAAAAAAATCGTCATACCAACGAAAGTGAAAGATAATGACCGTATTTAACTGATAGCCAATCCCTTGTCAGAAACAGTAGAAATTAGAAGTTGAATATTATTTTTAATATGATGAAAAGCATTTTCCCCAGAATTGTATAGAACCAAATTGTTTTTAAAGTACTGGGTAAAATGAAGACATTTTCAAATGCAAACAGACACTGTAATTTTCTCCATAATTACTCTAATAAATATCAGACAAATTTTGAGGGGAAAAAAATGAACCCAGAAATGTGGCATCCATTAGTAAAGAAAAAAGGGCAAATACGAACTTCAATAAAGTCAACTATTATTTGTAAAAAATGAATAGTTTTACTTTAGAATATAAAATAATATTAAGACGAAGGCCAAGTATACAAGCCTGAAATTGTTCATTATTGGAAGGCGTTAGAATTATTAGGTAACTAATTTTATTAAATCATAGGTGAACATATTTGCTAAAAATGTAATGCAATTAATAGTAAATGTACCATTTGCCTAATTTGTGAGGTACGATTTCTGATTTTTGATAAAATTTGTGCTTGTGGGGCGTGGAGGGCCTCCTGAACAGCCTTTTTCCTCGGCTGCATCACTCCCTGATTACAAAATAAATAAACCTCTGGATGGGCTGATCAAGTATATGGAAAAAATTAAGTGCACCAAAAGGGACAGAGCGATGGACATTGCTGAATAATACAATGGCACTATGAAGTATTGCATTTCTACACTTAGTTAAAAAATATTTTTCCAGAAACAAATGAATTATTGCTACTGAAGTAATAGAAATTCTAAATAAATAAATAGATAACTATGAAAGAAATTGCATTCACAAATCTTCTGATTTCTAAATCTGTTATTTATTTTGTATGTTAATCTTGCATCCAGAAATACCTCTTTAAACAGAGCTCACCAACAATTTTCCTTTTATTGTCTTTTTTATTGATTAGTAAGTTTTTTATATAACAGATGAGAGTTTTTTGAAGATTACATATGTTTCCAATATATTTTATTACTGTTTTATGTTCTGCATATTCATACACTTAAAAATAATTATTGCTATACCTAGCTCTTAATTTTGTCTAATTTACACTATTTTTTTATCTCCTTAATATTTTTATTGTCCAAGCTAAAGAAGATATCATTGCCTAAGAGGGTAAAGATATTCACCCAGATTACCTTATAAAAGCTTCATGAATTGTGAACATTAAGTATTTTCATAATTTAAACATCTAATTTACCTGGAATTAATGTTAATCTATGGAGTGAGTTCATGGTTAAGTATCTCTTTTTTTTTTTTTTTTTTTTCTGTATAGATATTAACTTGATCCAGCACCAATCTTTGAAAAAAACATCTAATTTTTACTATATGGTTCTAAAAAACTGGTGAAAAACTTGATAATCTCTAATATGCAGGAGAATCTCTGTACTGTGTTATGTTCCATTGGTCTATTTACCTGTCCTGCCCGTACGTGGTTACGGAAGCTTTATGGTGATTCCTGCTGTATGTCTGAGAGAAGCCTCCCAAGTTGGTTTCCTTCCATATAAATTTAGAATTAGCTTCTAATTTTCCAGTAAATACCAGAGTTTGGACTGTAACTGCATGGAATCTGTAGATACATTTTGGAATTATTGACATTCTTAATACTGAAAATTCTATTTCATCAACATGTGATGTCCTTTTAGTAATTGTTTACGTGGAGCGATGATGTGCTTGTGGGGCGTGGGGGGCCTCCTGAACAGCCTTCTTCCTCGGCTGCATCGCTCCCTTCTTGAACTTCTAAAGCTCCACAAAATGCAAAGATATGTCCGGACTACACATCAGTGACACTAATGTCACAGCACTTATTATTTTTAGGTATAACTCTCCATGTGTCATTTTCCCTGGGGTTTTACCGTCACTGTATACTATACTATTGATTAAAAATTAACATTGGAAATACTTCTGAATACTGATTGTAGTATGAGTGGTTTGGATAGCCAGCTATTTAAAACAAGTATGTAACCTTTTTGTTTTTAAACTCTAGGATCATTAATTCTAAAATCAAAAGTTTGAACTTGACTGTTGTAAAGTTACTTCAGAACTTCACTGTACTCCATGAATTCCAAGCCTTCAAGAAGCAAAATACTAATTTGTCATAGACGATCAATATGTACGCATAGAAGCATTCTGAAAACAAAATCTTATAATCGTAATATATTGTACCACCCATCTGAACAACTATTAAGCAATTTACTTGGAATTAAACACAGGAAATTCTAGTAGTAAGATTATTAAAATGTGATATTCTAGAAACAGAAGAGAAGTTTTTATTGTGTAAATGATTTGGACACAGACCTTTGGTTTAATAGCTTTGGATTTCTTTCACTACAAAATTATATTGCGTCTTGTAATTTTCCTTCTTGGCACAGAGCACAGGTGTTCTGCAGATGGAGAGACAGTTGTGGTTTTATACGATCTGCTTTCCCAAGCACATTAGCATTTGTCACTCACAAGGGCCCTCTTTTTAAGAACGACAAATGCCCTCACGCACACTTACTGTCAAAAAAGACCTTAGCGTATGGAATAAAAACAGGAAACATGTTTAACCATTATTGAGTATGGGAGAGGGGGTGAGTGAGTGTCCTGACACAGTCTAGATATTGATTATGTAAGAGAGTGGTTTTTGGATCACATATTTATAGAAAAGGCACTATGGTTGTAACAGTATTTTTTAAGCCAGGAAAATGCCACTCCCACCCTTGAATTCCCTACGTCAACACAAAGGAGGAAGGCATTGCATATCAACAGAAGAGCAGTCTCTGAGGACAATTCCAGGAATAACAAGAAGTCTGTGCAAATGATGAGAAATATTGAAATGAAGTATACAGTTCCATTTATCTACCCACAAGACCACTTGCAGACCAAGCTTTGTCATCGTTCAGTGAACTAGATCAATAGCACAGTATATAAAAGCCCATGGGCAGTAGCAGTATCTGTAGAATAATTACTACAAAGCGGTCCTCAGCAGTTGCTTGGGTATGACAGATGAATCTGGGGATTTCATTAGTTCCTTTTGTGTCCATAACCGCTGACCCTCTCTAGTTAATTGACTTTTCGGTAAACCTATTAGGTAATGTCTGTGCTATTAAGTGGTAAGAGTATCAGAACAGCAATATCTTGCTAAGGACCTTAATTTACATTTCATATTTTGCATCACATTCTGACTATAACACTTTTGTCTTAAAATGGGAGACAAATTTGAAATATTAGATATTAATACATTTTTTAAATGATGGGGTTATTAGAACACCAAAACATTGGTTATTCCATAGGAATATTATGCTGAAGAGTGATCTGTCTTTTAGTAAAATGTATGTCTTACCCTGAGAAAGAACTAATATTTTTGATTTAACATTTAAAAATGCAACTTTGTCTTCTTGGTAATATCAGCCATCTTAAAAATATCAGAAAACTTAGTGAATTTAAGCTTTTGTAGAAGAAATTTAAGACAGGGTGCTCATATTGGTGGTAAAAATAAGCAATCAGTACCAGATCTTAGTATCCACAAGGGGAAAGGAAACAAACAAATGTAAACAACAACAACAAAAACCAAAAAAAGAAAGATCCTAGTCCCATTTACTGTCTTTATTCTTGTTAAAGAGTGAATAGTCATAAAGATTTTTGCTGATCACTAGAGAGAGATCTGGGGTAGGAACATAATTATAATCTAATTAAAAGAGGAAAATAAAATTTTACTATTAAGAAAAACAAATTCTTTGATAGTCTGTGAAATATAACAGTATAAAAATGTCGTGCCATAGATTTTTGAAGAAAACCAGCAGTGAAAAAAATAATCTTCAAATTTAACTCATTTTTTCTGTATAGTTTTTAATTTATAGAAGACATATATGATTGCAAATTGCAGTTTAGAGAATATTAAATTTAAAACTGCAGAAATAAAATGCTTATAAGTAAAGAATAAAATTTTTCAAGATAAATTAATGGTGTAAATCAAACAATAAATAACATTTTGCTAAAGATATATTTTGTGTGACGTGGTACACAGGTACAAAGCAGTCTGTAATGTAATCTAAGCATCTGTTATAGCATTAAATAAAAAATATAATTCTCCAAATATGCTAGATGTTAATAATGAGCATTTATAATCATATTAATAATAAAGCATAATACAGTTAATTTCCATTTTAATGGAATTATCCATTTTCCCGTGCCTGCTCCTCTCTTCAATCGTTCAGTATCTAATATTAAGAAGGAATAACTGACTCCACTCTTCTGTATCTGGTCCTCTAATATCTGATAATGAAGCAATAATCTCCAACTCCCATCTCCCGGTTTCCCCTGCAGTTTCAGTGACAGGGAGCAACTTGGTGTGATACTGTGTATCTACTTGAAGAGTGTATCTAATCAGAGTTAGCGTGGGTAAGGTATGGTTTTGTCAATCTCCAGGTTTACCTCTCTGAATACTAATGAGCATGTGAAAGTGCGGAGCTCCAATCCTCATTCAGAGTCGGCGGTGCATTAGCATCACCTTATTGGAATGTCTGTTTCATCTGAAATTTTATTTATAAGGAATGATATCAAAGGTCACACAATTTTGAAAACCAGTCTGTATACACTTAATTAAACATCTCAAGTTTAATTACTAATCCTACAAACATTAAAAAAAAAATGACAGCTATGATTGATGTCTACAAAATGGGGAGTCTTATACGAGTAATACTAGTTACGCAGCATGACCAACAAATCTAAAATTATACATTAAAAGTATGTAGTGCTAAAGTGAGAAGTAAATTAATTTAAAGGGCTAGATTTGCTATAAATATTAAAGAGCAATTAAAAAACAATAATTTTCTGAAACTTAACTTTTAACTTTAATTATTTGGCTATTTTGAAATGCCCCAAATAAATTTAAAGCACAGTAGTGGTACATTATTTTAAAGTTTTAAAAAGTTTAAATTATTCTTTAATAATTAAAAAATATTTTAGAAATAGGAAAGAAAAATGAAAATCAAATATGCTCAGAAACTTTGACAGTGTACGAAACACACTTAAAAACAAATGACTTTTTTGACCCATTCAGCCTTTCCCTTGGACAGAGCCATTTCTAACATCAGCAATATGAGTGTTCTTTATTTTTCTGAATAAAATAAACAAATAGTGTGCAAGTCACACTTAGTTTACTTAAGAATGACCCAAAATACAAGAGTAATCCTGCTGACAATTCAGATATTGCCAAAGAGAACCGGTAAAGTGCTTTTTAAGTAGAAGGTGACTGAAGTACAGTAAGATACATGGAGAAAGGGAGAGAGAGAGGCCACATCACATAACTTCCATTACAGTATAGTGTTATATAATTTTTCTATTTTATTATTATTTATTGTTGCTAATCTCTTAGTGTGCCTAATTGATAAATTAAATGTTATCATAAGAGAGCTGTCCAGAAAAAACAAACAAACCATAAATGTTTTTATTTTTCCACATTATGTGGCTGGATACTTTCTGGACTGCCCTCGTATGTATGTTTGCATGGGGAAAATAAGGTGTGGATAGGGTTTACTACTATCCATGGTTTCAGGCACCCACTGGGGGTCTTGGAACATATCCCCCCACAGATAAGCGGGGACGACATCCTTCATTCTTTTAATTACAAAATGAACTCACCTAGGCATCAGTGTCCGGTAAACTAAAGAACTAATTGGATGTAAGGTCATCATGGCTCAATATTTTTGCCCCAGAATAAGAGGAAATAGAAGCAGAAAACATCAGTGCTTTTAACCATCTAGCTTGGTTCGTGTTGAGAAAGTGAGATTTCAGAACTATTCCTTCCCTTGAAAAGAAATTCACCTTATCAGTAGAGGAGTGGATTAGAGCTAAATGTTGTTTCAAATGCCAGGGATACAGAAAAAAATGTGAAGAACAGGACATTCCTTGACTGGTTTCTGCGACTTGATGTCCTCAGAAATTGATGAGTTAGGTACGACGCAATCGAGAGAAGAAAACCCCCCTCCTTTGGGCTAGGTCTTAAGGCTCCCATAGTAAAATCTCCTCACCTTCAGACATATTTAGAGAAATATTATGGAAAGAACCTTGAAAATAATTTATTCAAAGTAGGTAAATTTGTAGAGCAGGACTTTGGCTCTGGTGAATGGGTTGCTTATGTAAAGTGAGCCATTATTCATCAATACAAAATCCAAATCCAATGTTTCTTATTTATTTTATTTTTAATTAGATCACTTTACATTTGTAATAATTTCTAACAAATGTAATAAATTCATGCAGACCATTGCATCTAATATGATTTGCACAATGACCAGTTACATGAAAAAAATCATTATTTTGCTCCTCTACTAAGTCAATGTGGGAAATAGATTTCAGAAAGGTGCAGTATATTTGTCACAGTACAGATATTTAGGGTTTATTTTCAAATATCTCCAAATGTAGTTAACACTTCATAAAGTTTCCCCAAATGTCCAATTCGCCTACACAATATGACTCAGAAACTAAAGTGAATTCTGCGAAAAACTTAAGCTTTTTATTTGTAAAAAGCTTTAACCTTGCCAATAACAGTACAAAAAAAATGTCATTTTTCATCTGCAGCCAGCTTCTTATGGATCTCCACAGAACTGTTCCAATTCTCTTTGTCATGGAACTGAGAAAATAGACACTATTCATCAATCCCAAAGTGCAGCATGTTAGGGTGTGAGACTATCAGTGACTTTGTTTTGACCTTATTTTATTTGGTGATTCAACGTAGGTGAAATAGATCTATCTAGTAAAGACTTCAAGGTCACTCTCAGATTTAAAAATGAAAGTGGTGAACTCACACTGATTCATCACCCCTATTTAAATTTGAGAAATTATGAATCTAATGATAGATTAATATTCTTGGGAGTTCCCTGGTGGCATAGTGGCTAGGCTTTGGAGCTCTCAATGCTGCAGCCTGAGTTTGATCCACGCTCAGGGAACCACCCCCCAAAAAATTCTTTAGTGGCATGAACTATGTTGAAAAACAATGTGAAAAAAATTATAGTATTTATGTATTTAGCTATTTCTTAATTACTAAGCCTTTTATTCCTTTGTGTATTTAATCAATTATAATATTGAATTCTCCAAAATGAATTTGCAAGAATAAATATGTTTGAATCCATTAACACTACTGGAAACTAATTTGAAAATGGATGAAAATGTCACCCCTATTTATAGAATCAACAGGAATTTCAGAATTCACCTCAGAATTCATCCAACAAATGCATCTTTTGTCATTGTGACCTATCTGAACTCTACACCTTAAATTTTGAGAACCTTAGAACCAATCTTTCTATGATTAATTAGTGTGTATTTAGGCACTTAATAACGCCTGCTTTTTATTGACTAGTATTGAGCAGTAAAATTATCAAAGGTAATAAACTTACCAACTCAGTGATTTAACAAATTCTATTTGTTATATTGAAAAGCTGACCTGGCAAGTAGGTGTTATTCTCTTCCATTGAGAGAATACTGAACAAACATTTGAATGGTTATAGGCCAAAAAAAAGAAAAATTGCCTAACATTCTTTCCTCTCCCATAAATATTGTTTAACCTTGGAATAACTTTCTTAGTACAAAATGGTTGTAAAAGCTGCTTAATGCCATTTCTCCACTTATCTTTACAGGTTTTGTTTTTTCTTCCTGTTGTTTCTTTCTTTCTGTTTGTACTTTACAAAAACAAAAAACAAACAAAAAAACGAAAAGCATTCACTGTATATGATACAAAAAGCACTTGGCATTTTGAAGTGTTATGGTTATACACTGTTAAACATTCAGGGTCATATTTTTGTTTTACATAAATTTTAACCTACAGAACATTACCCTTAGATATAATAAAACTCAAATAATATAAAAGCAGTGCATCTTTTTAGGGTAGAAATTTTAAGTTACTTTTCATGAAATATAAGCACTAATGATGCATTTTGTAAGTTTGATTTTGAGTCTTATGTGTTCTAAATAGGACTTGTTTTATTTTCCATGGTATGATAAATGTAATTGAAGATGTGTTGGCTGGATAGATGGTTGGATGGAATTATTGAAAAAACTAGATAGGTAAGTAGATAGATAATAGAATTTATCATTGTGTTATCTAATTTGAGCAGCTCCCTTACCCTTTCTCTAATCTGTGTGACTCCAAGAGGAAGCAATAATCAATATGTCAATTAGGTCTTATTTGAGTTAGTGAGGTAACTCGTTTATTTTAATTTAATTTTTTGTAAAGATATAAAATCATTAGTTTCAAAATAAGTTATTTTCACATGTTTCTGTGTTGATTGTCTTTACAGATATCTTTGATCAAAATAAGTCACTCTATTGCAAATTCAGTTTTCCAAATTAATACAGTTATCAGGTAACAGATTTCAACTCTTTTTTCATTTCCTCTAGAGTGAAACATGTTGAAAGTGTAAGTACAAAAAGAGATGAATAAAGTAAAATGTTCAGTTAGATGTAACAAGCCATTCCCCATGGGATGTTACCATCACTGTATTCAAATTATTGTTTTGAGTTGCAGTGACTCAAATGGATATGCCTTATGAATTTGTCAGCATATATTTTGCAATCTTCCCTTTAAACTGGCACATTACAAATTTTTCTAAATTGTTTCTGTAAATGCTGACTGTGAATCAAAATTGTAATTATTCAGGCTTACAATAAAAACTTCAGTGGGAGTAACTTTGATATGTTTTTAATTTGGCATTAGGGTGTAATATAAAAATAATTTACACTCTCTAAATGTGCCAGTAATGTTTTTTTTTTTTCATTTCAATGTAACACCACTTCCATATATTATTTACTCATCTTTGTAGTTTATTTATTTAACATATGTATTTGCCTGGAATATTAGTGTATGAGAAGAAAGTAATCAATGTTGGCATTTACATATGTCTACATGTACTTAAAATAAACTCATTGAATCCACAAGCTGTAAAATTTGATAAAATAGAAAAGAGAACATAGATGATAGAAAAGATGACTTTTAGAAGTTATTAACTATAGGGAAGACAATTGCAGAGAATCTGCAATCACGACTACAGATCACTTATCAAAATGAGTAAGGTGCCTGTACAAATTGTTAAGAACTCTAATACATACTTACCAATTCACTAATTACAAAATTTATAGGCCTGTGACATGGACTATTTTACCATCTAGAATGGGTTTTTCTATTGGAAAGATCTTACTGTCACTATTGTACTTCTTCAGCCTCTTCACACTTTTTTAATTGTACCTTGAAGAAAATAAAGCATCCAATTCACTTAAGAGCTACACAAAAATACCAACTCTAAATGCAAAACACAGGAATTGGCATGTTAGTGAAGATGAATTCAGTTGAAAAGAACACAACATTTTGCACACCTTTGCTTTCCAATATTCTACAATGTATTTGCTGTAACAAATACAGTCTGTTTAAAGTAAATTGGCTAGTAGCTGGAAGTGCTATTCTTCAAGTCCTTTCATGGTTAAGGAAAGATGTTAAGAGAGGCAATGGAATAGCAGCAATAGCAACAATGAGGTCTGGAGCCAGGAATGTGCCTGGCTCGTACAGGGGAGCAGTGTGAGATTCAGTACACAATGAGGTCTATTGTATAGATGGTGGGCCAGGCTGTGAAAAATAGTGAAAGGCAGGTTAAGGAGTTTGACGTTTATTTTCTTGAAATAATGGAGGTTTTTAAGCAGAGGAAGGAATGAAAAGAACCACTGTGAGTTGTAAAAGAACATTATGGCCGGATAGTGGATGGACAGACAAAGAGTCTGAAGACAGGAGGTTAGTCAGGAGATCACAGCACTGGGTCAGAGATAAGATGAAAGTATCTGCTATCTGCAGGACTGTTGCAGGGACAGGAGACATGCGTAACGTGTGTGTACGTCTGTAAGAGGTCTGACAGTTAAATTCACGGACTTGCCGCCATGTGCTTCTGTTGGCAGCACTGTGTGAACAACTCAGTAAGGTGTCACAATCTCAGTATGGCTGTGGCTCAGAGCTGTGTTTGTCTTGACGTGCGGTGGTGTCTTGCTGAGCGGTGTTCATTCTTATTGTAGTGTGTTTCTGTGTGCCATTCTGAGAATGTTGGAGCTTGAATTAGAGCAATGAACAAACATTAAATTTCTTGTTAAACTTGGCAAAAGCGGAGATGAAATCAGGGACGTGTTAGTCCAAGATTATGGGGCTAAAGCCATCAAGAAATTGTCAGTACACAAATGGATTAAACGTTTTTCTTAGGGGAGAGAAAATGTCATGGATGAAGAGAAGTCAGTGCGGCCAGTAAGAAGCAGAACTGAGGAAAACATTGCACAATTTTGTCAAATTGTGTATCAAAATCATTGGCTGACTTGAGAAGCGTAGCAGACCAAGTAAATTTTGATAAACAGGAAAATTTTAGTTGATAATCATGGCATGAGGAAGATGTGTACAAAAATGGTCCCAAAGGAGCTCACCATTGACTAAAAGCAAAGGAGAGTCAAAATGTGCCAAGACCTTTTGAAGAGGCAAGGCCATGTTTTGAAATATGCTATCACTGAGGAAACGTGGGCGTACCAATACGACCCTGAAACAAAGTGTCAAAGTACACAATGGAAGCCAGCCAATTCTCCACGACCAAAAATGTTCCTTCAGTCCAAATCAGGAGTCAAAATGATGTCGCTAACCTTATTAATACCAGAGGGATTGCTCACTATGAATTTGTAGCAACTGGACAGTCAACCAAGTTTACTGTTAGGAAATGCTGAAAAGGCTGCATGAAAAAGATGAAAACGACCTGAACTTTTCACCAACAACTCATGGCTCTTACACCATGACAATGCATCAGCTCACAGGGCATTGTCTGTAAGGGAGATTTTAGCCAGCACGCAAATAACTGCATTGGAACACCCTTCCTACCCACCTGATCTGTCACCATATGGCATTTTTCTTTACCTAAAGGTAAAGGAAATATTGAAAGGAAGACATTTTGATGATACTCAGGGCATCAAGGGTAATGCGATGATATCTCTTATGGCCGGCCATTCCAGAAAAGTAGTTCCAAAATTGCTTTGAAGGGTGGACTAGGCGCTGGCATCAGTGCATAGTTTCCCAAGGGGAGTACTTCAAAGGTGACCATAGTGATACTTAGCCATGAGGTATGTAACACTTTTTCTAGGATGAGTTCTCAAACTTAATTGTCAGACTTCATATAGTATATGTATTCGTAAGTACTACATACACAAATATTATGAATAAAGTATTAAAATTGCAAAAATTTAAAAGAACAGAATGATCTTCTAATTTTTAAAAAGGTCTATTTATATTTAACTGATTTGATTTTCTTGATTAAGAAATAAAACATAAAACTTTTCCATTATGGATTTCCTATATATCTATCACCTATCTATCTATCTACAACCTACCTATCTGCACACAAACACACAGACATATACACAAATGGCTTGTGTTACATATTTTATACAGTTTTGATCTCTTTTAAGACATGCAATCAGACTTACCTGAAAAGAATGCAGAAAATAAAAAATTTAAATAGGAAGGCTTGCAAAAATACATGTAATGGGAAATAACAAAGACGTAACTAAATAAATACATTTATATATGTGTGTGTGTATGTATACACACACACACACACACACACACATTGTGTACAGAATTTCAAAAGCTGCAATTTTACTTAAAGATAAGGAAAACTGACATCATTATAGATACAAACATACAAGTAGATGTAGGAGTAATTAAAGGTATTACTAGCTATTTTAATTTATATTGTTATATTTCTCTATATTGATTGATATTAATAAAAGTAGATAAGAGTAAGGAATTAGATAATCAGATAAATCATGAGTATTTGTATTTCTTCGTGTGTTGTCTAGAGTGGTAGTATCTAAATTTTTGGCTTCCCTGAGCCACATCGGGAGATGAGGTGTCTTGGGTCACACATAAAATACACTCAGAGTAATAATAGCTGATAAGCTAAAAAAAAAAAAAAAGGTTGCAAAAAGTACTCATAATGTTTTAAGAATTTGTGTTGGGCCACATTCAAAGCTGTCCTGGGCCACAGGTGGGACATACCTGATCTAGAGCATTAGATGGTAGCAATATTTGATAAAGTGGCACTTAATATTTCAGGAGGCAATAAGCAGGAGTAATTTAGAACCTTAACTATATGTGTGTCTATTTTGTATTCAAGAAACGGTGGATATTATTCTGGCTGTGGAGCATAAAGCAGTTGGTGGAATTCAGTCCATTTAGCCTTGATCTCATGTTCTAGTTACAGAGACCTTTGTATTCATGTGTCCACATGAACTATGAAGTAGTATGGACAGTTGATAAAATATTAGAACAGTTCCACAGCAGCTGTAATGAACAGCCACTTCCTCCAGGCCCCCGAGTGGCCCATCACCACCTTCTAATCACCACCCAAGCCCAGCGTGTCGTAATGAGAAGGATACATTCAATGAAGCATGGACTCTGATTCAGGCATCCATCTTCCCTATTTCTTGAAACAATTATTTCTTGAAAGAGTGAAGAAACACCAAGCACATGGGGCCTGCGATGGGAACAAACTCATCACATATGTGTACAAGGAAGAGCCAGTTACTGAAGCACCACGAGGAACACGGTGAGAACGATGAGGAGACTCGCATGCTGGCTCAGGACTTGGGACACAGAAAAGTGCTTCAGTTTTATCTATGCTAAATAAAAAGGCGTGTAAACAAGAGAAAGAGCAAGATCAGTTTAAGGTATAAAACACATAAAACTGCTCTGTGGGGAGTGGACCAGATTTTCTCATTATAAATTATTTTCTGGACTGCCATCTAACTCATATACACTTTACAACTACTTAAGACCTCTTGTGTGATCAATTTCCATCTAAAATAGTAAGAGTTCCAAATAATCAGTTGCCACCCAATGACTAGAGACACTATCGATTGGATTGTAGGTCTGCTTTTGGGATGTTAGATGTATTGATAGAAAAGGGATTATGTGTATTAATTATGCTAACAGAAGTTAGAATCCCTCACTAGAATCACTGATCATCCTTGGTGATTTTTTCAATGGAAAGTTAAGGGGTTCTCTCACTTACAGTTTCCTTCCTTGTTAACATGGGTTTCACACCCAGGTGACTACCCACGTGAAGCAAGTTACATCACAGAGTGAAGTGTGTTCAGTGCAATAAAATGACAAGCGACTGGGCAGATTGCCTATTTATGACCATGAAAAAATATCCAAGTGTAATTTTAACACATACTAGTGGACACAAAGAAGAGAAATTTATGTGCAGTATCACTTTGTAACCGTATATTTACAAGGAATGACGACTGAGAGGGGTTCCCCCTGGTTTTTTAAATGAAACTGAACAATGGTTCAGGAAAGTTCTGAAAAAGAAGGTTTCAGCCTCTGAGTTTAAGTGGTCGTTCCCTCAGTGCCTACTTCCTAGTGTTGTGATCAAGGTTGAGCAAGTTAAAATGCGTTCAGAATTTACAACAGTGCCAGGCTTATATTAACATTTGAGAATTTTTGAAATTCCAATAATATCCACAAACAATAATTAGAATACATATTATATGAGTAATTTTCTAATACAAGTATATATTTATTTTTAAAGTGATTTGAGTATAAGAAAATTCAATCTTCATCTTAGATTGTCCAACTTAAATATAAATGATACTCTGAAGTCACTTAATATATTTACATCGATCATTATTAACTTTTATAAAATTGTTGTAATATATTCAGAAGTCATTTGACAACAGTACCTCAGTTAAAAGCCATAAGAACTTTTCCTGATACATAGAAAATCAATTATTATTTTCATTTCCAGGTGAGAAAACTGAAGTTCCAATAATTCATGTAGTTCCAGTCCATAGTAACCCTGGAATCAGAGTTCCACTTCTGCCTTCACTGTCCTGTGCTGCAGTTTTCACATAGTCACATTGCTTTAGGTGAATTTCTGGTCTGTGATTTCTCACGTCCAACAAAATTTCTCTGCTTTCTGGTTAACTTTATCAAAATTCACCTTATGCTGAGTTGTTAGGAATCAAGGTGATAGAACAATTGGCTTAGGCATTTTTAACCATTTGGGAGGTCGCTTCTGATGTCATATGCTGAATAGGTCCAGGTTTGGAGCTGGAGTCTGGTATAAAAATAGAATATCTTCAAAGACTATCTAGGGATTCGCTCACCTACGAACAGCACATCCTCCTGTCCATCTTTTTAATTGGCCTAAAGCACAATGTGTAGCCTTCAGTCCTAATGGTCGTGTCTTGGAATATGTTCTAAAAATATCTACGGACAGAATCAAAATGTGATCTTTTGCAAAAGTGGAGGTCTTTTGTTTTCTATTCTTTCTGTCATGCATAATTGCACTTAGAACAAGTATAACTAACAGGCATATTTTATATTTAATTGTTAATTAGAATTGCAGGAACATCAAATTTGTAGGAAGTGAAATTTCTGTCCAGTAATTCTCTATTTGATCTAGTTTATCTCACTGGTTGGGTGTATTTGTTATATAAATGGGGAGTTAGAGACGTAGACAAATATCAAGTTCTAGTTATTTCTATTCACAGGTAGTATAAAGCTCAATATGTATCAGAATAATATTTTAGAGAGTTCTTAGATAGCCTTGTAAGAGTGATGCAGGATTTTTAAGCATTATTTACTTATTTACCCATTTATGTTTTATGTTTCTAATATAGTTGACATTCAACATTATTTTATTAGTTTCAGATGTACAGTATAGTGATTAGAGATTTATATAATTTACTAAGCGATCCCACCAATAAGTCTAGTGCCCACCTGGCACCATACATAGTTATTTCAGTATTATTCACTATATTCCCTGTGCTGTATTTTACCTCCCCATGGCTATTTTCTGACTACCAATTTGTACTTTTTAATCCCTTCACCTTTTTATCCAAACCCCGCTTTCCCCTCCCATCTGACAGCCATCAGTTTGTTCTCTGTATCTATGAGTCTGTTTCTGTTTTGCTTATATATTTATTTTGTTCTTAAATTCTGGATATTTATCCAAAGAAATTCAAAACACTACTTTGAAAAGATATGTGCACCCCGATATTCATTGCAGCGTTATTTACAATACCCAAGTTATAAGCAACCTAAGTGCTCATTAATAGACCCAGGTATTTATCACCTTGGACTTGCATAGACTTTAAAATATGCAACACTATTCCTACTTAAAAACCTGATTAGTAGGGACATTTCAGAAAAGAAACACCAAAGTCAAACTCTGAGATAATCCCTTATTATCAGTGAACAGTGGAAAAGGTAACATGGCATGTCACTCATGTTCCTCAGTGCTCATCAAGAGGTCAGGTTTATTTAGGTAGCTTTGGGGTACTGTATCGAAGTTCAAATATTTTTTTCACAGTTGTCTTAGATTCTGTTCATTGTATGAGTTATTTAAATCTATGCTAGAGTTTGATAGGGCATGAAAAAATATTTTCCTGTTAGAAGAATAAAGAACAATATAAGAGAGATAAAATGTTAAATTTACTGGAAGTACATATAATCCAATAAAAATCTTTAAATATTAAATTGTAAAAAAATACATTGCATATAATACAGTTTCGGTTTTTTTTTAAGACTGTCTTGACCCAACTTTGAAGCCGTAGCTGATGGCCGGTAAATTCCCCTTCATGAGCAGTCATTTAACTCCGTACCCCAATTTCGTCTCTGAGCAGGCTCTCACACTCCAGGGCCAATACATAGTCTCCTTAGTCAGAACTTAGGGACAGGCCCTATGTCCCAGAGCTCAGGAAATCATCGGAAACATCCCACCCATGCCCTGATTGTGGTACCCAAGGTGTTCCCCGTGGTTCCAACTAGCTATTACCTGGTTTCTGGGTGCCATCCTCTATATAACCGTGCCTTGTCACTGTTGGAATTATAAGTAACAAAAAATTCTGCCTTTTATATATCGGGATGTTGGTGCATTATGTTCCACCATCAAGCAAGTCTTTCAATTTTATGAAACATTGTAATATAGTATAATCAGTACTGGACTAGAATATATAAATCCTAATGAAGGCCGTCATTCATTCCCTAGATGATGCGTTGCAGATCCAACAAGATTGAGATTGTCGTTATTAAGGCCGCATTCTGTGAGAGTGAGGTAGTAGGTACTGCTGGAGTTACCTGGACTACAACTGTCAAGTAGCAATCGTCTTACCATGACACAGAGTAGTGGCTCCTAAATTAGTATATATAAATATACATGCAAACAAACATGCATTTAGTGGAAACAGCATATGTATTTTAACAGATTACTAATAAATTGCCAGCATTTCTGAATTTAGATAGTGCTGAAATAGAAGAATCGTTAAGTTTTTCTGAAATCAAGAATACAAGAATGATGAAATTAAAAAATGAACAGAGTCTAAATATGCTTTAGAGTTAGTTCATATATACTATAAAATGCAAAAGTATTATTAACTTATAATTCTTCCCTACAAAGGACCTTGTAAAAACTTTTCATTGGTTGCAGCCAGAGATTACATTGATCCTGTTTCCTAGGTTCTGGTGGTGCTTTTGTAGGTTTCTCGTATCGTTCATAACTCATTGGGGATGTCTTCTGACTCTCATGTATTAACATTCTTTTACAAATATTCAGTTACTAGTACACAATTTATTTTTAACAACAAAAAATACCCTACCAAGTGCTTTATTCTTTCTTCCCTCTAATGTAATCAGAAAATGGCTTCCAGTAATCCATTACTCTGAGGAAATTACTTGCATTCTTCTTCATAGCAATAGATGCCGTGGTTTCCTAACGTGCAGTAATTTAAGCATTCTATGCTCAGGCCTACTGCCTTTGTGTTCTGCCTACGGAAGGGCCGCTTTATTACTCTCCACCTGCCATAAAAATAATAATTTGCACATTTAGTATGAACTGAGAAAATAATCATTAATATAACTATTAAGACAATGACACTCCCCTTATAAATATGTGTTGTAATGCCTTTATAAATAAGTGCTAGCATCAGCAATTCTCATAGTTTACTACAGGGGCTTTTCAGCATTAACTATGCACAGTCTATTTTGCTCAAACTCTAAGTGCTCTCAGCTCTTAGAGTCTCACTTTATTCATCTGTTAAGTTTGCTTTTGCATTGGAGGTGTTTCTATAGCCAGGTGAGTAGTAGCCTCTGATCCATGATCTCACAGGGCCCAAGGACTACCCAAGTAATTTAATTTAATAAGAGAACAATTACATTAAGCAGGTTCCTCTAGACAGATACACCATCAGCACAGTGAGAACTAGAAATAAACACTTTATGTGTCCTGGAGATAAGGAGCATATTGAATGCCCTCTGTACTTCTCACACACACACAAACACACCGTATCTGGACTTAGGTAAGGAGAGGCTTTATTTTAAAGAATTAGCAAAGTTAGGGAGGGAGACTTGCAATAGGGACAGTGCTCTGACCATAAAAATCTAAAGGAAGGTATAAATGAGACTGAGAATAACCTCATATAAGAGAGTAGGGTGAGCCAGTGTGATGGTCAGACAGTTGAGCAGGAAATGTCTTTCCTTGAGGTTCACCTATTCTCAAGAATGGCTAAGGAGGGGTAACTCCATATGGCACTGCTGGACCCGTCGAGGGGGATGGTCAATGTTCAAGATCCTCTTGGGAAAGGCAAGAAGCTGAACTATTAATAAACTTTGTTCAAGTCAGATTTGCAGGTATTTTTTCAAGGTTGGTTAGTAAGTACTAACAGTTTAACCAATTAATTACCAGGCAAAAAATCTGGATGGTTGTGTGGCTTTGTCTGAAGTAAACATGAGTTTGTCTAAGTCCTATGGGAAGGCAGTTCTTTGAAGAGAGTCTTTTTGTCAGAACACAGATGGGTGGGGTGGTTTTTGAACCTTCACTGTTTTTCTGGAGTACAGACCTCAGGTAGTTGAGTGATGTCATGGTCGGTGTGCATTGGTAGACATCATCATGATTTACTGTTTTTCTGTCAGCATTCAGACATATATTTTTGTGTAAGCAACCTTATGCTGCTATGCGGGACATTTTATAAATATTCTTGATAATGGCATTTTATCATCACAAAAAGTTCTTAGAAAGCAGACAAAGATCAAGTCTCAGCCCCATTTATAAATGACGCTATGGGGCAAATTAGATGACAATAGCAGAATGAGCTAACTACTCTGTGGATGCATCTCACTTTGGACATGGGACCCAAAAATACTGGGTTGCCTTCCCTAGCAGTTTGGGAACTGTGTACTTGGTAAGTAAACCAGTAAGAAATATACCCATCTTAATATACCTGAAGATATTTAATCTACAATTTCAGTCTACAATCTGAATAATCAGCCTATAATCTTTAAGTTGGCTACATAAGAAGAAAACTTATAAATGCTCTCATTTATAAGATGGGGATTTTTAGCCTGAAATGATGTACATTTTTACTATCCCACATTAAAAATCTTCATTCTCTTAGTCCAAGTCTATACTCCCCAAAATAAATAGTAACTAAGCAAAGAATTTTTTTAACTAAACATTTGGAAACTCATTGAATTTCCCAAATTAAGCCTGAGTAAGTTACTCTATATTGGACAAAATATCAATGTTTTATTTGATTTAGTATATTTGATTTAATATACTTAAACAGATCGAATGAATTTATATTTTCTTATGTAGAAATTTTATGATACATATATACTTAAAATTCCATAGTTTTGGCTTCCCTGGTGATATAGTGGCTAGGCTTCAGCACTCTTAATGCTGCAACCTGGGTTTGATTCCCAGCCAGGGAACCACCAAAAAAATTAAAAATAAAAAATAAAAATCATAGTTTCATAAATATATATTATATAGTGTAAAATTTCTATATAAGAAAACATAGATTTACTAATGTATTTATAGCTAATAAACCCAATAATGCCTAAGACAAACCCCTAACCATTTGAACTTAATTTAATAACCCCTCTCACAAACACACATATACTTCTAAAACTGTAAAAAACAAACAAACAAACAAACAAAAAACTAAGCCATTTGAGGCAGCTAAAACTCATCCAGACCCATATTCCTTCACTTTAAGTCTATTACTACATTACAACAAAATAATGACGGACTTTGGGTCAATATACTCACCAACATGAAGTACTACTACAATGTTAAGTATTTTATTCCTTATTTCATTAAATACATAAAACTTCACAATGAGAATAAACTATGTATCTCTTTTGGATCCTGATTTTAACTCTTTTGGACATATACCTAGAAGTGGGATTGTGGAATCATCTGGTAGTTCTATTTTTAATTTTTTGAGGAGCCTCTCTGCTGTTTTTCATGTGACTACACCATTTACATTCTCACCAACAGTGCATGAGGGTTCTAACTTCTCCACATCCTCTCCGACACTTACCATGTGCTCTTTTTTATTGTTAGACTTACTGGGGTGACATCTGTTATCAAGGATTACGTAGGTTCCAGGCGTACGATTCTACAGTGCACTGTCAGCTTGTTGTATAATCAGTTCACCCCCCAGTGTGAGTTCTCTTTCCATCACCGTATGCTTCATGATAGTCACATGAGCAGGTGAGAGGTGGTCTTTCCTTGTGATTTTGATTTGCATTTCTCTGATGATTACTGATACTGAGCACTTTTTCATATACCTCAAAATATGGAAACAACTTAAATGTCTATTGACAAATGGATAAAGAAAATGTGCTGTAGTAGACATATAATGCAGTATTATTCAGCCTTTAAGAAAGAAGAAAATACTGTTAATGAAACAACATAAAGTAACCTGGAGGACATTATGCTTAATGAAATAAGTCAGTCAAAGAAGAACAGATGCTGAATGATTTCGCTTATACGAGGTGTCTAATACAGTCAAACTCACCAAAGCAGAGAGAAAAACGGTGGTTCCCAGGGGCTGAGGGGAAGGGGAGAAGGGCAGTTACTCCATGGGCCTAAATTTTCAGTTATTTAAGATCAGTATGTTCTAGAGATCTTCTGTACAATCTAGTTCCTGTCGTTAACAGCACTCTATCGCGCACTTAAAAGTTTTAAAGGGTAAATCTCATGTTTAGTGTTCTTACCACACTGAAAAAAAAAAAAAAGAAGGAAAAGAAAGGAAGAGAGGGCGGGAGGAAGGAGAGTAGAAAAATAACAGGTGAAGAACAAGAGTTTATTTGGTGTAGGTGGCAGAGTTAAACTCCAGTTTTAGAAATTAAAAATGTGACCACCTATTTATATGTTTAACTTTCACACATGAACATAAGTAAATTTATCCACGGCATCACAGATGCATTTCTACTGAAACTTGTTTCCTGTAAACAATTACTCCATTACACGATAGGCTTACACTCATATATAATTTTATAAAGGGAAAAGCGACAGTAACTTTCTTTTTTGACACAACAAATTAATAGATTATTTTTTCTAGAAATATGAGCATAATGGTAAGACTATGAGAAACTTGATAACAATGCCAGGAAAACAAATAGAAGTAGCCTGGATCATGTATATGCTCTGTTGTGTGGGAGAAGTTCATGTTAGGCAGTGGTACTCTCGGGTCTTCTATTTCTTCACTTCAGGAAACAATAGTCTAGATATAGGTATGTCACACTTTTCTAGAATGATTCAAGTTTTCCCTTCAACACTACTGTTTATTCATTGAAGTTCACAGCAGTAGCGATAAGGAACTAGCTGTCCCCTCACACCGCCACATCCCAGCGTGCCGGACAGAAGTGTGCTCTTCATCAGCTTGGCACATGCTTACATGAAACACATCTGTCTCCTAACAGTTTGATTTATGAAGGAATTACATACCAGTTTTGTCTTATGCTAACTGTAGCAATAAATAAAAGTCATAACTCAGCTGTCAATGATAAACAAAATCACGGCTGAGAAATAACGTTGGAACAAGCAGTGTCTGTTTAGGAAAGGCTGACCCTTCATCTTTTTTGCCTTTTTAAGGAGAAATTTTTCAATATCCCTGCTTTGTCACACAGC
Organism: Lyroderma lyra; assembly: GCA_004026885.1. Lineage (NCBI taxonomy): Eukaryota > Metazoa > Chordata > Mammalia > Chiroptera > Megadermatidae > Lyroderma > Lyroderma lyra. Next base: position 268,996 of record PVJL010000349.1, on the reverse strand, counting down.
ATTTTGTGAACAAAATACTTTCTGGGAATTGGTGTGACTTCAGAGAGTAAAATGAATATTAAATTAATATAATTGAGTTAATGAACAATAAAGTACCCAAATTAAAAAAAAAAATAAGTGTTGCCATAGTCCACAGTTTAGCATAGGGATAGGTATATAACTCTGTTGGAAGTATTCTGAGCACTCCCATAGCAAAGTCATTACAGACTGGCCTGCTGCTTCCTATAATTTCTGTGATAAGCTACTGAAAATTTAATTGGCTTTAGCTCTAAAATATTTCTTCATAAAGTAAGTACAACAGAGGAGTAAACCTCTTTGATTCATTTATGTATAGCAACTTAAAGAAGTTCATTAACACATTTCATTGCAGATGTTTGTACTAAATGAGAATGTTCAATGAAATAGTGCAGGGATCTTTAAGAACCCACATTCCTGACCATAAAATCATGTTTGTGAATGAAACATTTGATTAAGTAGATTAAGTATCCTCTTAATTTGCTGCCAGAAATAGCAAGTCCTATTTTTATCTCTTGCTGAGATACAGTAGAAGTTGTTACAGAAATTTATGTTTTTAAAACTTGAAAAAATATTGTTCTCTAAAATCTTAGTAACTGCTATGTACTTATTATTCTTTATACCGTATATTTTCTCTGTCATACTTTTAGTTTGAGAGTTGGCTACGTGCCCATATAGTAAGTGTGGGCACGTTTCCTGTTTCCCTTTACCGTGTCCTTGCTCCTTTTAAATATATTTTTTGCATGAATCAGATTTGTAAACAAGTGAAACAAAGCTTTAGTGAGACATAGCCTCAGACTTCCTTGTAATTCACACACAGATTTCATGCAGTCAATAGGTCATGCTAAATAGAATTTTCACTTTACTTGAAATATAGACATGTCAAACATCCTATGTCAATATATCCAGAGGTATTTTGACATCTTTCCTCTCAGATTTGTTCCTTAACTTAAATACCACATTAGTGCTCCTGTAACCACCCTGTATTCATGCCCTTATTCCGTCCAATGTTTTCTGTCTCCATTCTCCTTCTAATTAGATGTGAAGTCAAACGTGTTTTCCCAGTGAGGGCTCTCCTTTTTAAACAAATTCCTGTCATATTTTTTCCACGCAGTCTTTTTCATTACCTCACAACATGTGGTAGGATAAAATAATAGTTACACATACATCTAACTTACATATTGAAAACAAATAATTAGTATAAGGCAATGTCTGGAAAATGTGATTTGACCCAGTGTGTAGGTGGGCGCACCCCTTCCCAGACCACCGAGGGGCACTCTCTTACTTCTTCGTGGTATAGAGTCCCAGCCTCTAGGCTTAGATTGCAGTGTCATTCAGGAAGTCCTTTCCATCTCTTTCCCATCTTTTCAACTTTAACTTCCAAGTCCTCTTCAATCATTTATCCCTGCCCTCATGTTCTAGCTCTGATTCCACTTTTGAAATCTGTATATGATTAACAAAACTCTTGAACAATTACTTACCAATCAAACCTAGTGAGGTATTGAAATGACTAGATGGTTACGACATGTTATCGAGTAACTTGTGCTGCCAACATAAGTGCCTGTTGGCAAGTTTGCAAATTGAAACTGTCCGATTTTGGGTACAAGGACAGCTCTGATGGCTATTCCAGAAAAATAGAGTTCCAAAATTGCTTTGAAGGATGGACTAGGCACAGGATTGTGTGCACAGCTTCCCAAGGGGAGTCCTTTGAAGGTGACTGTTGATACTCAGCAATGAGGTGTGTATTTTCTAGGATGAGTTCGAGAGATTAACCCTTTTGCTATGACGTTTGGATATATCTGAATGACTACTTTCATCTGCTGACTATGACGTTCGAGTTTACCCCACGAGCTCAAAAAAAAACTTTTCCAGAAAGGAAGTTTAGGAAAGCAGATCTACATTTTTCTATATTTTTGTCTTTTTTGAAAATGAATTACAATAGGAAATTTTTACACTGTAATGTAATAATTTATTTTAGTAAAATGTACCACCTTAACTATATTTACTTAAAAAATAAATACTGTAATTATTGTAAAATTGTTATTCAGTGTGAAACTCTTTCAAGGACTTTTTTCCATTTACAAGATTTTAAAGTGTGTTTTTCTGTGGCTTGCACTATGAAAAACAAGTATGTTTTGTATGACATATTGTGTAGCATTTTGTGATAAATGTTTTATGTCATCAATGCCATTAGATTCTAATTTATCTATATTTAAATCTAATTGATGCCACTTGGTATATTTTGAGTATTTTTTTGCTAAATTTCAATATAATAGTAAATTTATTATCACATAACAAAAATTTAAAATAAAATTATGTCATTTATATACAAAGCAGCTCAAAATGTTATTAGTAAATATATAAAATAGTCAAAATATTATTTTTTTATTTTTTGTGGCTTTTTGACACATTTAACAAAAAACTTGAAATGGTTAATTTTCCAACCTCATACAGTCAATATTTATATTTATTTAATTATTCAGCCTGAGATTTATCTCTGCTTATTATTTTGGCCCCAACATTGCTAAAATAAGATAAAATTCACTGTGAAATATAATATTACATTATGTAGGAATACCAGAGCCCTTTTTTTTGCATTACTTATGTTAGCATGCTTTCTCAGATTTATATCTTAAATGAGCTAAACATTTATATTAACCTTCAGCATTAAGGCTTTTAAAAATGTTTCATATACTTAAAAAGAAAAGCACTGAAGCAAAATCATTAACCTAGTCAGTGACAAGAGACCTGCTCTAAGTATAGGATTTACCCAAGGAAAGGATGTCAATAAGCAGTGATGAGTTCCACAAAGCAGGTGCATAACGGCAAATAGAACAATTACTCAAAATGACACATTTCAAACCCAAAGAAATGAGAGATCGGTGTCAATTGACTTCAGCTAACAATCTGTAGAAAAGGGACTTCAAGACTCCTTAAGTGAACTTTGTCTACAGGCATGGCATTTTAAAACAGTACTGGAATTCTGTAGGTAATGCAGCATTTGAGAAATGCCGGGGGTAGCCAAGTAGGAGACTTAATAAGCTGCACTATTGACTTTGCTAGATTAATGTTATAAGCCAAAGAAGCCCATGTTCGGTAACACGCAAAAAAGGCACCAGAAAAGCAAAATATGTTGATTCCAAAAGAAACACATCCCTAAAAGAAGATGCCATCATAGTTTAAATGAATAGGCAATGTCCATCAAAGTGACCCACATTTTAATAATAGCTTAGATTTAAAATATTTATTAAACAAAATCTGGATGCTATAAATTATACAATAAATTATACAATAGAGTACCTAAAACTACACATAGAAAATGTCAGGTAATGTCTAAGGAATTGAGATTGGGAAAAAAATACTAAAACAGTGCAATGTGTCAGTTTTGGACATATTTTGAGTTAGTGGTGCGATATTTAAGTGAATTCCAGTGAAAATGCAGAAAGTGATAACAGGCACAATATGCATGTTTATTTACAGGTTATTTATTAATGGTTGACGTTATTTAGAGGTTCATTTTTTTATCAAAAGGATGTGCAATGACAGGATGAGTGTATGCTAAATATTGAAAACAGCTTTCTATTTCTGTTTCTGGGAAAGGTGGCAGACGTTTAATAAACACAAACTGTGTATCATTCTTGGCTGTGGAAAATAAAACGTCTTATACTCCTCTTTTGACGATAGGTCCCGTGTTTTCTCTAACATGTCGGTTGAACTACTGAGTGACGAATAACTGACAACTTCAGTATGATTCATCTGAGGACTGAAAACATGAAAATGTGCAATGCTGCCTCCATGTTGTTTTGACCTTACGAATTTTTAATAACAATTTGAGCTCCAGTAGGTTCACTTCAGAATGCACCCGAAATGAAGTGAATGGTAATTAGATACTCAGTAATGTTGCCTTTTAAGCTGCGTAATGATTAGATCTTCCAGAGAAGGCTAAGCATTTTAGTTATTAATTTAATTAACGGGTAACGTCAGGAAGACATTTTTGTTTTATTGCAAGACAGAAAAAGCATTTTTCTTTGCTCATGTTTTAAATTGAAGACTTTGTTATTTAGAGCTGTTTTAGGTTTACAATACAAGTAAGAGAAGGTACAGAGATTTCCCATATGAGCATTTCCTCTGCCCCCACACACGTAAGCCTCCTCCCGTTTCAACGCCTCTCACAAGGTTGGTACATTTTCTTACCGAGGATGGACCTACACTGACACATCGTAGTCGTCCATAACCCGTGGTTTATGTTAGCACGCCCTCTTGGTGCTGTGCATTATGGGTTTGGACAAATCATTATTATAATGTCATATAATACATTCTCCTCACACTAAAAATCCTCTGAGCTCTGTCTGTTCATGCCCCCACCTGACCCCCCGGAAACCACTATCTATTTATTTCCTCCAACGTTTTGCCTTTTCCAGAATGCCACATAGTTGGAATTAAACAATACGTAGCCTTTCGGATTGGCTTCTTTCACTGAGCCATAAGTGTTTACGTGTCCTCCATATCAGGCCTTGATTGTTTATTTATTTTCAGTGTAGATTCCATGGTCTATACACAACACAGTTTCTTTATCCACTTGAAGGATATGTTGGTTGTTTCCAAGTTTTGGTAATTATAAATCAAGCTGCTATGAACATCCATATGAAAAATTTTGTGTGAACCTATGTTTTCAATTACTTTGAGTAAATACAAAGGAGTGTAATTTCTGGATTCGATGGTAAGAACATGTCTGGTTTCGTAAGAAACCACCAACCTGTCTTCTAGGGTGGCTGTACCATCTTGCATTCCCATGAGCAACGTAGGAGAGTGCCTGTCATGTCCTTGGCAGCACTCATTGTTGTCCATGTTCTGGATTTTGGTCATTCTAATACTTGTGTGATGGAATCTTATTGTTGTTTTAATTTACATTTCCCTAATATTAGTAACATATGATGCAGAGCATCATTTTATATGCTTATTTGCCATCTGTATATTTTCTTAAATCTCTTCTTTATTTCCTGAAGATTATCATTAGAATGTTCATATTTACACATAAAGTAATATTTCAAATAGGTACTCATTAAAGCTAAATCTTATTGTACCTGAGAATATGAGGAAAACACATGACTTTTGCCTTAGATAGAGATGACATGTTTTTCTGCTAATGCAGAAGATGAAACTGAGTCAAGCAGATTATTTATAGAGCAATCCATAAACACCAGTCACAAAGTATCAAGTATTAGTATTCTTAATATCTACAAAATAGATACTATTTCACATAAAATGTCTGCCTTTAATGAGTAGAACCCTGCCTTAATTTAAATTATATTTTCTTCCAATTTTCTGAGAATAAATTTAGTTAAATTTCTTATGAGTAATAATCTAAAATTTAATTAAGGTAGAAAACAGAAGCCAAAAATTTTAATGACAAAAAAATAAAATCTAAATTAGAAAATTAAAGGACTAGTTTTCTTTCCTTTCTTCTAGGATTACCTTGGGTTAATCGTCATTGTGATTTTGCAGGATTGTTATGAATCTTGGTGAGAGATCATATATTAAAATACCTAGCCCAGCATAAGGGTGCTATTCAATCAATGTGAACTGTATTGAAATTCTAAGCTTGTCTTTACAAAGACTTTCAAGAAATTGATCCATACACACTGAATGATCAATATTTTTTAAAGATAAAATAAAAGTGAATTTAAACTTGAAGGCTTCTAGTGGCATACTAAGTTACTAAGTTTTTTACCCATTAAACAAAAATGATCCTCCAAAGATTGGGATAAAGGGAATTAAAATATGACAATTTTGCTTTAACATAATTGTCTGACTCGATTGGCAAGTAACTGTGTGCATTCATATGAGGTTACAAATGAAGAATGATTAAGAAACAGTCCATAAAAATTCAATTGGTTGGGATAGAAGACAAATATCATGATTTCTTCCAGTTTTTTGTTTGTTTGTTTGGTTGGTTTTGGCATATGAGCCTGAACACATTTCTGTTGTGAATTCCAGGATTCACATGTGATAATAAGTCTCTCAATATGCTCAACTGGATAATTCTTTTTTTTTTTCCTGACGATCCATGCAAATGGCAGTAGACTTATCTGATGTCTGCTGCTTTTTTATGTCATCTGGAAATGAGTTACTGTTATACGTTTAGGATAAATCTAATTCTATTCTTTTAAGCATGGATTTGAGTGGTCTGATACTTTTAGTTGTTTTTTTTTTTCTGTTATGTTACAGAATATGATTAAATCCAAAGTGATACTTCGTAGGAATAATACCGTAGAAATCCTGTTGTCATTGTGGAATCCTGGATTTGTCTCCATTAACACTGAGCCAAGCTAACACTCAGGGATTTAGAGCCTAACATTGACAGTGAAACCTGAGAATTTAAGCAGTCCCCATTTAAAATGAAGTGACTATAAATTAAGCAAACATTATGTATATTACATGAAGAAGTGACTTATCAAATTCTCTACAGTGGTGTATTGAAAATAGATTATTAAAACCTCCAGAACTTTTAAGCAATAAAGATAACTACTTTCTTCAATCTTAGTGTTTACAGGTTAAAAATTTTGATGCTTATACTAAGACACACATATGATAATGAAGTAGAATGCAAACAATATTGTCTGATGAATGATGGCATATTTATTAATCTGGAGTAAAATTGTATGTCAATATCATAAGCATCTCTGTTGACTTTGAAATAGTAAAAACTCCCCAACTGTGTTTCTATACACACTAAAAAGAAATTAAAGTGCTGGAGTAGAGTGAAAATGTTTAATCAGTCAGTTAATTGAATTAAATTATACAAAAGTGCTATATTAAGAAGACTTCAATTTTTTTCTTGACTCTAATTGAGCAGTGGAAATACAGCTTCCTAATGTGGGTGCTGTGAGAGTCCTGGGTGCAGGTTCTTGCGTTGTGGGAGGAAGTCAAGTCATCTCTACTCAATTACAGCTCTGCCTTGCTTACTGTATCACTCACCCATCGGCCTGCTCTCTCCTTCTGGAGAGCAGAGGGTGGCCCAGACTTATCTAGCACAGACAGTTTATTCTCCCAGTGGTTGATTCCCCTTTCCTTATTTTTCACCTCAGAATTGCAATAAGGTAAGTCTTGGTTTACTAATGGCACAACACAATCATAACCCAAATGCTAATTAAATTTATGTATGTTACTATAGCAATCATGCTTAACTTCAAATAAATTAGCATAATAATCCTTATAAAGAACCTCGTGATAATCAGCATCTAATAAATATTCAATTATTTTTAAATTACATGAAAATGACAATTATAAGTAATTTTATTAAAATAATTCTAATTAGGGCTTATAAAGGCTTATAAAGCCAAAAACAATCTGTATTTTACACACACTTGGACCACCCATCCCTGTGTTTCCCCAATGTATGATTGCGTCTGATTTGGCGTTGGTGCATCAGGAGGGCGTAAGGCAGAGCCAGGATTCTAAATCATTTTGGATGTCTCTGTGAACGTTGGGTAAACTTCCTCGTTAGGCTTTTTCAGCAAGCCCTTGTTCTACCATCCCAGGTACTGTTTTTCCTTTCATACCAATGAAAAAATGTGCAGCGTTGGTGGCTCTAAAACACTACCTATCAATGCAATAAAACCTTTTAATCAAAAAGAAAAAAACCCCAAAAACTCCTTTGATGTCTGCTTACTTTTAAGTAGGAACAACAATAATTATTGATGCGTATGTCAGAGTTTCCGTCAAGACTTGGAACAGCAGTAATCAAATGTGACAGTGTAAAATGGAAATCTGTCGTCTTGCTATATTCAGCTTTGGAAGCTAAAGAACATAATATTGGAAAACGGTGTGTGGTAGAGGTTGCTGACACACTTAGACACCGATTTCCAATGAAGGCAACCAGAAATCATCTGTTGCTTGGTTTAACGCTACATTGCGAAGCCTAACAGGATTACAGCATGAACTCGTGTTGTGAGCGGAGTGAACATAATTGCTAATATTTAGCAAAATAAATACGTTAGCTTCATGTATGGACCCATGTTGGTATTAATTACATTATAAAAAATTCTAAAGACACAAACAATAAAAATGTGTTACCAAATTTCCTATTTAATTTGACATATTGATGATGTAAAGTTTGCTGGTGGACCTCTTGTAATGAAGTTGCTTGAATTTCTCCCAAAATATAAAACCTTTGAACTATTTTCCATATTCTACTTTCCTTCTGACAATTATGGCAAAACAGCACATAAATTTACTCTCATTTTTTTATGATAAATCTTTCTGTGATTAAATGTACGATTACATTGACTTCTTTCTTTAAATAATTCCAATAATTATAAAATGAGTCCTCAGAATAATGGCTGGCTGTTTTCATGTGTCTCCAATGTATTTACCTTTCTAAACATCAGATATAAGAAAAAGTCAAAAGGTGAAAGGTCACAGATGTCAGTGATCATTGTCTATCACAGGTGTTCTCTTCATCCACGTGATTGGCTATCTTCCAATCAGACTCCCTTGGTTCTAATTGGTCATTAACCCTGTTATTCTCCTTATCTCACAAACTGGTGAGGAAATAAAATGTAGGAGGAAGAGATGGTCATCTCGACATTAGTACTTCATGTGAAAAAAGAAAAACACCTCAATGAGACGGCCATAAAATAGGGGAACTGCCTTCTTTCTCTGAGGTGGTAATGAGGGACACACAAGTAAATGTGGTTAATGAGCACTGACATCTGCTGGGGAAGAACCAAAAGTAGGACTCCCGCCTTGTTTTTGAAAGTATCGAAACATATATCATCCACTGCTTTTTGCATTAATGAAAATGGATATACTGCAGTTGAAAACATATTTAAACATACCTTTGCATCAAAGTCTGGAATAAATAGCAACTTTTTAAACAACAAACTCTAAAATAAATAGCCACTTGCTAAAATTTATATGAGAGAAAAATGAGGCATAGAGCATCACTATTATTCCCAAACTCACGTATTTGGTAAGAGTGAAAGTATATGGTGGAGTAGGAGGATGCTTCAGCCATGGCGGTTTCGTCATGGAGTCAAATTCCACTTTTAAAACTTTGCTGGTGGAGCAGGTGAAGGTCCCTGCCATGTCTTGGTGGCAATATTGCTAAAGTGTAGTGGAGAACACTGAAACTGTAGATCACTGGAATAAGAGTTATTTTAAAATATAGGACAAGTGAAAAATGTATTGAATTTAAATAGCCCAGGTTGCTAGAGAGGCAACCTGAACTATAGAAGAAAGTCCCCAATTTAAGGGTGAGAGCCTTCCATCTGGTCATTTGATGATGGTTTGATAGATGTAAGATTCATTTTAAAGAAATATAGTTTTCTGAGGGAGGGGCAGATGATAAGACTAAAAATCCATGGCATCTTGGTAAGAAAAATAATGTATTCACATGATCTTGAGACAAGGGTGAATGTGAGAGTTTGAAAAAGATCCACCCTAAGGAATGTTATAAAGAAAGTGGCATAAAAAGAGGAAGTGAAGTGACAAGTGAATAGCAAGCATTTTGGAAATGTTACAATTTCAGATTTAATAGTTTAGACCATGTTTATCAAAGAAGATGAATGTTATTTGTTATGCTGTTGTATTATGTATACTCCACTTCTCGGCATAAGTGAGTCTCTTCCAGGAGAATATATTAAGTACAATGTGAAAAAAAAGAAAAAGGAAAGGGACTTTCATGATATGAAATCACACATGATTAACTAGATCTATAAAGAATGGTTTTAAATTTAATTACTAAGGAAAGTATATTATAAAAGGTGCTTTAAAAGGATATTAAATGATAAAAAAATGTTTTAAAATAAAAAATCACCATTTTCAAAACAAAAATTTCACTTTAATAACCTTTCAGCTTGATAAAAAAATTTATCAAGAAAAATGAAAAATATTCCAGTAGCTTATAAGCTAAAAAAGGTATTTAAAGACTGGATTTTTATATTTTAAAATGTTCACGTAATTCAAGCAGCACTGCTTTAGTTATGATTCCATTATATATTTTTATATCACTTGGATAAACAATTTTTAAACACATGAATTTTAAGAAAATAAATATGATGGAACTTAAATTGTGAGGTTTATGGAGATTTGGTCGTACTGAGTGCAGATGCGTGCATAGATCTAATTAGTGGAACTTAAGCTACTTTACAAAATTTGCTTGGACTTCATATCAATGAGAAATACATTTTTTTTCTGGTTAAGTTTAATTTTAGTTACATTTTTTTCTCCAAGTGTAATACCGGAGATGCCAAAAAATGTGTACACATTTTAAGAGATGTTGTCTATTAGTTTTGAAAGTTGAATTGAATTACAATACCAATGTGTAGTATGACATCCGCTCAAAAGGTAGTGTTCACCAAATGAATGCTAGTGACCATGCGACAGGCAGGACAGTCAAGGAAAATGGCTGAAGTCTAGTTGTTCAAAAAGTGCAAGACCATTTGGAAGTGGTATTTGAAATTCCAGAACGTTGTTTGAGTTTCCCCCATGTTCTCCTGACTTAACACCTTAACTTCTATGTGTGGGGGGCCTTAAAGGATGTGGTGTACTGCAGAAGACCGGCTACACTGGTGGTATATTGGGAAGAAATTGAAATGACATGTACAGTGATACAAGTGGACACTTTGGTCAGCGTTGCTCAAGCAGTAGTTCGCCGTAATCAGAAGTGTCTGGACGCTGACAGTAACCACTTTGAGCAGCTCTTGTAATGGCACAAGTCAAACATGACTTGTGTTCATCTTTTGTTGTTGGTATATATTTAGTATTATACTTTTAATACAGTTTTTTCCTTTCTTAAAATGTGTATACATTTTGGCACCGTGTGTGTGTGTGTGTGTGTGTGTGTGTGTGTGTGTGTGTTTGGTCTTCATACTCTTTCCTGGCACAGAACTTTTAAAACATTTGAAATTTCCTAAGTAATGAACGCAATAAAGACATATTTTGTTTTGTTAATGAGGTGATTTTAGACAACACCTAAGGATGGGGGCTGATTGGCAGGGACTCAACCAAATGATTAGAGGGTTGGAACTTTTAGTTCCGTCCTCTGACCTCCTGAGAGGGTCTAAAGACTGGAAGTTGAATCCATCACCAATGGCTAATGATTTAATCAATCGTGCCTATGTAATTAAGCCTCCATAAAAAAGCAAAAAGAAAGGGTTTTGAGAGTTTCCAGTTTGGTGAGTACGTGGAGATCCAAGGAGAGAAAGTGCCACATTCAGAGAGGGCACAGGAACTCATCACACCTTGCCTATGTGTCTCTTCCATAGGCTGTTCCTAAGGGGTAGCCTTTTATAATAAACCCATAATCTAGGGAGTAAAATGTTTCTCTGAGTTCTGTCAGTGGCTCTAGGCAATTAATGGACTCCAAGGAGAAGGTTGTCAGGACCTCTGATCTGTAGCAAGTTGGTCAGAAGCACAGGTGACAATCTACACATGAAGGAAATTATCATCTGAAGGGGGTGGGAGGGGGGCGGTGTCCAAGGACTGAGCCCTTAATCTAAGGGATCTGTTGCTTTCTCCAGGTAGGTAGTGTCAGTGTTGAATTGAATTGTAGAGCACCCAGCTGATGTCGACGAATTGTCTGGTGGTGTGGACAAACCACACCACACACATTGGAATTGAATGCAGAATCTGAACTGGGTGCATAGTCTTAACAACTTTAGACAATACCCAGTGCATATTGTAATGAATACTGAGAATCTAGATAATTCACACCAGCAGTCTCCAACTTTTTGGCACCAGGGACCACTTCATAGAAGACAGTTTTTCCATAGATGAGAAGTGGGGTGGGGAGGGATGATTTCTACATGATTCAAGCACCAGATGCAGCTTAACTGTCACTTGCCACTCACTAACAGGGTTTGAATGGGAGTCTGCAAGCAATTCATTTATTATGGCCCCTGTGCAGTCAAACCTCCCTGCTAATGTTAGTCTGTATTTCAGCCGATCCCCAGCGCTAGCAGCACCTCTTCAGCTCCACCTCAGATCATCAGGCATTAGACTCTGATAAGGAGCCCACCACCTAGATCCCTCTCATGTGCAGTTCACAATAGGGTCCAAGCTCCTATGGGAATCCAATGCCACCCATGATCTGACAGGAGGCGGGGCTCGGGCATTAATGTGAGTGATGGGGAGTGGCTGTAAATACAGATGAAGCTTCACTAGCTCACCCACGGCTCACCTCCCACTGTGTGGCTCAGGGGTTGGGAACCCCTGATTTACATTGTTCTATCAACACAATGTTTGACAAGTTATTTCTGTTTTTAGTTATACTTTTGGTAAGAGTTGTAATGTTGTATTTAGATATTACACTTATGCATGTATTTCTTCTTTTTATTAAGCATGTATTTCTTTAGAAATAAGTACTCAACATGTTATGCTCCTCAAATTTTTAATATAAATATATATCGCCCTACATTTTTCAAAATTTCTTCTCTAATATTAAACATTTCTACTTTTTTTCATATTTTACAGTATTAGGTTGCAATCATTTTACATTTAAGTCACTAATATTTATATTTTTCTAAAGTTATTATAAAATAAAAATATGACCTTTGAAAGCACTGTTTCATTTTCTACTATGTTGCTGTTGGGGAGTTATCGATTGTTGCTATTAGAAAGGTTCAAACAAATTAGTGTACACTGGTTACTAATCCCAAGGGAGGACGCTAAACATTTCTGCCCACTGCATCTTGATATCAAAATTGCCAAGAAAAACACAACACAATCAATCACTGGATGGAGCAATGCTTATTCACGTAGAGAAGAGACCACAGATCAGTTTCAATAATGTGTGCTGGTCCCACATGGCCAGCAGGTCTTTCTTGGAGGCCAGTGCAGAGCAGTTTGCCTACATATACCCTGGAAAACATGGGAAAATTAGAAATTAATTAGGACAAGAATATAAAATAGTAATTATTTTTTTATTCCCATGTTAAAGTTGATCAGTAAACTCCACAGCTTGCCACCGGTCATCACGGAAGGGTACAGACTCTGGGCACTAGCTCTGTTTGCAGTGAAGAAGAATCTGATTAGTTCCTTGTTCCTCCTCTTCTGTCATTTAATGTTTTTCTTTCTTTCTTCCTTTTTTCCCCCTTGCTGTTCTTTTCTTTTTAACCTCCCAGGATCATTCCCCAAAATAAATTTCTTGTTTATACACACATTGTTTTTCAGTTTAAGCTGCTGGTATGTTCAAAATATCCTTAGGAATCTTTTGTCATTTTTAAGACTCACCCCCCTCACCAATTTCATTTTTCTTACTCATTCTGCTAAAGAGCCAAAGTATCATCTCTTTCCCTGTTGACAAAATTTGACCTGTTACCATCTTTTAATTTTGTTTCACACATGATGATTCGAGAACCGTTCTGTCTAAACAACATAAACAAAACTATGTTTATTAAACACACACTATGGTCTTTTTGAGCTTCTTTCTATAATAGCATCTTGGCCTTAACAAGGTGCCAGATTCAGCATGGTGATCACGTGTGGCCCTCTTACATAAAAATGCAATCACTCTCAGCCCTTTTTCCAAAATCGGGTTCATTTTTTTATCCAATGAATTAGCTAAATTACTACCAATTCTATGATAATATCATAGCAGATGTAGTCATGGCAGCAACACATCATTTAGAGTAAGAACTAGGTTTTTGGTCATATCTTCCTGTCCTTTATTTAGAAGATTTTTTGAACTTAACTTTTTAAGATACAGTGTAGGTTTACTAATAATAACATGTACCTAACCAAAGTATTTCAGTTAGCTTGAAAAGTAGCTGAAATAGTATTCTTGAAATCATTCTGTGAATTAGGGGAAATAATTATTATAAATATTATTTTGGGAATTTAGTGGTTATAGTAAATGGATAGAATCTTGGGAGATTAAACACTTCACTGAGAACACATGAAAAATTTGTTGAAATAAAACAGAATTTATAATAAGAAACTGTCTGCACATAAGTACTTTTTTCTATACTACCTAAGTTCCATTGTCTCATGTCATTTTCATTTTCTACTGTTACCCCCTCAAAGAAAAAAGAAATTTCAATTCATCTGCTGATAACAGAGGCTGGTTGTGTCTAGTGAAATTCATTTTCCCTTTGATTTTTCCATAGTTCCTTTCGACTCTGTTTGAGTTGTCCTGTTCTTGTCATGTCCACTTTTTCCTGTCGTCTAGGTCGCTCTGATCTGTACTTTGATTCCATATTCATGTCATCGCTGCCTCTTGCACACCACAAAATGACATGAATGTCTCTCATGGTGAAGAAAGAAGAGTTTTTTGTTGCTTTAAGATAAGGGAATTTAGGTTTTTGATGCTGCATATACAGATGTAATGTACTGTAGAGTGTAAAATTAGTTTTGATTAAGTCAAAACTTTAAATGAAAGCCAAGGGAAAAAAAAAACTAGGGGACTTAAATCTGTATTTTTCTTGGTAGTCAGCTTCCCGCAATGCTTACAGAAAATATTGCAATAGATCTCATACCTGCTATTTGTGCATGGTGAAGCTGCCCCAAATTTTTTATGTGTATAAAAAATTCACGTACATACAACCTTTTATCTGTGTGAGGTACGTATCCTTAATTTATCTTAATATGGGTTTCAGGAAATGCAAGGTATTTGTGCTCCTTATTACCTTTATTGAGCAAGGTAAGATAAAAGTTGTGTTACTGTTCAAGTCAATACATGATGTAATTTTTCTGGAGCTTTATCACCTAAGGCAATTTGCAAACATGATCTATTGAGCATTTATGTTGTGCTGACCATAAAATATTGTATTTGGATTTCTGGGAGATATTCCCATGACCAGGAGGATTTTACAATTTCACATATCCCCATCTGCCCTTGGAATTATAAAGTGTTCTAATTTGACAGTCATTGAGGTATAAAATGACATCCCAGTGTGGCTTTAATCTGCATTTTTTAATGCCAGTGATTTTGAGCAATTTCTTCAAATGCTTATTGACTCTTGGTTTCCTATTCTGTCAATTGCCTGTCTACGTATGAGGGCTGTCTGGAAAGTATCCAGCCATGTAATATGAGAAGTAGAGGCGTTCATGGATTTTTCCCAGACAGCCCTTGAATATTTTACTCACTTTCTCTTACAGTTTTGAAATCTTTGTTGTTAATTTGAAGAGATTATTTATATATTCTAGATAATAATACTTACTTTTTGCTATGAGAAACCTTCAATTTTGCTCTTTACATTTTAAATATATATAAATGTAATGCAGTCTCAATTAGAGGATGTTTTTCTTTTGGAGAAACCTGAAAAAGTGCTTTAAAGTGTACAGACAAGAGTTGTACAAGCATGCACGAAGAGCCCCATCAACTTTTTTTAAAAGAAGCTAATAGTAAGACATATCATGGTATACTACAGTATAAATCATATGTTTTTAAATTTGGCATTAAAAAATAACATTCCGATAAACCAATTGAAAGATTAGACAGCTGGAAACAGACCATTTGTAGGTGCCCATTTCGTATACAGTCGACTGTTCTCATAAAACATTGGAGAAAGAGATTTTAAGTAGATTGGGTCAGGAAACGACGCTCTCCACAGAGAGAATGAGAAACAATCGAACATGACTTACAAGATTGGAACCTATGTGATTGACTATTTAATTTTGGAGGTTAATCTGTAAAGTTAATATAAGAAAATTAAGAAAAACTTTATTGTGTGCTACAGGCAGAAAAGGTACTTCTCAGATAAAACTTTGATAGAGCAAAAACTGATCACTTGACTTACATTAAACTTAGAGATTTCTCTTTGTAAAGAGCATTTTGTCATTCACAGTTTTATTCACTACGGATACACAGTGAAAAATCTATTTTTAAAAAGCGATACCACTGACAAAAACAAAAAAATATACCGTGTCTATAAATAAATTACATATGTTCAAGAATTTAATGTAATAATAGATGCAATATTTTAAAGATTTTTTTCTTTCCAACTTGACCTCTAGATACATTTCAAGCATTCATAATTTTGTGAGGGGGGGTCAAATAGCATTTTCTAATAAAATTATGCCCAAGAATATGTAAATACTTTCCTTTAGAAGAAAAATAAAGAATGGGGACTTGTCTCAACAGTTACTAAGATTTTTAATAAAGCTGAAGTTGTTAGGATAGCATATGTTGGGACAAGGATAGTAAAATTGACTAATTTAATAGAGTGGAGGTCCTAGAAATTACTCAGCATACATACAGAAACTCGATTAATGAAAGACCTGGAGTGATCAGACCTGGAATAGAGAAAATTACTATAATTTTAAAAATATATACTATTTTTACAGTATACACAAATTTATGGAACCAATTGCTTTGATAATTGGTAGATACAGCTAAACAAGAATGCATTACCAAATGCAACCTATAATGCCATTCCCAGCTCTAAGCACTAAGGAAAAACAATTAAAAAACCTCAAATCACAGTTTCAATGGGTTAACATTCTAGTTGGCAACATGGTAATCAAGCTAAATAAGTGTGACATCTTTCCAGTACTATGTAATCAATTATGCCAAAAATAAGTGACTTCCAACATTTATTATCTCACAGCTTCTGTGGGTTACAAACCCATATGCAGCCATTCAGGGTGTTTCCAGCTCAGGGTCTCTCAGAAGGTTACTGTCCATCTTTCCTTCATAACAGAAGATCCGGAATGTCCACTGATAAGTTCATTCCCATCTCTCACTCTCGGTCACTGGTTGGAGACGTCATTACTGACGATGTGTGCCTGATCGTAGGGTTCACTCACAAAACAGCAAGTTCCTTCTCCCCAAAGCAAGGGGTGGAAGCCACCGTCTTTTTGAAATCTGATCTTGGAAGTGCCATCCTATCACTTACATTCTCATGTAGTGATTAGAACCAAGTCAGTGAGCCCTGCCCACGTTCAAAGGAGAGCGGAGTACACAAGGGCAGGAGGTGAGGCTCATTGAGGGCCCTTTTAGAGGCTGTTCATGCATTAAGTAAATAAACAGTGATAAGGGCTGAGAAGAAAAGGAATACAGAGAAGCAGGGGGGAAAGTTGAAATTGTAGATAGGATGAGAAGACTGCCCTGACAATGACATTTGGGAAAATCAGGGAGGGTAGGGCTGACTCATGTGAATATATGAAGCAAGACCATTCTGGATTGAGGACATGGCAAAGAGATCCTGGTATGTAGCAAAGAACTAACGAGAAAATAACAGTCGGCTCATACTGAGAAAGTTAAAATTGACCCTCCTGTTCAATAGGCTAGAATTACAGCAAGGCCAGCTCGAAGTTAACATGAAACAATCTGTCGCTCAGGATTTGCTACAGCTGTGAAGTGTCATAACAACCACTTTATTCAGAGACTACTGATTTCTTAATCACTGAAAAACTTGGTTTCCTGAAAACCATACCATCAGAAACACTGTGGTTTGGAAGCATATCACTAAGAACAGAGCATGCCATTCCTGCCTGGGAATCTCCGGCGTTTTGATACAGAGAGCAGCATTGATTTTCAGTCCAGGTGCACAGATGCAGATAATGGTTTTCTGGATGTAACATTCCACCTTTTAATTACCTTTGTTGTTCCCATGGAAACAGGATCCTGAGGCCACTCTCCTATCCAGACCTCAGATTGACCTCTTTACACAAAGCCCAGCTTTGTGTTTCGACTCAAAGGTCCGCTTCATTTAGATTTCACTTGAACGCTACCTGTCCCAAGTCCTATAACATTATTCTCTTTTTCTCTGTGGAGACTTCTCATAGTTTCTCACTGAGACAGATACATAAACTTCACTTTGTGGGACTACAGGCTTTTTCCTATGGACTGGGAAACTAAGGAGTGTCCAGAGAATGAAGGGGAGACACTAGGAGAGCAGAACAGAGAAATACACTTTCCCTCTCCCGAGGTAGTAAAGGATTACTCAGATGGGGAATACTTTCATCATCTAGTGCTGACTTACATCACTACTACACCTAATCTTCTTGGAGACGATTGGACGTACCACCTGAAAAGCATGGCTGGAGGTATTTTGGATGGTAACAGGACAGATAGTCGATTCTCTGCCTTGACTGCATGGTGGGATTGAAATTAATTTAATGATCTATTTGCTTTCTGGAGGAATATTCTACGCTGCCCCTTTTGGGAACCAGGCTAATTGACAAAGGAGCCATCGTTTATGACTTGAAAGCAACAGATGGCGCTCAAAGTAGGATAACCAGGAGAGACCAGGTATTTTCTTCCAAGGGGGACAGCTAAAGCCTGGATAACCAAAATGTATAACCAACAGGTATAAAAAGGTCAGTACTGAGTATGGATGGGGGCATGGAATAACTTACTGTAAGATGTCTAGTAGCTTGTCTTCTCTCTGGTTTCCTGATTGGTGGAGCTAATCTATTATTGACTCTGAGCACGAGGACTCTTCACTCCACCCTCTACTGGGACCAAGAAACTGGTGGCTAAGTACGTCCTAGAGAAAAGCAAAACTTAACCTTTGGAGCTTTGTTTCAATGTTCAAACTTTTTATGCAGGCAAGGCGAGCTAGAACACGGTAGCAAGGCCACGTGGAAGCACACATTTGCCGTATCCTCCAACCCTCAATTTACCGATAATACCAGTTTCCTAATTATCATTCTATTTATTAGGCTTCTATGTCTAGCTCTAAATTATTCTGGATTTGTGTGGGAAGCATATTAGGGATTGAAACTTTGAAGCCTCAACAGTGAGCTCTGGCCACCATCCAGTGTTTCTGCCCCCATCTCATCCAAACACCTGGAGGGTTTACACCCACTTTCTCACTTCTCTAGCAACGCCGTCCAATCTGGCTCTTGTTCCCAATACATGACTGTACGTTTTTTAAAGTTTATGATGTTCTCCATGCTGCTAAATTTTCTTATTCAAACTGTCAGCTTTTGAAAAGTTGGACCATTTTCTCCTTCATGATAATGCTTTCTCATCTTAGCTTTTACGTGCTCGTCAATGTATGTTTTCTTCATTGATGTTTTCTCCTTTACCCACCCTCTAAAATCAATCATCTGAGGAGCTCGGGTTTGATTCTTGGTTCTTGTCTTCTTCTGTGCTCCCTAGGTAGCCTTGTCTAGTCTTATGATCTTACTCTTAAATCCAAAGCACACAGTCACACACACATACCCTGAGATATATTTTTTTTGTCCAGACATAATGTTTCATAAGTTCCATCGGACTAAGAAACAAATCATCTACTTGCCACCTTTATCAAGATAACTAATGAGAATCTATGTTATAATAGTTAGGATTTTCACAATAGTCTGTCTTCATCCTCACCAAAGCTGTTCATAGTTCAGGTTCTTTTTCATCTCAATGTTTTCAGATCTCCCATTCCAAACTGTAAAGTTATTCTTTTCTTCATCTCCTGCTTTAATGACTCACCACTCTCACACACATTTAATCCATGTGTAGAGATTCTATAAATTTATTTCAAACTGTCATCACCTCTGTTTTGAAAAAAAATGCAATAAACACCTATCGGATCTCTCTTTGATGATTCTCATTTCCCTGCAGACAATTCTATTCATCAGGCTAAAATTCTTCTGTTCTAAAGTGATCATGTTTCTATTCATGTGATGACTCTTTAAAGCCCCCTCTTTTTACCTTTTAATTCATTTTTCAAACATCAGAGTGACTTTTTATTATTGTTAGGCTTATTGGAGTGACATTGATTAATAAGAATTACATAGGTTTTAGGTGTACAATTCTACAGTTTGTCTATGTGTTGCATTGTGTGTTCACCACCCAGTATCATCAGTTCTTTTCCCATCACCACACTTTGACTCCCCTTCCCTCCATTCCCTTCCCCCTCCTCCTTCCTCCTCTCCCACCCCCTCCCCACTTGCCCTCAGGTAACCACTAAACTATTGAATGTATCCATGAGTTTTTGTTTCTTTGTTGCTTTCAGTTTTATATTCCACATATAAGTGAAGTCATATGATTCTTAGATTTTTTTTTTCTGTCTGGCTTATTTCGCTTAGCATGATGGTCTCCAAGTCCCTCCATTTTGTTGCAAATGGCAGGATTTCATTTTTCTGTAGCTCAAAAAATTTGAAAAACCTTATTCCACAAAGACTTCTGTACCCCAGTGTTCATCGCAGCACTATTCACAGTTGCCAAGTCATGGAAACAACCAAAGTGCCCTTCTACAGATGACTGGCTATAGAAGCTGTGGTATGTATATACACGAGTGACCTTTTTTAAAAGAGGGAAGTAAGTCATGCCATTTCCTCCTTCAAATCAGCCCATAACTTCCCAATATTAATGGGCACTTTGTTTTCATTTTAGCATTGGACTTACAGTTCTGCAAAATAGGAACCAATTTGTTTTCATTCTCAATTTTGTCTGCCAATCATTCTCTATCCTATGCTCTAGCAACTCAACTACCTTCCATTCGCTGTCAATAAGTTGGGTATTTTCTAATACCGTTTCTTAGAATATCTGTTTTTTCACCTTAATAGGAAAAAGCTACAAACCAATGACCTGAAGGTTTAGCTCAAATGACTCTTCAATAAAGCCTTTTCCCTCCCTCTGATTTGTCATGCTTTCTTTTGTTGGCACTTTTCATAGTACATGTAATTTATAAATGGATGTGCATGTATCTACCTTTACTGTTTATTTTGAATGCCTTTCCGTGTAAGACATGTCAGTCTACATATCCGCAGGTCCTAGCAAAGGGCCTAGTCCAAGTTGAATAGCTTATAGCTGTAGATTAAATCACATGGAAATTCTACTCATTATCAAGTAATAAATGAATGATAAAGTTGCATAATTTAGTTTTGAGATTTTGTGCTCATCAAATGGCATTATTCATTTTTTTCTCTCTCTTCTTTTACCTTTGAGTGTTTATGCTCCCCAAATGCTATTGTTATAAATAAGTATTAAAAATATATATGTATTTCCCCCAAATGGTTAGACTACAAGTATGAAGTAATTTTCACATAGAAAATTATGTGAAAATTTTTGAAAGTAGCTATCACTGGTATAGAGGACATTTGAAATAGTGCTATTTATTTCCTTTATAGACCACGCATTTTGAAATTTGGGAATTAGTTTCTGCTACTTAATACTATGATAACATTGCCAGTGAAGTCAAGCTGTACCTGAATAAGGCTCAGATTACTTAAAATTCATGAAGTAAGCACATGCTGTTGTTAATATTAATACTGTTGTTATCAATACCAAGAGAATTTCCAAATATGTCACTTAGCCTGCGGCATGGAGTTGAATAAACAGGTCTAACACGCTTTCCTCCCACTGGCCATAAATTTCTGCTCCCCAGCCCTATACAATACATATAGAACCTACACATCTCTAACTCATTACATAAACAAAATAGCTCTCCCTGAAAAGCTGGGAAGGATGTCTCTATAACACACAGGCTGGTTAGCATTCAGAGGTTGCACAGTCATGACTATGGTAATGAAATAAAACAAAATAAAAAGAATAAATTATGCATTTATACCTTTTAAAAGTTTAATAATGGAAATTTGATGCTTTAGTGTGAGCCGAGAGAGAAGAAAAAATCTGTACAGTGAGAAAGGTAAGCTTTCCCTATGCATTCAATGGCCTGAGGGCTGTACTTATAATATGTCACTTAACCAGTCACCCTGAAGTGCCTTACTGCTTAATCGTGTGACGGTCTCAGTGTATGTGGCACATAGCCTATTGCCCAACAAACTCAGGTCCTTACTTTTACCTCCTCCCTCTTATTGTTGACTTCTTTTTTTTTTTTGTCATCTCTCTTATCCTGATACGTAGGATTTTAACCCTAAAATACATGCAGTATTCCCCCAGAGTGATTCTCCATAAGGCTGGGTCAAATATCATTCGTGAGGGAGATCTTGAATATATTTTATTGTAACACTTAGCTGGATTCTGAGAAAAAAATGTAAGAAAACTCTCCTCCACAAGGATTTCATTCAGCCCACTTTTAAACTTGATCCATAATTTGATCAAATGCTCTTGGGCACTATTAAATAGTAATAATGAACTTCACCTAAAGCCCTTTAGTAATTTTGTTCCACATTTCCTTCTCTAATTATCCACTATTCCCTATTTATTATTACTTCATTCTCTGCCTTGAGGCCATCTAAAAATACTAGGAATGATAAATTAAACAATATATTTGGCACTAAGTTAACCTGTGGGGAGGGTTATAATTTAATGGGTTGTCTTTGGAATTAATTATTTTTGAATTATTTAATTGCAGTTTCTAAATAAATTTCTTAGAATATGTGACATGAGAACTTTTAAAATATTTCTATAAAATTATTATGACAAAACCACAGATCTATTATTAACTATCATTTTAGCTAAATTTTACAGTAATTTTATTAGACATCTATAAAAATTTACTGATTACATTTTTACTAAAAAGCATTGTCTTCTACCAAAGCTTAACAACATTTTATTTAGTATCTCACCAAAGCACACATGAAATCATGAGCATTTTGGATCCAATGTCTTTTTACCCCTTAAGTAACAATAGTCATTGACTCATTGACCTTTATGTTAAAGTCTGTGAGTCTCAGTATGTATGTATGTATGTGTGTATGTGTGTGTGTGTGTGTATGTGTGTGTGTGTGTGTATATATATATTTTTTATGAAGTACTACTTTAGAGAACATGATGGTACATCGTATACTATTTACTTACGCCCATCAGTCTCCTTAACATTCTGTAATAATCAATTTCTGATTCTCTGAGCTAATAATCTCATTTTGTGTGAAAAATTGTCATTTAGAAGAATTCACATTGTAAAATGGCTAGCGTGCTATTTGTGGTATGAAATTTAACCCATATTGCGCTCTCTCTCTCTCTCTCTCTCTCTCTCGCTCTCTCTCTCTCTCTCTCTCCATATATATATATATATATATATATATATATATTAGTTTTTCTATTAGTGAAGCAGAACTCTTTTGGAAGTTTCTTATAATGCTGACAAACTAAAACTTCTCAACCATTTATCAGCAGCAGCAGGACCCAAGAAAGTAGTATAGCTCATCTGGTCTTAACCTCTGGACTTTTCCCAAATTAATTACCTACTACATCTAGCCCACAAAAGCCTTCTCAAATTTCATGTATGAATGGCTTCAGCGGCAATTCAAAGCTCTTTACAACCTCCTTTAATACTTTGAACTGCTGGACAGCTGCTTTTTTAATACTTAAAAAAGCTCAGTGGTGGAAAGAAAGTTTTCACCAAATCTTAGGATAGTATGCAACTGCCAAGTCTTTAATTTCAAAAGTATATCAGATCCTTTAATATATAATATATACATATTGTTTAATCTTAACTACAGAAGTAGACTAAGTTCAGTATTTGCTGTTCATCAGGGCTAGTTTGTTCCATCTAGAATAATACAATTCCTGCGTGTCTCTAAAACACTGCAAACTGCTTCAGGAAAAATAGTTTAGGAAAGCAGATACATTGCAAAAGAAAAGTGGAGTTCTCATACATTAGGGATAGGAGTATAAATTGCTACAAGGACTTTAGAATACTACTTGACATTATCTGTTACATTTAAACACACATGCACCCAAATGATATAGCAGTGTCATAAATGGGCACGCAAGTGCACCAACAGAATTGGACAAGAATATTCAGAGAGACAACTTTGTGCAAAATCCCTCCATTGGTAATAAAGATCAACAGTAAACTGGAAAAATATAAACTGCAGTCTGTACTTGTGATAAAATAATTAAGTAACCGTCATGGTAAAAATTAAATAACCGTAGCTATGTGCAACAATATAGCTGAATCTCACTAATATAATATTGACTGAAAGAAGCCAAACACAAAAAAATATGTGAATTCTTTTATGTAAGACTCAATAACAGTCAAGTCAACGTGTAACACTGAAGTCAGCACCGTGGTCTGTTTCTGGAAGAAGAAGGTTCTGTGCATGGTGTGGGCAGAGCATTCTGGTTGTTTGGCCATGTTACTTGACCAAAGTGGGAGTTACACACATGTTTACTCTGCTCCTCCAATTGTACACGTATGATTTATACACTCTTCTCTGTGTCCATAGTGCTTCAATTAAAATGGTAAAGCATTTTAATTTGACATAATATGAACATACATGAAATACTAGTATCTATTTTTCTTGGCCTTTATCACCATCATTCCCTCAGTTGTCTACCTTACAGACTTCAACTTGGCTCATCTCTTTGCCTCACTTCCTAATCCAAACTGTCATGAATTATTTAACTTCTGGTTTTGAGATATGTGTTACAGTTATCTTTAATGTGATCTAAGTTGACCTCCATGCCCATTTCTATTCTTCTAATGGAAATTCTCCCCAATTCAACTTAAAACAATTCACCTACTCCAGATTGATCCAATTAAATTTATGGTACCTGTCTTAGGTCGTTCTCCTGAGCCAGGACTTTGAGAATTTGACATGTATGACCAGTTTCTTTAGTGACTTTCATCTCCTACCAGAAAACTATTAAACTATTCTGCCTTTGGAGGCCATCTGTTTTCTGACCCTTACCATTCAATTATTATTTACTCAGTTTTTCCATGCAACGTGCTTTATTCAGAAAGACTTCTATTCTTATCTTATGGAAAATACATTATTATGAAAGTTTCTTTCTCATGCTAGTCAAGCTTGTCCAACCTGTGACCCACAGGCCCCTTGCAGCCCAGGACGGCTTTGAATGTGGCCCGACACAAATTTGTGAACTTCCTTAAAACAGTACGAAAATGGTGCACGGACCTTTGTTGAGCTCACCGGCTATCGTTAGTGTATTTTATGTGTGGCTCAAGACAACTGTTCTTCCCATGTGGCCCAGGGAAGCCAAAAGTTTGGACACCCCCACTAGATGTTCTTTTATTTATTTTTCTGTATTTACCCAAACTTCACCTCTCTGCAAAGGCATCTTTGTTTTAGTTATTTTATGAAGTTTTATTTGATTATACCACATCAACAGATCTCTTCTTTCATAGCGCTTCTACCATCTTTATGAAATTCAGAGTGATTAATTACATGCTCATTTATTTATAAAGATCCTATTAATATTACGTGCCAAGGTCTGCACATAATAACACGCCTGTGGAAATGTGTGGAAAAGTCCTATGCCCTGTCCTCCAGAATTTCATAGTGTGCACAGACAAAAGTGAGGAAACACATACCTGGAGAATCCTGGAGTGATAGACCTTGTAATACTTTTGAATATTATTAAAGTATAGGTCAGAGAGCAATGTAAAATTTCTTAGAAAGAGCATTTTGGGCTTCACAGAAGGAGCTGTGAACTGAGTTCGGTCTGTCGGGATAAGACGTTTTCCATTCGTTTGGGTCAGGAGGAGACATCGAAGTCACTGAAGTTAGAGTGTGGTGATATTTTCACATGTGTTGGTAAGATTTTGATGATCATATCTTTTTTTATTGCTAAGTTTATTTGGGTGATGTTGGTTAATAAAAATTACATAGATTCCAGGGGAACAGATCTACACTGCATCATTCACGTGTTGTAATACCTTCATCTCATCATGTTCGTGTATCTCTCACAGTGTCTGGGGACATTTTCAAGCACAGTAGATACTTGACAGATATATTTTTTTATGAACACAAACTTAAGAGTTAGGCAGATTCTATCGCTGATTTTCTAGCTTCATGCCTTGAAATGCCCTTAAATGAAGACAATACTAATTAATATTGTATCTCCTGGATACGTATGCGAATGCCGGTTTGTTTTTAGTAGTAGTTTTGATATATTATTTTGCATCCCATTATATATGTAAATATATCATATTGCAAAAATAGAATTACCCTTAATGTGATGCAAGTAAATGAGAAATTGTTATGTCAAGAAAATAATACTGTATTTAAAAAGCAGCAGGTTCACCAGTAATTACCTTTGTCGATATTTTTGTGATTTGACCAACACATTTGTTCTATGTTCTATTTAGATTAGTGGTAAAATATGATTTCAGGCTACAATACAAATACAGAAAGAGATTAAAGGTTTGAAGCTTATAAGTAGTTATTTTCTATTTCCATTGACCTTACCTAAAGACCTTTTTTTTTGTTTTCCTTTTTGTTTGTTTTTAACTAAAGCAAGGGTTTGCTAACTCTTAAGCCTTAGCACAATTTGTGGAGCTAAACCATGGAAATAAGTGATTGATATCAGCAAGAGAAAGCAGCATGTGCTTTTAAATTATTTGCATGTAAGGCAAGTGTGTAAGCCCAAAAAGTAGATGAATTCTCCTTTAAGAGTTTTTAAAGTCACATTAGGTGGTGAAATTATTATACAACAAGTTGACAATGCACTGTAAAACTGTAAGCCTGAAACCTATGTAATCCTTGCTAACATGTCACCCCAATAAGTCTAACAATAAAAATGAATTTAAAAAAAAAAGAGTTTTTTAAGGAGATGGGGTTTAAACTTCCTTTAAAGTGTAGGAAGACATTTAATAGTAGAGGAAAGGGAGCAATAGTCTATTTTTACTTAAAATATTTAAACTTATATTCTACTGGGAGGAAAAGATTAATTATTCAAATAAGTTACCTTATATTTCATTTATGTTCTATTAAAATATATATTTTTATCTCTTATGAAAATAGTAATCTCCTGTGTTTTAAACATGAAAATTTTTATTGTGCTTATTAAATTCACCACTGTACTAAACATATTTTAAATACCCATAAAATATTTTATAAAACATATCTCGCAAGAATATATTGCATTAATTTAAAAATTGAAAAATTCACTTGCAACAGGTCTCAACTAAGGGGTTTATATAGTGGCATGTGTTTAATTTTCTTTAAACTATAGTATTTGGGATTTCAGTACATTTGTAAGGGAAAGTATAAAAATATATAAAAATGAAACTACTTGTTTAAAAATCTGTTTTGAAAAGGTATTTGTTTTAACCAAAATGTAATAAACTAATGACATGTCTGTGCGAAAAACAAAAGGACTTTCCAATTAAGTAAATGTATATAAACATTCTTCAGGTGATAGAAATTTCCAAATTCCCATACATTTTTTGTTTAGAATAACTTAAACTGTTTTTCACTAACAAAATAAGGAAATAACAGTATGGCATTTACAGATAACTATGCCTGAGTTTTCACATTCATTTTGAAAAGATGTTCACAGTTGTTTTATGTTAATTGTGTTTGAAATAGCAACCATAAATTTATAGGTTTATATTTATTTATTGTGCAATAGTCTAAAATTATTTTCAGTCAGAACCACCTAGTGTGTAAATAACGTCCTAAAATTTAAATAGATAGAAACAAATCACATTCCTACCTCTTTATTCATTTCTAATCTGCATGAATAATAAAAGTTGCTGCTTTCATCCCAAAGTTAGCAGTCAATTAACTATATGAATGTAGGTTTTCTTAGCACTTGTTTTGATATATGTTTTGCATTCTATTTTACAAGAATACGAAGACTGTATATGTGCTTTAACTCATATCCCTAAGAAGCTATATATGATATTTTGTAGATACAGTGTATACTAGGAGTACCAAATCAAAATAAAGAAATAAATTTATAAATAGAATGTGTTGTTAGGAAAGTAGAGAAATAATAAAATGTAACTTTCTCATACTGTTAGTTCATTATATTAGACTTTGCATTTTTTTTTAACGAATAGTCAGGTTTCATTTTCATTTAAGAGTCCAGGAAATAAAGCCTACTATATTTTGTTATTCAATGCCTGTATGTTGTTTTCATGATCATGTGTCAGGTACCTGACATATGCATGCAAATAAAATGAATGACCCATCTGATTGATTTTATCTGAACATGAATAACATTCTTTTAAATGGGAAACTCAAAGCCAAAATTAATATTGTCATATTGACATGTTTTTACAAGGAACAAGAGTATATAAATAATTCTATAGTAATCCATATTTCATGTGAATTTATTTTAAACATAAAGATGAATATATATTTTCTTTCTTACTACTTACTATATATAGATATGGAAATCCATATGACATATATACATAAATACTTAGGTTCCATTTGGGCATAATATAAATGCAGATAAACATTAATGGTAATTACATTCACATTCAGTTAAATTGTGTGTGTGTGTGTGTGTGTGTAAAATCTTTCACCAGCTTGGACACTATGCATACCTAGATTTGCATCCAGACAAGCTTTGGCATTTATTGGCTGGCTCAACAAAGAAATACAAGAGAACCCAAAAAAAGTTAGAAATTATTTATAGAGAACAGTATTTATTCTTACACGTTTAAACTTCAGTTGCCTTCAAAGTACTCTCTGTTGGATGCAATACACTTATAGAGATGCTTTTTCCACTACTCAAAACAGGTTTTGAACTCATCAATTTTATGCCTTTAAGTGTGTCTGCCGTTTTTTGTTTCACCTCTTCCACATCTGCAAAATGTTGCTCTTTGAGAGTGTTTTTCATCCAGGGAAACAAAACAATAAAAAGTTCTTTGGGGTGAGATCCAGTGAATAGAGAGGGTGAGACATGGTGGTCATGCCGTTGTTCGTCAAAAACTGCTGAACTCTCAGCGCGGTGTGGGCAGGTGTGTGTCACGCTGCACATTGTTCGCGTAAATCACCCATCACGAAATGGGCAAACACATCGGAAGTGTCTCCAAAAGATTCACTGAAGCCAAAACTGAGTACAGCCTCTCACAACAACACGAGCGGGTACACCAATGCAGACGGGCTCCTAGAA
Organism: Lyroderma lyra; assembly: GCA_004026885.1. Taxonomy (NCBI): domain Eukaryota; kingdom Metazoa; phylum Chordata; class Mammalia; order Chiroptera; family Megadermatidae; genus Lyroderma; species Lyroderma lyra. Next base: position 240,312 of record PVJL010000349.1, on the reverse strand, counting down.
CACTCACCTAACAGGGGAAAGCCTATACTACAAGGGGCCTGCCCTCCAGAAAATAATTCCGTTTTTATTTTTTGTAATTTTTAAAATGTTATATATCTATATCTATATATATACACACACACTTTATGTTATATATTATTATATATAAAACTAAAATTCCATTTACACTATTCCTAAAAATAATTATTTTTATAGCGGTACAGTAAATAAAATAATGAAATTAAGATGACTTTTATGAATATTTTGTTTAATTATAAAACTCAAAATTAGAAAGTATTTTCTTCGTAAAATTGTTTAATATAGACTGTAATTTTTATATTCTGTACTGATTCCAACCTTCTTTTTTGTTTTATAATGCACATACAGAGTATTTCTATTTGCCTTTATAAAATAATTGTAGCATCTTAGAGCCAGTCAGACAAGATGAATTTTGAAAATCACAAACACACCTATTTTGTGAGTCATGGTAGGTTATGATAGGTTATGTCTATCTTTGCTACTATTTCCTGTGACATTGTCATAATACTTGACTTTTAGAACATCAATGCAAATTACTTTTTGTGTGGATGAAAAAACGTAGAACCCAACTAGAAGAGTGTAGTGCAATGATTGAAGTCATTGTGTATATGAAATCTTTACCATGTGCACCATCTGCATTAATCCCATCATGTAGTTCCAATTTCCATTATCTAAATGCAGGTGACAGTTGTATTAATGAGACAACTGAGTAGTTGCCGGGTGAATATTTTGAGAAGATGTAACAATCTGCAGCTCCATAAAGGTACATTAACATTGTATACTTTACAGACTTGTTGATTTTACTCTACTCCAATGAATTACTCTACTAGTTTTTTTCTTTATCCACAGAATATGTGATTTATATTGTGGATTGTGTTTGTATCTGAGTGTTAGATTATTATGTTCTACAGTTAACAAAATTTTAAAGCAATCTTACGTTCATATGTATTCCATAATTACTCATCTGCAAATGCTGAAAATAGAACAGTTACTTAGTATTAATGCTTTCGTGAAAACACGTGAAGTGACTTCCCCTGAAGTATAATGTAAGTGTGGGTGAAGAACATGCAATGGAAAATTTCACACTCAAATCTATTGCTGAATGATTTCTCAGGAAAACCTCACCTGTCCATCAGCTGGTGCTAAGGCTGGTACGAAACCCCATAAACCCTCCATGCAAAATTCATTTCTCCCATTACTTCCCCTTCACTATTTTGTTGTTTCCAAGCTAACAGAGCATGCCTTCATTTCCCAGAGAACAAGAATCTTTTTTCTAGGGAGCGTCCTAAACTCCTGCAAGCCCCATCAGAAAACTGAGAATCAATGGAGTGTGTACACATAAAAATCTCTAAAGAATTCTAATAAATTGCTGCATTTCTGCAGCTTGCCTGTCTTCAGAGAAAAGCTTTACAAATGAAGCGAATTGCTGTCTCCAGTGGGAGTTCTAGATGGTAAAGATCAAGGAAGAGGCTAACATTTGCCATTTCACAAATTAAAGACTACATGGTAAGTTTAGTGTCAGACAGCTTTAATTATTTCCCCTGGCTTTGTAGTTTGGATAGTTTAATCTGGGTTTCCCTGAAGCTGACAACTTGGAGTGGAAAACCAAGCAGAATGACAGCAGGTACTGAAGCAGATAATGGAGCTCAAAATGCATAGACTACTTTCTGGGATGCAAGACAATGTTTTGCATCCCTTTAGCCACGCAACTGAGTGAACATTCCAATATTCATCTAATACAGAGAACACTAGTAATGACATGGTTTTCTACACATTGGAATGAGATAGAAAAGATGTGAAAATATCTTGATAAAATACACAGTATTTATTAAAATTGTATCGTTGAACCCAAACATACAATATATACCAAGAATCAATATATATTTTGAATGCAAAGGTCAGAAAACATTATACTTTACATATTGCTTATAATTTATGGATGGTTTTCATGGATGTCTTTATCTTTTACAGACAGTAGTGTAGACAGTTTAGGGAAGGGTAAAGAGAAAATCAGGAAGGTGTTCTTCTGATGCTAAGACACAGACTTTGAAAAGGTTGGAATCTAATTGGGTGTTGCACATTTTCAAGTGCAAAGCCTAGTTGTTCAAAAACCTGAGCCACTCTCATTGGGGACATACCATATCTGCAGCAGAGGGCAACTGTAAAAGGTGCTTGGCCTGAAAATTGTTTTTCCTATTATTTTCTAACCGCCTCTAATTAGACCCATTGTGAGTCATGAGTTAAATTAATGGTTTCATTCCTTCCCTGTAATATTTTTCAGCATATATTCTTACTAATTCACAAGGTTTTTCTTGAGCCTGTTATGATCCCTTGAGGGCATTCATATCTTACTGAATTTCCAGTACCTAATATAATGTCCTTATTTCTGGATATGCCATGTATTTTGTAATCATTCATTTGTTCATGCATTCACTCATTCATTCATCAGTTCATCAGGTAGTGGCTATTTGTTACTGATTATGTGTCATGTTGCATATTAGACCGTGGAAATGCAAATTTAAATTAATCTCAGTCGTTGTAGAGAAGCTTCCTGTGAAACAGTTGGTACTCATCTCCAAGTCCTTATTGATTTACTTTCACAACCGAGGTTAGTGCTTTTAACAAAACTCTGTACATTAGTTGGCTTTGCTGTACTAAGAAACCTCAGTGCTTGTGATAATAAAGTTTTATTCCTGGCTTGTGTATAAGCCAGAGACTCCGCACCAGCTCCATGATCTGTTCTCAATTCAGGATTCAGACTGAAAGAGAGGCCCCCAGGGCCAGCTCAGTCACGTGGTCCAGGGTAAATTGCAAGAGACTTGACTGAAACACACATGGGTTTTTAAACTTCTTATTGCAACTTGGAACTGGTGGAAGTCATTTTCTCTCCTGCTTTATTGGCCAGAGAAAGACGTATGGAAAAGCCTGACAATAGGGCAAGTATGAAATCTCTGAATATCCAGGGAACGTCCAATAAGAAGGGATGAACAAATATTGTAGCAAAGGGTGTTAAAGATAGGTAGTAACTGTATGATCCGACGGTTTAGCTAAGGGCTTGCTCTGTGGAGGTTGTGATTTTATGACATTTCATCATGGCGTTTTTAATTAGGCAGTGATCATCAATTATTTTAAATATTTTAATCTGTGGCATCCCTAAAACCCAGCCCTCATCATTTGTATTGTAAACATCCAATTTTCAGAACATGAAAGTATGGCACAGTAGTTTGTATTATGGGAGAGCACATAAAAATTAGCAGAGAATAAGTTTTGGTATTTTTCCTGGGAATCCAGTCTAGTACCACGACATATAATTCCATATTAAATGCCTCATTGCACATGCCAAAATATGTGTCACATGCTGCTGTGTAAAATATTGCTAAGTAAGATGCTTAACTTTTTAAAAAGCAAAATGTTTTTTTGTGTGTCTACCTATAATACACACACACACACACACACACACACACACACATATATGAATAATATTATTCAGTGAAAAATAAGAGTTAGTGTCTCAGAGAAGCTTATATTCTATATTCCTCACAGCTAGGTAGGAGCCTAAGAAAGAAAAAATGCTATGAACGGAATGTTTTAGGTGAAATACAGCTGCAGGGTTGAAATTTCATTACAATTCTATTTCTATCGCCCCACAGGAACACATATACTTAATTCATCAGAGCCCCTTTTTTATCTCTGCAACACCCCCAACATCCACATCTACTCCAAACCCATTAATATGGCCGGTTAGAGCATTTACAAAGTGCATGGAGCTTTGAAACCGAGCCGTGCTGGCAGCACGCCCCACGTGCTTCTGAAACAGGCACAGGGAGAGCTGCACAGCACGATCCTTCTCAGAAGAATAACAATAGTCTCTTTCTATACCTAAAATAAGAAACCTGTGTTCACGCCGATACGGTTAGGTGGATTTGATTCTCATTCATAAGGTGAAATATTGATTTAAAGATGAACTGTAAAACAAGTTCCTCACTTGAAGAAGTCGTCTCCACTGCTAGCAACTGTAACACGCGGCGCCTTGTGTCCCTAGAACCCGGCCACTCAGGGACTATTCCCAGTTAGCTCAGGGGAAAAGTGTGACGCGGAGAAAATGGCATGCTTCACCATGTACGCTCTTGACACTACCCTCCGTACGTATATTTTTCTATCAGTTTTTTTCTATTTATAAACATTAAGAAAGTAACATGTTTATTTTTCTAGTGAATGAATGTTAGGTAACGATTACTTTCTTTACAAGCCTGTTTATGACGTCAGATGTTTCTCACGTTATTCCCTCCGTCTTGAATAACCTCTATTTTATTTCTTACAGGATACATCTTATTACATTCATTTATAATTTATTTTGTTTGATTTTTCCCCTCCCTAGATTTTCCCCTTGCCTGTACTCCATCTTTTGCAAGTGTTCTTTCTCATGCTGGTTTTTGAATGGTATTATATAACAAAGGAGATTTTTGGCCTTTTTATCCCTAACAGTAATACTAATAGCAAGGGTAGAGGAGGGGGGGGGAGCTAAATATAAGGTGATGGAAAGAGAAGTCACATTAGGTGGTGAACTTATTATACATCAAGTTGACAATGCACTGTAGAATTGTATGCCTGAAACCTACGTAATCCTTGCTAACAGATGTCACCCCAATAAGTTTAACAATAAAAATGAATTTTAAAACAATTTAAAATAGAAAAAAAAAACTTGTGTTCATGGAACCCTGGCTCAGGACTTGCAAATTTCCAATGTCCTTTACATGTAATGGTTCGCTGACTATTTACAATAACTGCAAAAGGTATAAACTATTATCTGCCATTTACACATCAGTGAGACAAGGTAAAGTTAAATGATTTGCCCAAGAACATCCTCTAGGATGAAGTGGGCTGGGAGTCAAACCCAGGAAGACTAACTCCAAGAACAAGTCATTAAGCACTGCATACCTCTCACTCCACATGCACCCTGTACGAACATACCGTGGGGTACCGGGTCCCAAGTTTACGTTCCCAGCTCAGATGCGCTCCAGACTCCTTCATCTAACTCCTTACAAAACGTGTCTACTCTTACAAATGGCTGAAAGGCATGCAGTAGGTGGGATACTAAAAGGATTTATTTCCTTCCGCAATAGATCTTCTGCTGTATTCCCTCTCTCAGAGAGACATGCCACTAACATCCCAGTTGCCCTCATTGTAGATAAGACTTTGCTTCAGAAAAAAAAAAGTCTTATCCATGTGGTTTCCCAAATATATCTCAAATTATTTACCTCTGTCTATCTCTGTGGCCACTGCCAGTCTCTTGCAGGAATCTAAAATACCACCTATCCAACGTAAGTGAATTTCATTTTCAACAATTCATCCAGAGTGATTTTTCAAAAATTAAAAACTAACTGTCATTCCCTGCTTAAAATTCTTCAATGGCCCCTTACGATCTAATATAAGATCCCAAATTCTTCATGCACAGTTGGACGACAGACTTATAAGAAAGTAGGGCCTGCAGCGGTCCCCAGGAGTCGCTCAGGTGGCCATGCAGAAACTGTCAGTAGCAAGGAACCTCTCTGTGCATGGCTTTTTCTCATGTACCTTAAGTTTTCTCAAAAATTACAACAATGCCTGGAATACCATAAGACACTTATTGAACAGACGTATAAGTGAATGTTTATGTGATTATTTAACAAACTCATCTATCAAAAATTGTGTTTTAGAACAAACTGATAGCTTTGTAGCGTAAATTGCTCATATATTTTCTGTTTATATTAGAAATAATCAACTCCATTAATTCATGGAGAAACTTTAATAACTTAAATATATTCTAATGTTTTCCACCGATTGCTCTATATGTTAAATACAATGCATTTGATTTTCTGATTGAAGTGACGATAAGCAATATTGTTTCCGTTTCTATCTAGTGTCAAAATACTAGTTTTGATCCAGAGCATAGATGTGTACATGTTTCCTGTTTGCACATAATAAGTCGCTCATGTAAAATGAGAAGTAAACATCAATAAACTAAGCTGCCTTTGCAGCACTGTTGTGTATTTGTTCTGTGTATTGTCATTGTGCTAGGAGGAGGACTAGAAACACGAATGGAGCACAGATGGCGTCTCTCAACGCGTTTGTCATCTGTCAAGCTATTGCATACTTTAGAACTGACAGGCTGAATTAAGTTAACGAGCAGATTATTAGCCTGCAATAAACCAGGTAAATTATTCTATTGCATTAGGTACTTCTTCCAAGCAATTTTATAGAATTGGGTATATGAAAGATCAAAATTGATCTTCGTAAAGACAAATCATTTAACTATAGAAATGTCCTTCTGTAAATGTGTGTGTTTATACTAAGTGACAGGTGCTATGATGGAGATAGTTCAATGACTAAGCCAAGGAGCCACCTTTTATTTATGATGGTGGAGTAGAGTGCAGTGTACCAAACAAGGACACGCAAGATCATCTTGAGTGGACTGTACTGTGAAGAATTAGTGAATATGTTGTCACCTCCACATCCTTTTTTCAATGGCTCTTCTAGCCCAGGTTACTTAGGGAAGGATAGTCACAGAAGAAATGTTAAGAGAAAATACAGAGGTAGAAGTTTGAGGAAAATATATTTGTATTTCCAAAGGCTAAATTTTCAAAACCCAAACCTGAAAGTCCCGTGCCTAGTATTTATAAAATAAACCTTAAAAGGGGGCAGACTACAAGATAATGTAAATGAATTTCTCTACAGCGGGCCAAATCTACTTAAATTGAGAAGATGAGGAAGAAATCCAGAAGATTGTTCAGATAAATTTCTGGGAGTCAGGGAAACGAAACAAGCTTCCTGGTATCCAGACGAGAGAAGGTGCCCATCCCAGTTCTCCTGCACGCTGCCTGTCAAGGCCACACCCTCTCTCTCCAGGAACCCTATGCTGTTCGTCAGCTGTCCTCTGCAAATCCGCAGGGATTTAGGGCCAACTCGGGGAAGAAACAACATGGGTGACTGAGAAAGACTGCAAACTTCACCCCTGACTACATTGAAATGGTCCTCGGTGCACTAATGCTTGAGGTGGAAACTAAGTGCCAATCGGTGGACAAATTTACCTTTCAGGAATAGCTGAGACTATTGTCTGTGAAATTTGTATTCAGTTAGTTGTTAAAGAAATGTGATTATTGCTCTCAAAAAAAATGCACTGAGTAAAGGGATAGAGAGTACTGGGGGTTGGGGGAGCCACGTTCACTGGGTTAGTTAGGTAGAATGTCACATCAGAAAGCCCATCTTAACTAAATAAATTTAAAAAGGATATTGGCTAGCTAAGAACTCTTCAAAGGTTGAAGAACAAGATAAGGCTAAGCTTCCAGAACCAAAACAAAGCATTGTCAAAAAACATTGCAAGAAGAGTACTAAAGAAGAAATAGGGACTGCCAAGCAGGTCTAAGGTAGAAACTCAACTTGACGGCTTCAAATGTAAGCTCTGAAGCTTTTCTGTGCAATGAGCAATACTGGAGCATCCTGCTGTCTTGAGAAACAGATACCTAGCTATAACTTTTGCAAAACAAACTAAAAAAAAAAAAAAAGCAAAACAAAACAACACTCAAACAAAACCCAAAAAATTAAAATACAACAAGTCTAAGCAGCCGCTTTTGCATTCTCATTTTGCTCACATTTAAACCTAAGAATATTAATTAGGGTACAGACACCAGCTGCTGCAATGAAGATATAAATATAAAAATGGCCCCAAGAAGATTGACGTTTCTCTCAGGCACAGAAGTCTGAATGTAAATAGGCTTGGGCTAACTCGATGGCTGACGCTTTCTGGAGACCGAATTCCTATCACCTTGTACTCTGGTCTTCTCAACATAGGGCTCCATCATATGTATTCCAGTTTAAACAAATATGAAATACAACAAAGGAGGCTATCTTCCTTTTGTTTCAAGGGCATTTTGGTTACATGCTCTCTGCCAGAACATAATCACTTGGCTCTAACTTACCACAAAGGAACTTGGACAATGTAATCATCAGCTATGCTCTGTCATTTCTGTTACTATAGGAAAGGGGGGTTAGTAGAGTTGGGGTAAAAGCAGTAGCTATCTTAGGCATGAGACGTCTTCTCTGGGCATGTTTAGCTGGTGGTATTGAGTCGTGTTAACTCTGATCCATCCTCCAGGTAGCTGAGAAAAGTGTGTTTTCTGGTTTCTACATTGAGAAGGTGGAAATCACAAGTAAGAAATTCTTCAAACAGAAAACTTGTTCAAAAGGTGTTGAGCAGCTAGATGAAATGCCAAACACTCTCTTGATCGGAGGTTCTGAGAAAGTAACATCCGCACTGAGAATTTGAGGAACAAAATGAAGCAGCTTTAAAATTTTGTGGGAAGATCATTCCAAGAAAAAAGGAGCATCAAGAGCAAAGAATGGAAGATAAGAAAAAGGCTTGATGTGTTTGCAGAGTATCATGCAAAATATGCTTGCCTCAGCATAGTTTTTAGAGTAATAGAAAATAAGGTTGGAGAGATAGGCAGGAGTCATTAGGCTAGGATAAGGAATATACATTTTTCTCTAAGGTAACTTGCAATCCACTGAAGGTTTTTGTAGAGAATTAAGTGATCTGATTTGTTCTTTAAAATTATCACTCCAATTCTGGGGTGGAAAATTTAGTGCAATTAAAGAGGTCAAGAAGGAAGTTTAAAACTATAATACACATCTTCTGGTGTTTGTATTTATATTCTCCATGTTTATTTAAAATATATTTTGATTCATGGTGTTCATTTCAAAACATTTTGTCCTGAGCTTCTAATTGGCTATTAGCTATAGGTGAATCTGAAAAATAAAATAAAATAAAACAAAACACACCAATTACTGAATGTTTCCATTGAGTCAGATGCTACCACTCAAAATTATGTCACGTAATCCCAGAATTAATAAAGTGTCCAATTTCTAGTCCAGTGTAAGGAGAAGAAAGAAGAAAAAAAGAAGTACTTATTCAAGGTCATTTTGTTAGTGTGTGGTTCACCAGTATTAGGTATGCATCGGAGAACTCAATATAACACCACTGTCTTCAAGTTCAATATTTTTTCTAGGAGAACAATACAACTTGGTAAAAGTTATTGGCTTTTTATCTATGTTGAAGTATTTTTAGAAGTTAGTCATTCAATTCCATCTCTGCCTACATTAGCAATCATTTTATGATGATGAAGCCATAAAATATATTTTTATATGAGCAAAAGTTGTTAATGCATTAATAACTTCATTATTAATACATTTAAAACTTAAACATTAAATCAGTATACAGTATAGGAACTTTTTTTTCTGAATTGAAGACCGAAGGATATATGTAAATATGTGTGTACAGCAAGAGTGTGAAAGAAAGGATTCAAACTCTGTTTCTTTAAAAAAAAAAAAAACTAGCAAAACATATGGGTTAATTCATAGCATCTGGTTTACTAGATTTCCTTTATTATAACAGGGTATATCATAATTTGGGGAAAAAGGCAAATATTTACCAGTTTTTATACAATGTTACATAATATGCAATTTATTCATTTGTGCAGTAATTCAATTAACCTATTGGTTGTCCTTTGCACAAATAAAAATGGTAAAACAAGTCAGTTAAATTCAGGAAAATGATCGGGAAATAGATAAATTAATAACAAATTAAAATTAAGGAATCTTAAAGATAAGTTTTAGGTAAAAAAAATAAATAAATAAAGCTGAATAGTTTACTGGAGACCAGAACAAAATGCATGTCACTGGATATCCTAGTTGTTTGCTGAACTTCCAGTACACTCAGTGACAATTAATCAAAGCCCTAAGACATGTGAGCTACTTCGTGGGTGTCTAGGGAATGACGGTGTCAGGATGTGAGCAGGTACGTCAGGAACCACACAGGAGGGACTCGGGGAAAACAGGGGACCAGCAAGAGGGTACAGCCGACTGGGGCAGAGCGTGAGAGCAAGAGATGAGCTTGGAGAACGGAGAGAACTGGGACCATCCTGAAGAAAAACCCTTGAATTTTATTCCCATTTTATTAGAAATCCTTGGACAGCTCTTGAGCACAGGAATATCTGATGTGATATACTAGTCGTCTGTGTTCAAGCGGCCGCTCTGCGGAGTGTGCGAGCCCAGCACTAACGGAGGAAGCTGCTAGTAAAGAATTATCCCTGAGAAAAGATGACAGCCAGAGGCGTGGTCAAAGATGATGACTTTAAATGATGGGGGAGAGACGAGGCAAGGGTCAGGTTTGGTCCTGGAGGAGGCACTAGGTGAGAAAAAATAGAAATGTAGTTCAGATCATCTCTGCTGAAGTTATTTAAACTGAAAATCTTTATTCAATTATGTAGTTAACTGTCAGAAATGACTGAAATAATTATACGTTGTTTATGCCATTGTAAATGCAAATTAGGCCTGTATGCATGAACAGATATTAACGTTTAAGTCACTGTTTCATTACAAACTCTTCAGAATATGTAAGTTCACATTTTCTCCTTTAACACATTACTTGAATTAAATGCACAAAAATGACAAATAGATAATCTGCAAGAGAGCGCTAATCCTTTGCCATGCTGTCATGTGAGACAGTCGCCTGTTAGATCCTTGGGATAGAATTCTACTCAGTGGCAACAGACTGGCAGGTATATTCAGCATATCAATTCTACACAACTAAATAGAGGTCAGAGAAGGTCGTTTTTAAATAGAATACAAATCCCCTTGTGTTTGTGTTTATATTCTCCATGATAATATAAAATATCTTTTGTTTCACAATGTTCAGCTCAAATGAATTTATTCCAAGCTCCTAAATCTAGAGTGGAGATTAAACCCAAAGGGACTTGTCCTTTGCTGAAAATTACATATTTAATATAAAATACAAAGAGAATTTACTTGGCTATATTGATTTTAATGTCTTTGGGCTGCACAAATCATGTTTTCTTCCTCTGAGATTACTAGAAAATAGAATAGCACATGAAAATATTAAGATCATTTTATTTTTTGAAATATGAAAACCTGTTACTGTTGCACAAATGCAATAGCAAGTCTAAAACTATCAAGATTTTTTTTACCCTCCTTATATTTCTCAAGTATTTTTAAACATAATGTTTTAGTAAGTCTGTGTTCTGTTCTGTTTCCTGATTTCTATACTTCATAAATATTTCTGCCTTTACTTTGTTTAAAAAAAAGTTGATTTCCAATTTGAATGAACAAAAACCAATAATTAAGGTCCTCAATTTTTGTTGTTTTCTTATAACCATTTGAGATAGGCTTACTGATATCAGTGTAATAAATTCTGTTAAAATTGGCTGTTGGCAGATGGGGAATTTTAAGCAAGTAAAATAAGATAAATACACTTCCAAATTGTTTAGAATGTTTCAAGGTGATTATAACAATGGCGGTCATTTTTTACTTAGAAATGTATAATCTTTATCAGTAAAATTTTACCAACTCTTTGTTTCTTATATACTCAATATCTTTAATAACTTTTTTTTTTTTGGCTTACCATTCATTGTTATGTTTTACCTTTCAGGAATAACCTTGTTCATCACTTTCTTTAAAATTTTTTTCTTGACTAACTCAAAAATTTAAGATGCTATCAATGCATCAGCCTTGATATTCCTCAGCCTTATGTGTGACTCAGATTTGAATCCAGGATACAATGGTAACAAACCTAATGCCAGAATTTTGGTTTTCGTTACGATCCAATGTATCCTGGATCGATTTACTATAGAGAGAAACAGGCTTCCAAAATGTCTTTAATTTCCTATTCTCCATAAAAACATAACATAAAAGAAATAATAAAAGCAAAAATTCTATTTGGTCTGAATTATTTAAATTGATGATTCTGAGTGTCAAGAATATTGTCTTTTCTGTTTTCACAACAATGACCTTTATCCAGAGTAAGATACATCCAAAGATGAAAATAAATATTTTACATTCAAGCAATCTCAATGAATAATTGCTCACAGAAATGCACTGATTACTTTTTCAATATTATTAACATTCAAGAAACTAACATATATTGGTATTAGTATTATAATGTATTGTCCAGGTGACATTTTGGGAGTGGATTACCATTCAGGTGTTAACCCAGGGAAAACTTACACATGTGGTCAGCATACCTACACACCATGTTATGTATCTTACATTCACCCTCACAGCAGCCTATGACTGTTACTCTCACCCCCATTAGATAAATGAGATCACTAAGCCCTAAACATGAAGGCTAAGTCAGGGGTAGAGAAAGAATTCTAATCCTGTACTAACTCTGATCCTTGCATCTGTACTCTTTAACCTAATCTTAGATGAACAATTCATTCAAGATAATAGATATTTTTAAGAATTATAATGATGACATTTTTCTTGTTTATTTTTAATTTGCCTCAAAGCCATAGGTAAAATTCTGTGTAAAGAAATACTGTTAAAATGTTATATCTGTTTCTCAAAAAAATGTAGTAAGTGAAAATAATTGTATATGTAAGTAATGATTCCTCAGGCAGCTGTAGTTACATGGTAGATTGTCAAGGGGGAAGTTAACGAGAAAGTTCCATGAAATGTCAACAATTTTGGCAGTATAAAATACGTTAGGGGCAAATCTATCACAACACAAGTTTCTGATTTGATTTGGCAACTATGTGTTATGTCATTTAAGTGTAAAACAAGTCAAATCTCTAGTCGCTTTTTAGAGTGAGAAAAGATGTTCTTATTTATTTAGCAGGTTTTCCCCCCTACTTAATAGAACTCTCAAGGCCTGCCCTGTAATGAAAAAAGAAAAAAAAGATAAATTTTGTTAAGAAGGAAAGAGGCACTTCTTCAATAGGACTGAAATTGAGACTTAAAACTGGTCAGAAATTACTGGACTGTTTTTCTTCCCAAGAGATATAGTCATGACTTTTTGCCTTTTGAGTGTTTTATTCATTTTAAACATGTCCTTCAATCTCTGTAGCCTTTCCCTGCTATTATCAGATCAGCATCTCTGCTTGTGATGTGGTGGCTACAAAAACAAGACAAAAAACTATTCTACACACAGTCCCCACCAACAGCACCAGAGCTACAAAATGTCTTAGGAAAGAGTAGATGGCATCCACTTCGTTTCTTGTTCAAATTATTCAGAGCTGGATGTCAGTCTGCAAAGTTATTGGATAGTAACCTTTCTAGACCAAAAAATCATGTCCTTCAAAAAGTCAGAAGGGCACCAAAGTATCTTTCAAAGGGTTTCCAAACTGAGGGGGTCAGATGAGTAGGACAGAATAAAAGCTGGTATTGAAGGCTTGCCTTGCCTTGAACTATTTTTATCTCAAATTTAGCTCTTTGGATGTGTAATGATACACTAAGTTTACATCTCCACACATACAGACTCTCGGTTCCAAACAAACACAAATAATGGATAAAATAGAAATAGAAATAACAAAAAAGTACATAACTGTACTTTAAAAATGAACGTGTCTGAGTACTAGAAAGCTCCCATAAACACACAGCAGTGAGCTTTGCTCACTGTGGGCTTGCTGAGCCCCTACTTCAGAGAGAAGAACATGGTGAACAGGAGTTCAAATGCAGCATATTATAGAGACTAAATTTCCTCTAGGTCATACAGGATTCCAAAACTCACAAAGCCGATAGTTCAGAATCACGAAGTGAGCTGCAGCACCTCCCTGACAGCCTGGTGCTGGGGCGGTAGGTTCTTGGGCAGCTGTGGGTGAGCAGTCAGAAGGAATAGGAAGAGCAAGGTGCTTCCCATCAGTTAACACGTGAGATACCCTCAATATCACCTTGGGAGAGGAGCTCATTAAAAACACATGGAAGCACCGGGTAAGTTTTTGGAAACTTAAGGAAACGTGTGTAATGGAAGAGAAAGGGGAAACAGACACAAAACAAAAATTACTCCCGATTTTCCTGCTCACAAAAATGAGAGAAACTTTGGAAAAATAAATAAAGTGAATATCAGAAAAGATCAACAACAAATGACCAAATCAGAAGAGGTATCTGTTTGAATGCAGTTATTTTTATCAACCTCACAACGGCTGTAAAATAGAAATGTTTAGGGTGCTTAAGGAGGTGAATGCACTGAAAGTGTTTAGTATTGAGTCCATTTAGTATTTTGGCCATCCTAGCCTCAGGCAAGGGTACGTCCCTTCCCATATTTCAGAGATGGAAAAATTTAAATATTACCTAGATTCTATTGTGGTTGGAATTACATATGGGAAGTAGGTTTTAATCGGATGCACGTGGACAGACTTGAGTCAGGAGGAAACCAAGTTGGAGAGGCCGTGGGAGGATCGTTTTGGTACTGTGGACTGCAGCAGGTCAGTGTGATGCTGGACTGCGAGTCCTAGTGGAAGCTGCCTTAGTCTTTGAAGAAAAATCAAGGTGTTTATTCCTAGAGCCAAAGTTTGTTCTCGTTTTTGATCTTGAATCGTGGCTGAGCTGACGTGACCTTAATGCCAACACTTGGGGCGTGTCTTACTGATTTCCAGAGTGCAGGCGAGGTTGTAATTCCCTGTGGATCACTGCTGTCAATCATTCTCCTCCTAAAGTGTATATGGACACAACCGGCCAAAATACATGCTCACCGAAAGGAGGCAGTAAGAGCAAAGTCAGGTTTTGAAGAAGAAAACTTGAGGGGATTATTACAAATGTAAATGCAAAAAAGTACCATTAAAAACTAAGTATTAAAAGATGTGGGACTCATGTGTGAATATATAAACAGACCAATATCACAGAACATAAGGAAAGAAATAAAACCAAATAACATTAAGAACTTCTGCACACATTGGCTTCTCAAAACAGTGGGAGTAATTACGGACTGTTTAACACATAAGAAAATACTATGTATTCACTGTTTGAAAAACAAAATTGGTTAATTCAAATTAAAATCAGCAGCAGGACTGTCAGGGAATGGAGAAACTTGAACAATTGTGGTCATTGTGTATTAATTTTTAAAAAGTTAAGTATGAAGCACACAGTATAATTTGATAGAATTAGTGGTGAGGGAATGTGTGTTTCTCTTATGTTGGGTTATTATTTTATTTGTTGTCAGTGATTTATAATAAACAATTAAAACAGAGCAAAAAATTATTCAGAATGTTTGCTAAAGACACTGTCTGCAGCCAGGATTCTGATGGAGGATGGCCAGTAACGACATCAAGAGCTGTGAGCACGTACCTAACTACAGGTCCTCCTTAGGACACTGGCCGATGAGCTTCACTTCTGGCTCTTATATGAAATAAAACGAAATAATGCCTGAACCATTATTTTTTATTGTTAAATGTATTGGGGTGACACTGGTTAGCAAACATTACATAGGTTCCCCCTACCCCCTTACTGGAATATAAAACTGAAAGCAACCAAGAAACAAAAACTCACAGACACAGTCAATAGTTTAGTGGTTCCCTGAAACTTTTTTGACTAACTGTTCTTCCTTTCTAAACGAGTATATTGCTGATTCAGTACATATTACTGTCATTAGTGGCATTAACTACGTATTAGGAAAAAGCAACAATTTCCTATTGGTGTATCACCACAACTACTTGCCTTTTAATGATAAAAATTTGTTACCTATGAATTTGTTTTTCTTAATTTTATCATCTGTATTTTACACATCATTTATAGCCATTTAAGAAATGTGGATGAGATAATGACAGAAAATAAAAGTGACCATATTCTTAACAGAAGAAGCTGCTATTGATTGTGATAGGAAGACAATTGTAATTATAAATTAAATTTCTATCCACAAAACAATATGGATATCATATATTAAGTGTGCTTAACACAAATATGGTCATTGTCCATCAGTTGCTTTTTTGCCTTTAGAATATTGAATAAATATATTGCCAATGCCAATGAATGGACAGCGAAACTATCCTCTTAGAGAGCCAAAAAAAAATTCGTGTCTTTTAATAGCCCATATTTGAACACTTTGGTTGATGGTGATTTTTACTATTGTCTTAAATATTCTAATGAGCATTTATAGACTTACATTTTAATGCACACACTCTATATAATTAAAGGCACACTGCAACTTTCCATTACATAATTTAAGTAAACAAGTTATAGTATAATGTTAAAATTCTTATAACAAATTACAAGTTTTGAAGTAAGTTTTATTTCTGGTTTCATTTTTTATTTTATTTCAGTTGTATTTAAAATGTTTCATCATATTTGTTATGTAATATATAGGAAAATCACTATAAAATTATTATATTAAGCTATTTTGCTAACATTAATGTGACTATTAAAGCTTCTCTTTAAATTGAGTTTTTATAACTATAGCTATGTAGAATTAAATTTTATGCTTAGTTACTTGACTTGAATGTGCTGTTACAAACATAAATATTGCCACAAAGGTCATTGTTTTCTCCTGACAAAATATCTCAAAACCCTGCCAATTTAATGACCCTAAACATAACTCACCTAATTTTACTTTTATCTCAAAATGTTTTTTAAAGAATTCAAACAAATAATGCATGATAATTATATTATGTGCTCAAATGCCCAGGTCCATAGGACATCCTTAGATAGGAAAATTATTTAAAAGTTATTACATAATTACAATTAAACTGGAAACAATTATTACCTTGTTCTTCATTTTCTTAATTGTTTATTCAGTTTTATAATGTAGCAGGAGAACACAATGTCTGAAATCTGAAGTGACCCTATTGGTGTCTTACATGCCCTGTCACTTGCTTCACGCCTGTGTGTAGCCTCCTGCCCCCTTAAGTCTTGTTTCTCTCATTTATAAAAAGGTAAAAACAATAGTACCTAATGTATAAGTTGTGGTAATTAAATAAAAAGTGTATAAAGTAATTAGCATGATATCTCAGTGAATAAATGTATAATCACTATTGCAGTTTTAAATTTTTCTTCTTATTTTATCATTAATTGCTTGAAAAAGGAAATTCCTCAAGCATTTTTCTACCCTCTTAAGAGAATATATTTTGTGATCGCTTCAGCAGCACATATACTAAAAAGATAATATATTGGGGTTCCCTGGTGGGATAGTGGCTAGGCTTTGGCGCTCTCAGCACCATGGCCTGGGTTCAATTCCCAGCGGGTGAACCACCCAAAAAAATAAATAATAAATTTTTAAAAAGATAACATATTTACTCTAATATTGCACCATTTGAATATAATAATAATTTAATAAAAAATCTTGATTAACTCCTCTCCAATCCCAATCCCTACTGAAATAGGAAACAAAAGTTTTCAAAAAATATTAGTGCAGTTATGTATTCCAACAGTTCCACACAAATTAAGAAGCCAGTATGGCAGGAGTATGGGAAACAAGGAGAGAATGCTGGGAGATGACGTGGGAGAGAGGTGGGGAGGGAGATGACGTGGGAGAGGTGGGGAGAAGAAGGGGCATTGGGACTTTATATAGTATCCTACGGATTTTTGATGGAAGTCACTGGTGGGCTTTAAGCAGGAGAATCCTATGATGTTATTTATGTTATTTTAGAATATCACTCAGGTTGCCACGTATAAAATGAATGCTAGAGAGGCGAGGGTACAGTGACCCAGCCGTTAATGGTGACATGCTGTGTCAAATAAAGGTAACAATAGTAATGATAAAAACACAAATCTGGATTTAGGTAAGGAGAGACTTTATTCAAAAGTATTACATACTCTGATGCCTCAGATTATACTCTGACGAATGCTTCAAACGTCAGGCAGCAAAGGGATTTTATTTCATAGGGACAAGTAAACAGGCTGGAGAGCCCTGTGTGGACCAGTAGGAGGGGGCTCGGGAACGTCGGATGAGAGGGGTGCTGTCACTGGGCCGCAGGCCGTAGAAGGTTTTGCCTGATGTCCGTCTCTTCCCCCCGGAGGACAATAGGGGTGAGTGTTTGCTAAGGGGGCGTGAGGATACCTAGTGTGGTTCAGGCTGAGGGGGGCCACAGCCTATGAATCTGGGGAAAGAAGCTGAATTCAACTTTGATCAAGTCAGTCATTTCCATTGATTAGAGGGGACAATGAATTCGGTTAATCGTTTAGGAGGCAGAGAATGGGACTTTAGAGGTTCTGTGTCTGGCCTCACCCTGGGTAAACAAAGAGACACCACGAGTCCCACGGAAGGCGCAGGGGGTCAGCAGCTCTTTCCATTCCTTCTTCCACAGAGCACAGACGGGCGCGGGGCCTTCTTTACCATCCCTGTTGCCCAGGGCCCTAGAGGCGGAGCTTAATGGGATTATACATTTAAAATATTTATTAAGAGTGAGTGATGCTTCAACAGCTACTCTAGGAACGGATTATACAGAGGTCAGCAAAACAGAAACTCCCTTTTCTCACGGAGATTTCATGCTAACAAAAAACCACAGAGAATAAAAAGACAATATATTACATATGTAATAGGAAACGATGCAATCATGTCACGTCATGTAGCAGTAGTAGGTCCCATGAGGAAAAATAGAATGGAGTATAGTAAAATGGGCAGAAAACTCCTTTTAAGGTAGAATAATCAAGGAAATACTATGCATGAAGGTGATATTTGAACCGGGATGTGAAGGCCCAGGAGAATAAAACCACGAGGGTATCTGGGGAAGATTGTTCCGGGCAGAGGGGACGGCACACACGTGGCTCTGCCACGGAGGTTTCCACGGCCTCGGTGCCGGAGCCAAGGATGATGGAAACACTAGTCAGGGTACCGACTATGCAAGAGCTTGTCGATCTTGATAAATATTTACATTTTATCCTGAAGGAGATGGGAAATAATTGGAGAAAAATAAGCAGAAGGCTTACATGGCCTGTCTTGTTTTTAACGAATTACTTTAGAAACAAAGAAGGCAAAGAAATACGGAGGTGAGTTAGGAAGTCTTTGGGTTGTTGCAGGTCACTCACTCTACGTGGTTGGCGGTACGTGTAAAGAGAAACGGCCTGTTGTAAGCTCTGACTCCAAGTGGGTACGTTGTGGCAAGATGGTGATAATGGGGAAAGTTAAGAGTAGAATCAAGAATGACTCAACACTTAATATTTTAACACGTGGGTGGATATAAAAGCAGAAGTGAGAAGTGTTAGTAGTAGGGTCCAAACTCAGAATTCTGGGGACTATTATATTTGAGATTTTGAGATGGTTATTAAACTGACAAGAGAAAAGTCATTCAAAATATATATGCTTTTCGATGAGTTTCTGTTGCTAAGCGTGAAGAAACATAATAGATATAATATTCCATTCTGACACTTAGTTAAAATATCTAGGAAAAAGCTACACATTTGGATTCATCAGCACATAGATAAAATTTATATCCATGAGACTGAGATAATTGAATGGGAGAAACTAGACAGGGGAAAAAGGTGTAACCCCAACATTTAGCTGATTTGCAGAAAAGGATCAAATAATTGTGATAGGCTATTATGATATTGATGATTATTATAATAATGTTAGAAATAATACCCATACTGCAACAGAAATGAGTTCTCTGCCATCTTTTCTTGCCTTTCTCTCTCTCTGATTATATTAAAATTATACATTGAAAAAAGAGAAAAATTATCAGAAGAAATGTTTCTTTTTTGCTATGTATTTCACCATGAAGCATCTGAAAGACCTCTAGAAGGAGTCCTCAGCTGTTAGGCTGTTACAATAGCAGATTCAATGGGAGGCTTTATGTGGACTGATGGGTGTCTTAATGTGAAAAGCTGTGTGTGTGTGTGTGTGTATGTGTTGTGTGTGTGTGTGTGTGTGTGTGTATGTATGTGTGTACCCGTGTGCACAAGTGCATGTGTGCACATTATTTGCTACCATTTTCTAGACTCTTCATGTTTTTGTTTTCTCACTAAGAAGTTCCTATATTTGCAAGCCCTTTCAGAAATGCCAGTGCACGCAAAACAGTAACAATAATGCCCATAATAACACGCACTGGGTTCTGAATGATGCTGAGCTCTTTACTAAAAGCTTTAAATAAATCAGCACACTTAATTAAAAAATTTAGTTATGACTGTGTTTTCCATTTTTCTCACCTGAAACAAGGTGAGATTAGAGAGTGGCAGAGACCAATTTGATTCCATAATTTTGTTCCATGAGTTCATTATCTGTCAAAAGGAAGAGGAAAATAGTGCTGTTCTTAAATGCAGCAGAATTATGAGGTAGAAAAAGGAAATAGCACAACGCTATGTTTATTGCAGTTAAGATCACACCAGAAGCTTTGGTTGATTCTAATAATGGTGACTCTCCACGTTTATTGAGTGCTTACTATGACCCAGGCAGTATCCTAAGAATTTTACAAGCACGAACTTCATGAATCCTCAGAATTACTTGTCAAGAAAATCAGGCAGTGGGAAAATAATTAATTATCCAAGAGTATGCAACCGTGAGTGTTATGGGGGGAGACATATGTAGAACCCAGACTTTAGCCTGGACTCTTAACCACTACCTCAGATGGCCTGTTAAGCATTTGTTATATTTAAGAGCTGAAGAACAGAGATGCTAAGCAACTTGGTTGAGATCACACAGTGGTCTCACACCCTGATCTCCAATGCCTGATAGAGACTGTCATGGACTTTTGTCTCAAATGCAAAAGAACATTAAATATTACCAGTGTTCTTTCTTTGATTCCACCGTATCAGAAGATAGAGCACAGCTGAACAGATTGGTCTTGCACTCTATCGTTTTGTCCAGAAATACAAAAACTTGTGCAAAATCAATTTTACAACGGAAAGTTTCTCACTAAAATATGGAGCCTCCCAGTGAAGACCTTTGGCAACAACAGCAGTTGGAATACAAAATAGCAGTTGTTTCAGCTCCTGTGTCATCTGCTAGGAATCATCTGTCCCTAATCAAAATCTACATTTAATTAGAATTTTTTCATCTGTTCTGGTTGTACAAAACCATTTATGATAAACGGTGAATTTTTTCAACCAGATACTGTGAATGAGAAGCGATCAGAAAGTAGATGTCATCAGACATCGCATCATCTGTCTCTTGTCAGTTGCCTAAGGCATTGGGCAAGCTGTTAGCCTGCTTCTGATTTTAATTTAGTATTTTATTTAACTTGACTTGTTTTCTAGGGTCAATAATTATGTGTTGATATTAAATAAAAATATCATTATTTTATACACTAAGCAGAGGGTAGTGAATAATTTGAGTGATGACTTGATTTACAATTTGTCACCTGAATGTTGTTATTTCTTATGTAGAAAGTCAGAAGTAAGTTCCAAAAATAATCTATGCTTACATGGCTGTGATCTTTAATTTCTAGGGTAACCTCCTTTAATTAACATTTTGCTGCTAAACTGAGCCCTTTTGTACTACACGATAATGCGTAATGTCCACCCATAATTACTGATTAACTACTAAAATTTGAAGTCAGTAAAGTATAATATCAAAAACAACCAGTTCATTGCCTTTGCTAATAAGTGGATTAAATTCACATTTTTAATTATAGAATGTGTCTTGTGCACACATAAAGCATGCATTTGCATCCTCTTAATATTTTATTTCTACTAATTTTACATAGCATATTAAAGGCTGCTATTTCTCAAAGAATTAAAATGTAACCTCTTTGTTCCCTAATGTTATACTTCCTTAGAAATCTTGATTTCATAAAATAGAAACATCTGTATGACATGACTTGCAGGTTTTGTTTTTTTTTTTTACTTGGTGGAAGTCTGTTTTGTTTGTTACAGTATTTTACATGTCATACAGTCGCATTTTGATAAGATTAATGCATCAATTTTCTTACGGTAAGATCTCCTTAGGTGTACCATACTGGAACATTAAAAGAAAAAACGGAGAAGAAAGTTAGGCTTGGGTTAGGAGTATGTTAATTGTGACATAGGAGTATGCTGGATGCAGAAACATAAAGGCTCAGCTAAAATCCTTCTCGCATTTTTTCTATGTGTACACGGGGCATTTTTGTGTGTATATGTGTAATAGTCTTGTTTCCATGCTTCTGAATTCTTCAAGAGCAAATAGTGTGCTTTAAATCCGTGTCATTCAAGTCAAGCAAACCCAGAAGCGCCAGTTCATAGCACGTTCTTCCCTGGGGGTTCACAGTTCCAGCAGAAGCCTGTTGCTTGAAGTTCTCATTTAGTTTGAGAGCTAGACTCACCATAGAAATGATTTGGAACGGGTGTTTGTGCAGATTAAATACCAAAAATATTATGATGGTTTACTTGCAAATGACACAGAAACAAGGTTCAAACAGGAAACAGAACAAAGTAAAACAAAAACTACAATACATTAGATCACGTAAATAAGTGTGTATGGGTAGGGTTTCATTGAGGCACAATTGGATTTCAGAACTCAGCAGTATCATTAGAACCTCTCCAGCCCTTAAAACAATTCAGCCTTCCCGTGCAGGGAAAACAGTAACTACATAAATAGCCAAAATCATTTCTCCAGCAACCCCAGCAAAGTTCTCATTATGTCTCCTTAGAACTAATTGTGTCCTTATCTCCCTTCAACAAATCACTGTGGCCTGAGAAATGAATGACTTTGACTTACCAAGACTGACACACAGATTCATTCATTCATGAGCCAAAAAGGAACCAAGGCAATCATCTTGTTGTTTGTGCCCTGATTGTACAAATTTTTAAGGAGCAATTTTTGAGGACATAGAAACTGTATCTTCTAATCAAGTGAGTGCAACTAACAAATGTTAATTGAGAATCAATACTATGGCTAGCACTGGGTCTAATACGGCATTATGTATAAGGATGAGGAAGCAATAAGTCCTGAGTTTCTCATTTAGTTTAGGAAACACTCACAGGTCAGACAAAGTGTATTACAAAAGCGATACAAAATACTTTGGGAATTAGGAGAGAGATACATTATTCTATTATAATTTACTATCAAATATTGAATATTACTTAAATGTAAGTACTCAGATATTTTATTTACTATACTGGGATTCTTTATTCCCCATACAAACAAGGTCGAACTAAAAACTGTGCAAATGTTTAGTGCAGTTTTCAGAATTATTCCAAATAAACGTAAGTATTTAAAAATCATTTGGTAAAACAATATTTTGTCAGAATAATGAGCTAGACAGCTATCTCAAATGCACTATTGAGCAGTAATTTTGCAAATTGGAAAAGTCAACTCAATTCTTTCAGCTGTATTAGTGCACTGTTTTAACCATAGACTCATCTAAAAGCTAAACTTCAAGCAAGTAAATTTAATAGCATGAAAATAAAATCTCATGACTGAAAATATAGATGTAATGGAAAAATGTTAAGTGCCAGTCTAGCTAAAGGCAATTAAAGTCTTATTTTGGAGAATTATAAAAAAGTGGTCAATGGAAAAAATATAGTAACTACTGAAGTGGGGAAGGGCCACAGAAACACACAATGATGTAAGTCATCTCCCCGAGCATTAGAGGTTCTAGGAATTCTGAGTTAGAAATAGGTTCCTCAATTCTGCTTCTACCACTGCATAGCTGTGGGACTTCAGATAATTTACACTATCTTTCTGGCCTGTTCACCTATTATAAAATAGGCATTGGGATAAAGAAATTCACCAAAACCTGTGGTCCATAAATTGACTATCAAAAATTTAGTGATGGTAAAAATGTACATCCAATTGATAATTGACAGAGATACAAAGATACTTGAGGAGAATGATCACCTAGAAGAAAATACTTCTTAATAAATCAAGTTAGGATTCAAGAGAAGCAACCAAATGAAGCTCATATACACCTACATGCGCACATCTGTATTGCTCTGTTAAAAATACCATCCCACGTATCTTGTTTTGTATGCAATATCTCACAGTATTGATACCATTTCTATAACTGTTCAAAGAGTAACTGAGAAAGCAACTTGGAAATTTAGGCTAATTGTAGCATGCAATCCTGAAGCCTTCTGAACAGAAATGTAATTAGATTTTGTTATCCCCTCTAGGAGGATTATCGTTGAGGACAATTCCAGAATTTCTTTAGGGGAATTTTTATTTGATAAGGACACAGATACAGGGTCTGGCAGAAGTAACGCCCTTTTTATGAGCTGGTACTCTGTATCAAATCTTATTACAAAATCAAAAGCATAGAATTCTGTAACATAAAAATATTTTAACTACTTAAAAAAGGTTTCACTTCTGCTGGACCCTGAATATATAAGCCACATAATCTAAAATTAATTGCTGGTTAATGATAATTCTTTTTTGTCTGTTTGTTGTGTTTTTAGAAAAATCAATAAATGTCTCAGAGGAATGTGTGAATTCATTCATTTAAACAGATCTTTAAAGGGCATGCATAGTAAACACATTATGCCTAAGAAGGTCAAAGATAGACTGTCAAAATAAGTTCAAATCATTGACTTTACTGAGAATATTTTTAAGAGCGTTTTCTGCATTTATTTTTCCTAAGAAAACAATTGACCAAATTTGGAAGAGGTTGCCAAATCCTATGATTCTTAAGTCATCCAGATCAATATGAGTAATTTAAATTTCATCATGGTCATCACTCTCAAATATTATTTGAATATGCAGGATCTTTGATAGCCTGGGGTTTATTTTCTTTGTGACATACAGCGATTAGTTTCAGTTGTACATCATAATGAGTTCGTGTATGTATGTATTGTGAAATGATCACCACAATAAATCTAGTTAACATTCATCACCACACAGTTATAATTTTTTTTCTTTTGGTAAAAAATTTTAAGATCTACTCTCTTAGCAATCTTCAAGTATATACCATACAGTATTATTGTCACCGTGCTGTACATTACATTTCCATGAATTCTTTTACAAATGGAAGTTCCTGCCTTTTTACCCCCTACACACATGTTGCCACCCACCAAGCCCCATCTCTGGTGACCACCAATCTGTTCTCTGTATCTGAGAGTCTGAGTTTTATGTGTGTTGCTACATATTATTTTACAAGTTTGGGCTTTTTAATATATTTGGATTATGCCATCTGTAATGGTGTAGAATAATTCTGATTGCCACAGAAAAAAAGTCCTGTTCGTGCAAGAGCCATGCACCATTTCCTTGTTTACAGGGTGTAGGCTTGGACCCTGCATTTCAATGTAGCTTAGTGGAATGTGAAGTAAGCCAAAGGAATGTGTCTAATGGCTGGCAATTTTTATGTTGTTTTGATGCAAAATATCATTGTTTCTCAGACAGCATCATTTTGACACACCAGGAATCCAGCCTCTATTTACTGAAGAAAACAATTTGACTGCAATCTCTAAAACATACAACTCATAGTTTCTGTGTTGACAGAAAAGCATATTAGATGTAGCTAGCACCTGCTAAAATATTTCTATTTTTTTAACCTGTGTTGTTTAGCATTAGAGAAGAAAATATTTTTTCCTAGACCTAAACAGAAAGTATTTTTTCTTTCAGTTTTACAAAAGCCAACACAATTAAATAATAGAAATGCACATTATTAATCGAAGTGAATCTGCTTTTATATTCAAACATGCCACATTTGGAAAAAGAAATATGCTCCCAAATAAAAAGCAAATTACCTAATACTATCAATTATTAAAATATACTGTGAACTCAATACCATGCAGAGCTATAGCATGTATTAAACACTGACTAACCCACCCTATGGAGCTTCAAGTCAGTGCACCTACTGTCTGTGAGAATGATTTTGCTTTTATAAGCCAAATGAAACTTCAAGTTGATTATTAGGAAAGTAGGAGATAAAAAAATTAAGCAGATGGGGGGGGAAATGAAGAATTAAAATACCATTGAAACATTAGTTGAACATTTTTGAAGTGGGTTTGAATTTTATAAGTTGTGAAGCATTTCATGGTGCCTCTGTTTTTCTTTCGGGTGAAGAAGTCTCCCAGGCAGTCCATGCAGTGTGCTGTCTGAGTCTCAATTACCAACGAACCTGGAAGCTACGAGAATCTCAAAGTGGATGATACACCTGCCTAGTTTAAAACCGTTAGACCATGCGCTGTGGAGTTAGTTGCACACCTGGAACCTATGTGATTCTTGTTACCCAATGTCATCCCAATAGGTCTAACACTAAAAAAATATAAATTAAATCTAAAAAAAATGTTAGAATTCATTCATTCTGCTCACTAATTGGATTTTCTCTGAGAGGAAGGAAAGAACACCCACCCCCAAAGGAGTTTAAATAATGTTTTGGTTTTTTTTTTCATTAGTTACGAAAATGAAGGCACTGAAATAAGCACTTTTCTTTAGGGGAGAAACTGCCCTAAAAGAATCAACAAATTCTCAACCTATATTAATCAGGAGTCACCCATTTGTAAGCTCTGCCCACACTGAGTACTCCCAGGCTCTGAGCACAGAAGACAAGGCACCTACGTACCTATGAAGCCATTGGGAACGGCATGAGGTTTAGTGTACCAGGCACCAATGAACAAGATATGCACGCAGCTATTTTCCAAAGTTTGGAAATTCTAGTTTTAGAATTCAAAGAATTTAAGCTCTTCCTCTAGGCAGAATATTTTATTAAGTAAAAGCCATCTGTTGTGCACCCTGTCTGTAAAGATTGACAAAAATTCTATAGAATACATTATTGTGACCACTGGCAACAGGCAAATACGATTGGGTATGAAATAATAGTCTTACATCAGTGTTGAAATTCTTGAATCCATGAGATTAGAGGTTCAGGATTGTGGTATGGGCGATTTATTTTAAATTGTTGTGAAATTATATAACATAAAAATATACATAATTTCATAGAAATCTATAGTTTCATTTTTCATGCTATATTTTAGTTGATAAAGTTGCAATAGTAGTATTAATTCACTTCTTATAATGGATAACATACTTGGGGCCAAGGATTTTTCATTTATCATCCCGGTAGCAAGAAAAATCGCACT
The DNA here is from genome assembly GCA_004026885.1 of Lyroderma lyra. NCBI lineage: Eukaryota > Metazoa > Chordata > Mammalia > Chiroptera > Megadermatidae > Lyroderma > Lyroderma lyra. Next base: position 213,609 of record PVJL010000349.1, on the reverse strand, counting down.
TGTCTCTTTTAAAGGTTTGAGTAAATGGACTTCTGCCAGACTAACGATCATCTATTGACCACAAACATGGCAGATTATTATCTATCTTGTCACAGAAAAATAATGACATCACTGTGAAAGAAGTGACTTAACTTGATAAAGAACAATCAGTCATATTCAATTAAGTTGAAAGACAGATACTCTCATTTGCAATGTGAAAGACGGTAACCTTTCAGTAAATTAAAACCAATATTTCCTGCTTAATCCCATTGTAAACCTTATTACATTTTTAAATCTAATGCTAATGCAGTGGTAAATGAATTCAATAAACACTTAATATGATTAAGTTTTCTTCCCTAACCCACTTTATTTCAAATTCTCATTTTATAGAAAGAAAAATATATTAATAGCATAGAGATTAAGCTCTGCTACTTATTCCTGCATCATGTTAAATATATATTAAATGCCTGCAATTTGCTAAGTCTGTGCTGGTCTCTGGGAAAACGAACATGAATCAGACTTACTTATTGATCTTAAGTGGCTTACAGACATAAATGAAATATAATTGTCAATGTGACTTTATTTTAGTTAATTGCTAGTTTGTTTAAATGTTCATTAATTTATTTATTTGCACTGTTCACTATGAAATATATATGATAAATGTTGGGAATGGCTCAAGAATAGTGCATATGGAGTGGAAAGAGAAAAATATGCTTATTAAAATCCATAAATATTAACTTTATCAAAACATATTTTGGTATTTATATAAATAAAATAAGTGGGAATATAACTATGCACGATTTTATTTTCCGTAAAATGCTTAACAGTTTCTGATAACTTAAATAAATTGTATTTAATATTTTTAGGATGTTAGAAAGATTCACTAATATAATTTTCCGTGAGAGAAAGGTACAAAAATATCCCGAAGGAGTTTAAAAAATGATTTTCTTTGTCAGTCCAAGAGGTATTACAAAATTTATGCAGTTTTCTGTGTTGTCAAATGACACTCATCCACAACTCCATTGAAAATTTGAGTTTCTGCTCAGACTGCTGTACTACAGTACACTGTGTACGAGGTCGGACAATAATTTCACGAACTCACCCTAGAAAAACTGCTCCATACCTCATTGCTGAGTTATCACTACGGTCAGCTTCAAAGTTCTCCCCTTGGGAAGCTGTGCACCGACACCAGAGTCTAGTCCACTCTTCAGAGCAATTTTGGAACTCTTTGTCTGCAATGGCCATCAGAGCTATATCATTGTACCCAAAATCTGACAATTAAGTTTATGAACTTAGGGCTGTGTACTTACACTGGCAGCACTGTACAAGCAACTCAGTAAGGTGTCATAACCTTCACACCTCACCAAGTTGTTTGTACTGTGCTGCCAACATAAGCACATGGTGACAAGTTCATGAATTTAATTGCCAGATTTTGGGGACGATGACAGCTCTGAGGGCCGTTCCAGAAAAAGAGTTCCAAAATTGCTCTGAAGGGTGGACTAGACTCTGGTGTCGGTGCACAGCTTCCCAAGGGGAGAACTTCATAAGTGACCATAGTGATATTCAGCAATGAGGTATGGAGCACTTTTTCCAGGATGAGTTTATGAAATTAATAGACCACACACACACACACACACACACAAACACACACAAACACACACACACACACACACACACACACACACACACACGCACTTTCCCCAAACATTATTTTTCTTGAACATTTAGTTAGCATTGTAATGTGGGTAAATTTCTGAAACAATTACCAATAAAATTTTACTCTTAAAACTGCATTATTCCTGGTTTGTCTTGTTTCAAAGGACAATTAAAATATTACTAATAACACTAGAGTTGTTTGTGTTGAAATAAAACTTCTGACATTGCCTTTGTCTTGTTAATTAAAAATACAGATTATGTAAAATAATAGTTTTAAATTTTTATTGTTTTGCTATACATAAAATAGCAAAAATTAGCTCAGTTTTATATGTCTGCCATTGTATCTTTCTGTGGAATTGGCTAATATGCATTATATTGCTGGTAACAAATTTAAATTACTCACTTTAATACCCATAGAATTATGAAACTCTAGAAATATAACCGAGATTAGAAATCCAATAACATTCCACAAAACAGTAAGGATTGGATAAATAGAATGGCATTTAAACCTGTATTCTATAATGAAAAGGTTTGCACATTTCGGTCTTTTAACATTTTATTTTTGTATATTTGCGATTTACACTTGACATACTTTTTGGTTTAAGTCAACACTCACCTGAGAGTTAAATGGTACACATTCACTAGTAACATAGAAATTAATTCCATTAAATAACCTCACACACAAAGCACTAAGGGAATTTCAGATGTCATATAAATCAACCATGGTGTTACTAATAGATCTCCAAAGTACATTGACATTTCTGCAGAAGCACCTGGAATGTCACCAATAGTGTATTGGGTCATCCATCTCATAACAACATTCATAAAAATGAATAATATTTTAAAAATTGAAGGGAAACGCCCTCTAAAATAGGTTTCAGGAAGCCCCAAAACATCTGTCAGCTCCATCACCCTTTGCTATTGAACCTGTTGGAGAAGTCTTCTGAGGGATACATACATTATCAAAGTTTGGCTCAACTAATCACTATTTTCTGCAACCATGGGGAAAAGACAGTCATCTTATCCAAAGGTAAACTGTTGACTGGATTAGAGATTTACGAGGTGATCAGTTTCCACCCTTGAATTAGTAAAGATGCTCAAAAATAACAAAAACATCCAATCCATTTTTTAACACTTGAGGAGATTCAATGTGAGACACACAAACAACAAAACCAGCATGAAGAGCTTAAAGCAAGATACACATCGTAGAAACTGCAAAAGCAGAGAGCCAGGCTTAAGTCCGGAGCAACAGAAGACATGTGCAGAGGGCAGAGAAAGGTGGAGTACAAAGACTAGCAGACAATTAGGGCTGTTGTTGGATATTTAGGATTTTCGCTGTAGCCTGAACAGAAGTGATTGTACTCAAACCTGATTTTGAAACTGACTGGACCAAATCCTGTACTGCCGTGCTTTCCTGGACATGTCCCTGTGATTCACAGGGAATCCATTCTAAGGCCCTCAGTGAACGCCTGAAACCACAAATAATACTGAACCCTATATGTGCTCTGTTTTTCCTGCACACCCATAGCCACCATAAAGTATAATAGAATTTATAAATTAGACTCAGTAGGAAATGAATGACAACTGACAATAAAATATGCGGAATATAAAACTGAAAGCAACAAAGAGAAAAGAAATGAACAAACAAGCAACCCATGGACACAATCAATAGTTCAATGTTTATTTGGGGACGAGTGGGTTAGGGAGGGGAGAAAGGGGAGGGGGTGGGAGAGGAGCTGGGGAAAGCTAAATGGAAAGAGAACTAAAAAAAATAAAATAAAATAATAATAAATTCTCAAAAAAAATAAAATAAAATAAAATAGAGCCATTATAACTATACTCTAATCAAAGTTAGGGAATGTGGTCTTTTCTTAAAATATCTTACTATACCATATTCAACTTTTCACTTAAAGGAAGCACTTCACAGTTACTCTCTGGCATATTCGAATTGTGAACATCACTACTCCTGGGCTTTGGTGCCTGTATTAAGTAAAATCAGGGTGACTTGGACACAAACCCTACAATATCCCAATAGTAGATCTCATAACCAAGATGGCTAATAAGTGACTAATGAGACTTAGAGATGAGTCATTTCCTGGGTGGAAGGACACAGGAACTTGTGAGATTTCATCATGCTACTCAGAATCACATGCAATTAAGAACTTCCAAGTCATTTATTTCTGGAATTTTCTGTGTACTATTTTCAGGCCAACATGGACTGCAAGTAACTGAAACCACAGAAAGTGAAACTGTGGGCGAGGAGGTAGGACTGTCATGCCCTATTACCTGAAGAAACCTCATTGTCTCTGTATTTCTTTCAAACTCAGAGTTAAATAACACACATCCACCTCAAAAGTGGTTTGAGGAAAGCCATCTGTGCTCAATAAAATCTGTAGTTAGTTCAAGCTAACTGTAACAGAAGAAGGCATACATATTGAAGCTTTTAAAAATACAGTAATGCAAAAGTGTTCCCTTTCCTCCCCATCCTCGCCGACACTGCTTGGCTGATTTATGGACGACCGCCATTCTGACAGGAGTGAGGTGGTATCACACTGTGGTTTTGATTTGATTTCTCTGACGATTATTGACGTTGAACATCTCTTCATGTGTCTTTTGGTCATCTTTCTTCTTTGGAAAAATGTCTATTTAGTTCTTCTGTCCATTTTTTAATTGGGTCGTTTGCTTTTTTGGTGTAGAGTTGTTTATAAAGTTACTTATAAATTTTGGATATTAACCCTTCATCAGATGCCTCATTGGTGAATATTTTCTCTCATTCTGTGGGATGTCTTTTTGTTTTGTTAATGATTTCTTTTGCTAAAATAAACAAACAAAAACAATTAAAACAACTTTTAATCTGATACAGTCCCATTTGTTTATTTTTTCCTTTGTTTCCCTTGCCTGAGAAGATATATCATTGAAGGTATTGCTAAGGGTAATGGCTAAGAGGTGGCTTCCTACATCCTCTTCTAGGAGTTTTATGGCTTCGGGTCTTATATTTAGGTCTTTAGTCCATTTTGAGTTTACTTTTGTATATGATATAGGACCACTCTGGAAAACAGTATGGAGGTTCCTCAAAAAATTAAAAATGGAACTACCTTCTGATCCAGCAATTCCATTCCTGGGTGTTTTTGCAGAGAAATCCAAAACACTAATTCAAAAAAATGTATGCACCCCTATGTTAATTGCAGCATTATTCTCAATATTGGCCAAGACATAAAAACAACCTAAATGCCCATCAATAAATGATTGGATAAAGACGCGACGGTATATTTACATGATGGAGTATTACTCGGCCATAAAGAAGAATAAAATCTTACCTTTTGCAACAACGTGGATGAAACTAGAAGATATCCTGCTAAGCAAACTAAGTCAGACTGAGAAAGACAAATATATGATCTCACTTATTTGTGGAACATAAAAAACAGAATAGAAAAAAATATTGGACACAAGCCGTAGTTCAGTAGTTGCCAGAGGGAAAGGAGGGGGGAGTGGGGAAGGAGGGAGGGGGAGTCAAATACATAGTGACGGAAAAAGAAATGACTCTGGGTGGTGAGCACACAGTGCAACACGTAGAGGATGAAGAACTGTACACCTGGAACCTATGTAATTTTGCCGGCCAATGTCACCCCAATACATTTAATTAAAAAATACAGTAATGCTAGAGACTGAAAAAGCAAACAAATGAACAAAAACACACTGGGTTAAGAAATAATACAAAATTCTAAAATGTAAACGCCATGGAAGTCTACAGAGGACTTTTCTTTAAGTTTATATTATAATTGCTGTATACTTTCTATGGCTACAATGTGGAAAATTCATAGTGCTTCCTAGAGGCAGTTGCACTGAATTCAGAACATCTGAAAAATCAATGTAAACTGGTTTTCAAGCCAGTGAGATTCTTTTAGATTAGTACATTTTCGATGCAGTTACAGCGAAAGGCTCAGGGTATCACTTATTTATAAAGATGGGTCTCTTTTCTATGAAATAAATTGTTACAATCTATCTAGTCCAGAATAAGAATTTGGAGGTTTGGGGCCAAACTCATCTTTTATGAATAACTATTTTTAGTTATTTTCAAAAAATTTAAGTCATTTGAGAAATACGATAATACTAGAAATGAGGGGAACAAAAAGATAATTAAATGCTTAACTCTAATTAGAATTTCTATCAGTGTTTCTGCCATTAGTGACCTGACTGACATTTGATTTCCTCTTGGATTTGACCAGATCAGAATTATACCCTAAAGGAATAGATATTTGGAACCGTAGTGAGCAGAGGTGATAGGAACATTTTATAAAGACTCTGGAAGGTGTGTCTGTTGTCCAGGAAAGTACTGTCTTCGTGTTTTCTTTGAAAATCCTACAGGTATCTCTAAGGTTAAAAATAGTGACTAAGGTGCACAGATAGAAAAATTGTTTTCTTTAAAAGAAATACGTGTGTGTGCGTGCATGTATGTGTGTGTGTTATTATTTTTAAAAGCATATATGTCATTTCTAATGTCTACTTTTGGGTGAAGTTACTTCTAGAAAACATCTTCTCTATTTTCAGTCCATTTGCTTTCAGTGATGCTGTATTTCTGGTTATCGAATGCACTGAGGGTATTAATTGTGTTTTCCCATCATGAAAATGAATGAATAATAGTAACAACAATAATTATTATATATTTTATTATACTTTAAGCACTTTTTCAAGAGGGCTTTATACTGCAACGAACTTATCTCTACATGTAATTAAGATCCTCAAGTATATTTTTTCTTTGACAATATCCAAAATGGTTTTTCTTGCATTTTATCAGACCAATGATTTCTCATGTAAATGCTGAACTAACATTTTGATGACTAGTTTCTCTTACGTTGCCTGTCATGGAGTTGTATGTAGACCTAGGAAGATCTCAGCCTTTATTATCTGGGGCTGATTTAATTGAACAAGTTTTAAATTCTTCAACTTATAAAAACATAAACATCAATGCATACCTCTCTCTGTAATGCTGAGAATTAATATTACTCCTCACAAAGGGGTTAAAAATTGCTTGCTTTGTAATAAGAAGTTGATGCAGTAAGTAATAAAAGCATTTTCTCTCTGCTTTCTGCCTCTATTACATAGATTTATCTTTTAAGTTTGAAAAGAATCTAAGAGAAAATAAATATAAGGCTATTACAACTCCATTTTTCAAGAGGGCTTTGATGTGCTGCATTTGATGTCCTTCAGAGAAAAAAAGAAGAAAACACACAGTTCCTTCACAGGTCTTGCTAAAAAGAATCCTGAAATCAGGACCCACCATTAGTACTTAATTCAGAACCCCATTACTCTTCCTTCCCTCGGTCTCAGCATGCTCCTCCCCAAAAATGGGTGCTCAGCTCAGTTTTTACCAACTGGAGATTTTTGTCCAAAGTAGAATTGCGAAGAGATCAGTCACTGTTGAGATACTAACGAAGTTAGTCCTTTCCTGAACCTTGCAGTGGAAATAGGTGGGCTTCGTAACTGTAAATGTTAGGAATCATATTAAAACATACAACCATGACTAAGTTGTGTTTTTTTCCCCCACAAAATATGAACCTCAGAGTGGCCAGCCCAAGGTGGCTGTAACGGTTCCGTGTAACAAATGTAACAAAATGTAACAAAGGAGATGCAGTCTCCTGATCTCTTTGCTTGCCACCTTCAGGCTGTGGTTTTGAGCTTCACGGTCACAGTACAGCTGCTGCACTACATGCATCACATGCATGTCCCAAGCAGAAGGAAAAATTAATGAAGGGCAAAAAGTCAACACCTAATACAAGTTCAACTTTTAAATGGAAAAATATATTTTTCTTCTAATTTCCATCTAGTAAATTTCTGTATGTTTAATTGTCCAAAACACAATCAAACCAGCACTAATTTGTTCCACAGGAGCCTAACAGATTGAACCTTTGCCTGGATACATCATTATTTGAAACAAAAGAGGAATATTTTTCTGAAAATAACATTGACAGAGGATATTGGAAGCTGGATGATTACACATAAGCTAAATGCACAGACATTAAATTGTTACAATATAATACCCTCCCCCAAAGCTTAGGTCCATGTACAATCCCCAAAATAAATAGCATTAGGGAGAAGTCAGGGTTTAAAACATTGCTGCAGGAGTTCAGAAATGCCCCCATCAACAGGGTATTTAAAACTGAAGTGGCAAAAGCATGAAATCCAAAAATGTGAATGAGGAATAAATCAGACTAGATCAAAGATAAGAGCATTGCTCAATGTTGGTGGGGAGAAAGGAGCAAGAGAGAAATGGGACTGAACAAGTGTGTGTGGCCAATGTGTACAATGAAAATACATTATTTAAAATATAATTGGAATAACTCTTTCTATATGTTGCTCTGCAATCTACAAGTCATGTGACTTTGGACTAATGACCTACTGTTTTTGAATCCCAGGATTTTTCTTTTTACTGTGATTATCACGTTCATAGGTTCAAAAGTATATGTATACTCATCTTAATTGGGTGACTGTTGAGTTAGCATATGATAATTTCCTGGAATTTAATGAATAATAGGCACTTATTTTCACTTTTGAAAACTGAAATTATATGACAAAGTCTTGAGATATTTACAAATTCAATGAATAGACAAATCTTCACATATAGTAGAACTCTAGTAGGTTGGAACTTGTTTTCCATGAATGCCAAGGAATATAATAAGACATTTAAACCATGCCTAATCTTCTTTTAATATCCAAGCAACTATAATTTTCAATAGCACCATGAAATAGTCCAATTTAAGGACTTGAATGCTTTCTGATTGTGTAACCATCTTCACTAATCAAATGATTTATTTATTCTTACTTAAGCATATGCCCTTTATTTCTGCCTACATCGTCTATTTCATTGAAAGACTTGCCATCTCCATCCATGAAAATAAGGTATGAGATGCCTCTATTTTTCATATTACATGGCTGGATACCTTCCGGACAGCCCTCGTATATTATTCAAACTTCTATTTTTGACATTGTTAAGGAAAATCCTAAGCAATTTCCCATTTTTTCACTGATAGATCTCAGCACCTCTTATCTAAAACACCGAACTGCTTGTGTTTTAAATCAATAATGGCAAAAGGAAAAAACAACAATGGGTAAGAGAAAACTTGACACAAATACATTTACTTCAGTAATGTGTTGGGATTCCTGGCTGGAAATCTTTAATTGATCATCTAAATGGATTGTGGTCAGGTCTTCAAGTTAAATATTCAGGGAGGGGAAAATTGGGTTTCTTTACGCTAAATGAGTCTAATTCTATCACCACAAGTGACCTTACTTTGCAATGTCAAAGGGATCTCTTTCTTGTTCCCTTTTCCCCTCCTTGGAAATTCTAATTTGTCTAGAGTGGACGGCGGTAAATGCAGTCACTAAAGTCATGTAATTCTAGGAGTGGAAAGCAACCTGCCACCTCTCATCTAGCCCATGCCGTGTGCTCAGTGAATGATTGCATATGTTTATCCATTATCAAGACTTGTTGGAAACTTAGATGGAAGTTGCCGGTAAAATAAGATATGGACTTTTAATAATGTTGCCTTCCTGAGTTCACATACTTGGTGGCAGCCAAAGAAGGTACACTATTACAATTTTCAGTAAAACAAATCAGTTCAGAAAGTCAAATATCTGTGTGACACATTGTAAAAAATGATGATATGACATATTTCCAATCAACAAATTATACACTTTTTGAAAATATGGTAGGTTTTATGCTCTAAGCTCATGCAATTTTTACCTCCTCAGTAAAGTATAGGTCCCATATCCCCAGAGTACTTGAAAGTTTGGAAATAAGATCAGAAAATGTCATCTTCTGTGAATAAAATTGATATACTCCATCATATAATATGATTTATTGACCATCAATAACTTAGACTTTCCTAGAAGGACAGATGGCATTGCATACGCTGCTCAAGAGGTCAATGAGTGAGATACGATGCCATTAGATCTGATAGGCTGTGTAACTGATGCAAAGCAACAGACAACAATCATGTCCTACTCAGCTGCACTATTACATTAGGTATCAACTGATGCTTTTTGGTAACTCACTCATAAGCCTCTTACGTGGAAGACTTGAACCAACTTTTCCCAGCAAGGAAAATTTGCACATATTAAGTGTTCAGTGACAATAATCTAATCTAAAATTGCTCTGTTTATGGAGAGGAGAAATTCATACAGTAGAACTACAACTAACCCTTGAATAACGCAGGTGTTGGGAGCACCAGGCCCCACATACACAGTCAAAAATTCACGTAGAACTTCTGACTCCCCAAAAACTTATCTAAAAGCCTCTTATTGACCAGAAGCCTTATTGATAATACAATTGACTAACACATATTTTGCATGTATATATATATATATATACACACACACACACACACACACATATATATATATATAATGTATTATTACAATAAGTTAAACTAGAGAAAATAAAGTTTTATTAGGAAAATCATAAGGAAGATGAAATATGGTATTTACAATATTTATTGAAAATCCCCATGTAAGTGGACCCCTGTAGCTCAAAGTCACGTTGTTCAAGGGTCAACTGTAGTTTCATTTTGATTATCTTGTCCCTGACCAATTACCCTCATAAAAAAAAAAAAAGTCATCTGGTCTTTAAGTAAGCTAATTTACTATGATATAGTTATTTACTAGGATAATGTCTCAGTCTAATATGTTTGCATTTTGGTTGATATACTAATCTGTTTTTGACTTCAGTATTTTATTTTAGTTTGATTGTAGTAATTCAGTTCTAAAATACTAATAACATTTCAACATCTCAAAAGCTATATCCAGAGTGTGAACTCGGTATTAAGGATGACCACTCCTACTTCTCCCAAGTAGCCTGTTCATCACCCATGGTTATACATCTTTTAGCTACAGCATTTGCCTCCTTTATTCTTGCTCAATAGTAGATCATCTTTTCTTCATCATTTGTTATATGAGACAATATAATATGCTATTTTTGTGAGAAATAGAAAGTCCTAGTATTATTGTAATTTGCATGCGTTTCAAAGTATTTCCATATAAATTATCTCAGTTTGCTAAAAATAATCCAATGAGATGCAGATAATATTTATAATTCCTTTTTTATTGTAAATGTTCCAAAGTCACATAATTGGCTAGTCATGCGGCTGGAGCAAAGTACAAAACGAAACAAAACAACAACTCAGCCAAAAAAACAAAAACAAAATTCGTGTCTTTATTTTTTTACTACGTATTCACCAAAACAAGAACAGCCACCACAAGCAACAATATAGGTTACAAAATAGTTGGGAAATTAACCTCCTTACAGAAAAAGAAGTTAAATAACAAGTTGTTAGCGTGTTTTGAAATCTTCTCAAACACTTTCTTAGGTGACGCTAACACACACAACGTAATTAAACAAAAATTACTCTTTTGGAATTGGGCCAGTGATGTCAGGCCTCCCACACCGTGTCCTCAGACGCCACTTAGCCCTCCACCCTTGCAGTTGCCTGAGGTGCCCTAAATTTCATCCGTGTTCCTGCCACTCCCTGGCAGCCTCCCGCTGACCTCCTGCTGACCTCGCGCCTGTAGCTTTCAGGCGACAAGGTGGAGCACTTCGCTCTGAAACATCAGTGCTGCTGTTGGCAGCCAGGGCTGACTTTCTTTCTACGAAAGAGAACATTTTCGTTGGCACGAGAATTCATGCTGCTGGCTGGGTTTTGGCTCACTTAGGCCACCTTGGCCAGCCATTCCTTTCCTCTTCACACTTTGTTGTAAACTGCTGTCATGGAGTGAAACTACATAGAAAGTTTTAATGTGTCTTCTGCCAAGCTTTTCTCCACACACTCTTGGCTCCCTGTAGCCAAAGCCCAAGTTTCTTATTCATCCTTTTTCCCTTTGCTGTTGGTTTGCCTACTGAATTTCCTCATGAGGGACAAATTTCCTTCTCTTACAGATTTTCCACTAGCCGTCAGCCCCTGAATTAAGCCGGTGTACTTGAACAACATTTCTTATATACCTTTCAGGTTTACAAGTATATAATTTAGTTATATTACATAACATATTATATATTTATATATTATACAATAACGTGCACGCACACACACACACAAATACACACATGCATCCAAAACTTGCTAGTATCAAGAGCAAAGCCACAATAAAACTATAGAATGCATGCTAAAATTAATATACCTAGTGCCAATTAATAATATAGACAATAAACCAAAAGGACTGTGAGGTCAAAAGTAAGATAATACGATCTGGAACAGGAAGCAGAAGTTCATGAAGAAGGTAAAACTTCCCTATAGCACTGAAAACCAAAATCAGTGTCACAGCAAATGGTGGGAAAGTAGTGAAAAGGAAGTCTTGGAGAAAAGAGTGCGAGCAGTTTGATTGCTTGATTATTTTGAACTGTGTTCAAGGGTTTAGATACTCTGCATAGTGAATGGACTAATCTGAATGAATCAGACTCTGCTGACAGATAATTGAGTGGGTTGGACTGGACATTTAGAATAGTGACAGTTTATGAAGAAAGTAAACGCCCAGGTGAGAATTCGCTGACTGCTCCATGTCAAGTGTCAGGGAAACAAGACGAAAAAGGCACGCCCTTGAATGTTCTCACTCAAATGGAAAAGAAAATTTGATGAGAAAATACAAGTAAACCATCATAGGAGAAGGAGAGTGTTGGGGAGGAGCTTGGGGATTATTGCATTAATACAAGGAAGAATAGAAATTCACTAGGTGGGGGAAGCACGGCAGGACATTCTGGTCTGAAGGCTTTTCTGTGTGGGTAACAAGAACAGTAGCAGGCAAATGAGGTCGGGAAACATTAGTAAAATCCTAAACAGATTGATGTAGAGGACATTCCCTGGTGGTGCAGTGGCTAGGCTGCGGCACTCTCAAGGCTGTGGCCTGGGTTCGATTCCCAGCCAGAGAGCTACCTGCCCACCCCCGCAAAGAAAAAAAGAAGAAAAAAAACAAAACAAAAACAGATTAATGTAGACAAGCAGAATGAGAGCTGATGGGAGGAAATTTCCAAAATTTTTTAATAAAACATTTTAATTTCTATTTAAAAGTGCACAGGGGACGGGGTGGGAGAGGAGGGGTGGAAGCTAAATATAAGGTGATGGAAAGAGAAGTCACATTAGGTGGTGAACTGATTATACAACAAGCTGACAATGCACTGTAGAATTGTATGCCTGAAACCTGTGTAATCCTTGCTAACAGATGTCACCCCAATAAGTCTAACAATAAAAATGAATTAAAAAAAAGTGCACCTTCATAGAATCCAGTTATTCTATAAGATTTCTTAAAATGTATTTGGCAATTTTCTACCACTTTAATGAGGAAACAGTCATCGTTCCTCGTGTGTAGACGCAGAGAAAATTTCAGCTGTGCAACTCAAGGCCACAAAGAACAGAAAATTGTAAAACAGCGTGTTCCTGCAGCCTGTAAGCTGTCAAACTCTCTGAAGGAGGAAGACTACACAGGAATTGTTTCATTACTAAAACCCTCTAAACACATATGGACGTGAAGGTTCCAGCTGTTTCCTTCTCTTTCCTTATTTTCACATTCCGGGGATGGGTAAGAACGTAGGAGAGCAGCAGGGCTGAGATGGCAAAGACACGTTGTGTTGGATCCAACGTATTAAAGTTCTCCAAAATAATTAACATAAAATCACTAAGGATACGACATATACGGTCTTATATTCTTTACGTTCCAAACACAGACCATTGTTCATGCATCTCTCAGCCTGAGATTTGTTTCTCTCTGTAACGGAGATAGCCATATCTGCATTATGGAACTTCATAAAGACTTAAGAGAAAACGTGGACAAAATATGGATGTATGTGTACGTGCACATGTGTGTGTTTGTGTGGATGTGTCCATGAATACACCTTGTAGCTGTAGTCGATATGCTTGCGTCCTCTGGGACACGGAAGCCCAGATGGAATTGGAAGTGGGAAGTGTTTATTCGGTGGGAGATAGAGGAGACAGCGCAGGCCCCAGGACTGGGAGTCTAGGAACCACGATGGAAGGTCAACACGTGGGAGAGGGAGGTGGGAAGACGGTGGACTGGGCCGGCAGGGCCGCAGCTCAGAGGTCAGGGCTGGCAGTGCTTCTGAAAGCAGAAGTGGCAGCACCAGGGCAGGGTCCCCCTGCCCTCATGCTCAGGTTCTAGATGACGGGCCGTGAGACAGAGGACCTCAGCTGACACTGCAGTGACCCTGAAGGTGCTTCAGCAAGCGGCCCTCAGCTATGAATGACTGCTCTGTGCAGGGAGCTGACATGGCTGCGCATCATGGTCACCACTCACATGCAGATTAAGCCAGACTCCCCAGTAGTAGTCATACTGTTGTCACGCAGTCGTCGCTCCTACACCGTCACTGACAGACAACTATGGGACACATTTAATGCAAATTTTTTAAATGTCCTTTTTTTTTTTTTTTTTTTTTTTTTTTTTTTTTTTTTACTCAACATCTAAGGAGAGACTGTCAGAACTGTGCACACACACATCTACATGGATTTCTCCTTCAACTGCCTAATACTCTTCAAGAAGGGACTCTGATCAGGTCATAATTCAGTTGAGATTCATTCTAAATTCCCTTTTAATAAAACATTACACATTTCACTATGATAAAAACGGTGTATTCATAAAGGACCCGTGCCCTGTAGATGCTGACATTTTACTGAATCGGTGCATGTGCGCGCGCACACACACACACACACACACGCACACACATGCGCACACACGCGCACACACGCGCACACCACACATAGGTATAGAGCGGTGCTTCCTTGAGATTTTACTGAACTGTGATTCATCAGTAACCTGCCAACACTGTGGGCAACAAGTTACTTGTCAGCTACAAGGGGGTATAAACCAATAGACCTACAGGAATAGTAAAACCCTCTGAGCTCCCCGAGAGGAAAGGAGGGTGGGGAGACCTGCTGAATCACAAAGGAAAACCTTCCTGAGCAGCTGAGTGTTCTGGGTGGATACCAAGCCCTAGCTCACCTAAGCTGACACTGACCTTGCTGGTATTACCTGTAAAATCCTCTCTTACAAATTTCCCTCAAGTAACTATTTCAGTTCCTCATGCACGGAAATGCTGTCCATCCAAAAAAAAAAAAAAAAACACAAAAACCAGGGATTAATTTTTGTTCAGTTAAAATTCACCAACCTTGTGTTACTGAGGAGGGAAGATTTCAGCTCATCTTTGAAAATGTTATGGCTTCGCGTTTGAAGGGAATAATTAGTGTCTCAATGGACAACTACACATTGATTATGTAAGAGCTGCTTTACAATTCTGGGAGTCACAGATGTCTAATAGAAGTATGACATAGTTATTTTATACAGATATACAAATGAATTCTGTGTTTGGGGTAAATAACCATCTTCCTCCATTGGGGGGGGTGGAGAAAATGATATTGCCTGTATTTGTACATTCATTTCAATATTTGTAGTCTACAAATTGTCTGCTTTTTAATTCACTTTTGAAATGGTTATAATGTCTATATTTCATTGATGAATGAGATAAATAAAATCTTTAACGTGCTCATTCTTATATCCGTATGAGAAACATAATACTCCTTTTTAAAAATATCTTTGAACAATATGCATGTTTTAATGTCATATATTGATGACTATCCATTATCTTTTTTAATGGTTTCCTTATACATCCCAATTTTAAATCGTAGAGTTGTATATATTTATTTTCATTCATTCCCCTGCTCATTTTTATTTGAACATCTAATATATTCAGACACAGTGCTAGTATACTCAAAATCCACCGATAATTATATTCTGCAACTCTAATCTTGCGACAATGCAGCTAAGATTTTGGTGTGGACATTATGTCCTGTAAACTCATAAATTTCAATGCTTCTGAGTGTTAAAGGAGAGTAAAGAACAAAATATTTTAAGAGGGAAGGAAAATAAAATGAAACAGCCAATTCACTTTGGGACCTTTGGAAAAGTTATAAAACATGAGGTGAAATTTAAAATGATATATATATATTTTTAGTAGTACTTGATTAGAGAGGTGAGAGGGTATTGCAGACAAGGTGCACACAATTGAATTTACGTTTGTACTCCTGCAAGGAACTTCATCACAAACTTTACGACAATTAAATGTCATAAAGACATAGCAGTAATATAAAGGGACTGACCCACCACTTTTTTCTCACTTCACAGAGTCAGACATTAAAGCACCAGAGAGGTAACGTGAATTAAAAAGGTCACACAGCTAATGGTAAAAATGTAAGAACTAGGGGTCCCTGGTGGTGTAGTGACTAGAGTTCGGCTCTCTCAACACCATGGCCCGGGTTCAATTCCCAGCCAGGGAACCATCACCAAAAAAAAAAAAAGAAATTAAGAACTAAGGTTAAACATTTTTGTTTTTTCTCCAGAGAATTCCTACCTTCGTAGGCATAAGAAATCAGAGCACACACTACTGGAACACCCACAGAACAAAAACACAAGCACAATTGCACAGCTAGGTAACGGCTGCTTCCCGGGCAGCCGCAGCGATGTGCCACAGAGTGGGTGGCTCCAACAACAGAAACGAATTCTCTCAGAGTTCTGGAGTCTGGAAGTCTCAGACCCAGGTTTTGGCAGGGCGGATTTTAGTCTGAGGCTTCGCTCCTTGAGGCGTAAATGAGCTTTTCCCACTTACTCCTTATCTTCGTAGGGTCTTTCCTCTGTGCTCACGCATCCTTACTGTCTCTTTCTGTCTTAATCTTTTCTTCTTAAAAAGGCATCAGTCAGATTGGATTAGCGCCACCCCGGTGGTCTCATTTTAACTTAATCACCTCTTTCAAGCTTCTTTCTGCAAAGACGGTCACATCTGATGTAGCAGGGGTTAGGACTTCAGCCTAAGAATTTTGAGGGAACACAGTTGAGCCCATTACACTTTCTTTATTCACACAGTTTGGGGGGGGCGGGGAATAGAGTTCAATCAATTAAATAGATAACTGGTGGAAATATTCCTTAAGAGATTTGCTCTGAAAAGTCTAGAAATCCATCAGCTCCTGGGGAATAAATAGACTACATCACAACTGTATTTGCTCTGGATGGAGGGACTGATAAATGCCAGAAGATTCAAATATTTTCAGGTGGGACACCCGGAGAAATGATCCCCACTCTAAGCTCCCAAGACACCATGGGGAATGATGGTAGCCATGAGTTATAAACAGTGAATGCAGTAAATGAAAACAACTTAATTGATTTAACAATTAGCCTAGGGTCTTGACTTATAAGATGAAAAATTTTAAAATTTAATGTGGTGTATCACATTTATTAATTTGCATTTTGGAAACATCCTTGCATCCCGGGGATAAATCCCACTTGGTCATAGTGTATGGGTTTTTTAATGTGTTATTAAATTCTATTTGCTCATTTTTGTTGGGGATTTCTGCGTCTGTATTCATAAGGGATATTGGCTGTAATTTCCTTGTCTGGCCCTGATATCAGAGTAGTATTTGCTTCATAAAATGAGTTTGAAATGTTTCCCTTCTTTTCTATTTTTTGGAAGAATTGGAGAAGAATTGACATTAATATTCCTTTAAATGTGTGTTAGAACTAAACCGTGAACCTATCTCATCCTGGGCTTTCCTTTGTTGGGTGGTTTTTAATTACTATTTCAATCTCCTTACTCATTATCGATGTTTAGATTTTCCTTTCTTCATGATTCAGTCTTGGTAGGTGGTATTTTTCCAGAAATTTGTCTGTTTGTACCAGGCTATCTAGTATGTTGAAACATAGTTGTTCATGGTAGTTTTATGATCCTTTGTATGATATTCCTGTCCTATTGGTTGCACCATCTCCTCTTTCATTTATAATTTTATTTACCTCACTTTTTTTTTCTTGTAGTTTCCTTGTCTGGCCTCCATATTTGGCTAAAGTTGTTGTGGATTTACTTTTAAATCAGCTCTTAGTTTTGTCGATCTTTTCAATTGTTTTTCTATTCTCTGTTTTATGAGGCAGTTATCACTATAAACTTTCTTCTGGGCACTGCTTTTTGCTCCATCCCCTAAGTCCCGAGGGGTTGTGTATCTGGCTTTGTTTATGTTTGATTTCCCTTGTTATGCCTTCTTTGAACCATAGGTTGGCTGGTGAGGCTGGGAGCTCACAAGAGAAATGTGTGTGTGTGTGTGTGTGGGGGGGTCTTTCTTGGTGCTGAGTTATGTTGCCTTCGGAGAGGGGCAATGTGGATAAAGTGCAACTTTCCTCCTTCCGCTCTTCAGTGGGTTTATTCTGTGTTTTTGTTCCGTGGAGTGTTGGGACCTTTCTGCTGGACTTCTGGGTTCCGACAGAGGCACACTCACCCATGGGTGGCCATCAAATTTGGTTCGAGCGCTGAGTGTGCCTGCTCTGCCAGCTTGCTGATATATCCTAAAAAGCAAAAACAAAAACTTGAAACTTCTTCCTTAAAAGTTGTTTTCAGCAATGAGAAAAATATTGCAGAGTGCAAACCAATCATTTAGAAAAAGAGAATTAAGCAGAATGTTATATTTGTACACCATAATAAAATAATAATGTGTCTACCATGGTTTTTATAAAGGTTTTGACTCGTTTCAAAGCACCTATATAACCTGTGTATATATTTTTATTATAGTCAAATTATATTCGATTAATTTTATAAATAATTATTTTATAAATAATTATAATTTAGGAATCTCACAACTTATGAAAAAAATAGCCAGTTTTACTATTATATAATCCATAAAGTAAATAGTTCAATTGTGCTTTTATGTCTATTGAACGAAAATGTAATAAAGTACTTTAAGTGACATAATATTGTCAACATCTATTTTAACCCTTCAATAACTACTTACTGGATGTCTCACATACAGAAAACAGATTGCTGGTTACCAAGTACAGAGCAAGGAATAAAGTGTCATCCTCCAGCAACTTGTCACCTATGTAATAACGACACAGACAGTAGATAAGTAAATAAATGTGTGAAGTGTAGGTTCTGAATGAATACAGCAGAATAATAAATACCATGTGACTTCATCTTATCCATGAAAGCCATCAAAAGTCACCAAAAGACTACAAAAGAAAACATTTTTCTTTGGGAATAAAGGAGCACTCACAATCTCCGAGCAGCTTGTGTGACGGGTGTTGTGAATCTGGGACCTAAGATAGAACTAATCTAGAGCAATACAGGCCCGCACAGACGTCAGGAAGAATCTCCACTGCCCGGGTAGGACTGCGCGGCGCTGAATGAGCTATTCAGCAGCCCCGTGATTAAAGTGACGAAATCTAGCAGCATGGGTGAGCTGTGGTAATAGAGTGTTCTTGGAGACGTGTTGTTCGATCCCATTAAATGGAAAAGCTAGCAAAACTGAAGAAGATAACTTATTTTCAGTATCTGTGGGACACGCTTCTGTCCCAGGTAAGTGACAAAAATGAAATCGAGTGCAGAACAAAAAGCAGCAAACACCAGATAATAGTACTCACAGCCTTTTCTATAATGGGATTAAAGCGAGCCAGCCGCTCTACTCTCTAAGTGCTGAAACAGGGGGAAACTATTCCGGGGCAATCTCACAGATTTGTGAAAAAGGGTTGGAAATCGCCCACTGGATTCAAAACTCTAGACTGCCCACCTTTCCCTTGGGATTCTTTATAATGGAGCCATAATTATGCAATGGCTGTAACAATTAGGAAGACTCCCATAGTACTACAGGCATACCTTGTTTTATCGTGCTGGGCTTTATTTATTATTTTATTTTATTTTATTTATTTACAAACTGAAGGTTTGTAGCAGCCCTGCACTGAGCAAGTCCACTGGTGTCATTTTTCCAACATGCCCAGATGAGAGTTAGGATTTTTAGCAATACATTATTTTTTAATCTGGGTATGTATATAGTTTTATCAGACATAAATGCTATGTCACACTTACGAGATCGCCATATATAGTATCAACATAGTTTCTATATGTACTGGGAAACCAAAAATTTGTGTCACCCACTTTATTGTCATATTCTCTTTATTTCATGGTCTGAAACTGACCCTGCCATAATGCTTGAGCTATGCCTGAACCTATGTACATCAAAACTCTGGGAGTTGAGATAGAATAGTACAGAATCAAGACAAATGTCTAAACACAAAGGGAAAAATCAAGCTGGTTTAACTGGGACCCATTTAATGACCCCTAAAATGTGAAACAAACTCTAATGTGAATAATGTTAAGCCATCTTCTTTATAAAGGCAAAATAATAGGCATTTCAAAGCATCAGGGAATGAATTATCATATTGACAAATCTCCTGCATAACAAATTGAAATAGCCCCTACCAGTCACAGTAAGGAGGTATCTGTGATGAACAAGGTGTTAGTCGTTTCGGTGTCAGTGCATTAGGAAGTGAAAGGCATCATTTTTCATAGCAGATTCTTTAGTTCTAGAAGATTATCATGTCAGATCAGAATTAATTTGAATCTGACCCCGGTACGGGGCATTGTGCTGACATCATAGCATTCGCGTACGTGCTTATTTGCCCCATACCTAAGGATATTGGCCCTAGAATAGAAAGTTTTTCTGCTCTGTTGTCCACTCTTCTCTAAGCAAACGTCTGATTTTCTCCAGGGCTGATGCATCAGGTATCTGCACGTAGTTATGATATCTGACCTGTGTACCTCTACCTATGACCAGCTGGCTGAAAGTGTCTTGCTCAAATAATTTCTTGGGGGGTAGAAATCAATCTCTGCTCCCGCTTTAAAAGGCATTTTCTTGAGACAGAGTATTGGTATGTGACTTTAGTTGTTCAATATGTAGAAGATGGGTAAGTGTAAATCCTCAAATACCAGTATCCTACCTCCCCTGGCACGTGTTACATGTTTCCCTGTTTGCCTTAGGTGTTCTAAATTTAAATCCTTTAACTACATTGTTGTAGTTTGCTGGCTTTCCTCGACAAAGTGTATCAATACTTTAATAGGGTCCTAAAACAGAAGATGAAAGAAATCCTCCTATCATGGGAGGTCACGCTCGGTGTCATTAATCAGGTGCCCAGTTATTTAGTCAAACGCTAGTGTAGACATTGCATTATTTTGTAGGTGTGATTAACATTTACAACCAGTTAAAGTAAAGGATACCACTTCACACCGTCACTTAGGGTTAGGTCGACCAGACGTACTGTTTTAAATGGGACAGAAAACAATGGCACTGATTTGAACTGTACATTAGGTCAGCCTACTGGCACCTTAAACCTAGCCCAGTGAGACTAGGCTGCCCACACAGACCGTTTGAAATGTGACTGTACCATGGTTTTCTGTCCCGTTTAAAAGGGGACGTCTGGTCAGCCTGCCTAGGGTGTATCAGCTCCTGGGGTTCAAGTAAGTAATGGTGTGTGTTGGGGAAGGGAGGAGTTTCCGAACTTGGCCCTGAAAACATACTTGCCTCTACATTCAGCCCCCAGAGTTAGCTGAGCCACTTCTCTTTGTCAGGAACGATTTTGAATATTTACTGTGACTTCATTGTCTACGCCCGACTCTCTCCCAAGCTGAGCGAATGAGACGTGCCTCAAGGCCTCTTTGTTCCAGCCCTGCCCTGCCGACTGCCTCCTGACACCTTCAACATCTTAGTTTTTTAAAACTTAAAAAAAAAGCACTTTAAATTCTGAACATTTTTCTATTTGTTAGGAGAACATGCACACAAGTTCAGATATCTCAACCACTTGAATTTAGTTTTAATTGCCTATTTCCCATGATTCCCTCAAGATGATGCTTAACAAATTGATGTTTTAACTACACCATGCATTCTTTTGACAGGGAAATATACAGCATTTTTCCTCTTTTTTCTTTATTCATCACAAATCCTGTCATTTGAAGTGACTTGGTTATTTGAAGCTACTATCAGAAAGAATAGCTAATTTTTTCCTGTTTCTGTGATCACGAGTACCTTTCTTTGACCACATTTCATAACCAATTATTCAAACTAATTATTCATTGTTTCAGCTTCCTGGGGTTATAATTAATTTACTCAAATATTCTCATGGTCTTTTTTTTATCTCTTTTATTTTCATGTCTGATGTACATCTTTAATGGCCTTGCTTTTTTTGTTGTTGTTGTTTAATATTTTTATATACTTACAGTTCTTATTAATTGTGTGGCTATGTCTGACTTATAAAATAAAAACCTGTGGATAATTTATTAAAGAATGTATATAGAGGCTAAATGAAATTTAATTCCTATATGCCCCTTCATCTTCAAAATGATCTTTTCTCTGTGCGCATGTTAGTGTGTGTGTTTGGGTAAGCTGTGTCTTCATTTTCTTAGATATCTCTCTGACACTGGTTGGTATAAATATTTTCTATGTCTACTTCTCTTAGAAATTGAAAAAAAAAAAACTGTCTTGCTTTTCCTCCCTCATTAATGCTTTTATTTCTTTCTTTGTGCCATAAATTGCTAATTTTCCCCAAATTGTTAGGTACATAAAATCCATTCACTGTTCTTCAGTATGTATGTATTCCTTTTCTTTTCAATTATACTTTCTTAGGTTTGCAGGCGTATAAGCCTGCACATGAATTTACTTTATCATTTTAGCTTTACAAATTCTAGTGTAATATTTGACTTGCCAACAAATCCCACAGTTAGTTGAAAATAAAAAGCACAACCACATCTCTGAATCCTGACATTCCAATGGAATATAGCACATGCTGTTCCCAGTTGGACGTCGTAATGTCCCAACAATATTAATTTGGAAGCTTTCCAGTGGTAGAATTACTCTAGCTCTTTCTTTGGTTTCTGGCTGCCAGGATTCTGTCTACCCCACACTGTCCTCCGATTATGTGCACGGGTCATCATTGCCACTTTGCCCTCCGATCGTGTGCGGCATCGCCTTCTCTCTGCTGCTACAGCTAACCTGTCCGTGCCGCGTAACGGCAGATGGTAGGCGTCCGCCGCCCGTCCCAGCTGATCTGCACGCCTTCTCCACGCACACTCCATTTTTGGTAGCATGTGGAGGGCTTTAGAACACGAAATCCACATTGCACATCCTCACACATAGCAGCCTTCCGTGTGCAACCAAGTGTGCTGATCACGAGATTGCGTTGCTTATCAAAAATTCATTTTGATTTGCTGTCTAAAGTCTTAGACATTTAAATCTAGTCCACAAGGTTCCAGAAGACGCCTTTCTGGGAAACGATGTAAATTTGTATATAAAAACAAACAAACACTGTGGTTCTGGGCAGAATCCCGGCCTTCACCTCAAATGTGCCGCTGCCGGCTCTCTGAAACACCGGAAAGCATTTCCCCCGCTCACTGTCGAGGGTTGTTTCCGATCCCACTTGCGTTCCCGGTTGCCTCTTTTGCTGTGTCAGCTCTCTGCTAATTGAATCCTAATGTTGATGGTCGCAAAACCTAGACAATGTTATTGAAGTTTTCCAAGGAATCTGCTGCTATTGCTACTGCTGATACAAAAGACACTCTGAGTGCAATGACCTCTAGTTTCCTGGTACCAGTGTAAGTCCATGACCTCTGTGGTAGCCCAGGAAGAGAGTATTTTGTGCTGAATGGATGTGTACCAAATAATGTCAGTGTGTCACACTGATGCAGCAAGAAGTTGTTTTGTGGGGTGGCAGGTAAACGCGTCGTTGGTCCCCTTAGTGAAATGAGTATGTCCAAGAACAGACACTATTCCAGGAACGAAGCTTTGGCTAGGCAGAGGTGCCAAAGTCGATCTGTAAACTGAGAGTAAGACAGGTGAGGTAGGAGAGAAAGCAGGAAAGCGTGATGTCCCTGAAATACAGTGAAGAATGGTTTTCAAGAACAGCAAATAATGATTAGGTGTAGCAAAGAGGTGATTATTAATAATTTGACAATCATTAATGATTTGAGCGTTTTTGACAACACTAGTGGAGAGAAAGGCTTTATTGAATTGGTTCCAAAACAAAACAAGAGCAAAGGAACCGGAAACAATGACTCTAGTCAACATTTTGTAGAAATGTTACAGTCAGGAAGAACAGAGGTGATCATTGGAAAAGGGATGCAAAATCAAATGATGGTTTTCTTAAAATGAGAATGTAAGAGCTTATTTGTATTTCGAGGAGGCTGATACAATCGGAAGAGAAAAAAAATGATACAGGAGAGAAACGGACAAGTTGCTGAAGTAATGACGCTAAGTGTGTGGGGTGGGAGCGGTGGAATCTTAGCCCAGATGGACGGTGGTCTTTGATGGGCCAGAGGACTCTTCCATAGGAGTAGAAAAGGTGGTGAACAGTCACCAGTGCAAACAGTCGGGTGGATTTTGTGAAAGGCAGTCATGGAACCTTTCTGGGTTTTCTTTCTATTTCATCCATCAAACAGGAAACATCCTTATAGGCTGAGGTTAAGGATGGGTGGGAGAAGTTGGGAGGAAGGAGAAAGTACGAAATGATTGTGTACATTCAGGAGCGATTGAGTGGACTGGATGTGCAGTGTGGGATTTTATTTTTCCCCCAGAATGGCAAGGCTCAATGGGATCCCAGGAACAATAGTGAGTGAGTGAGCTGGGAAATGGCTGGTGGCGTTCGCAGAGTGCGACCCTTGGAATTGAGACTACGGAGCGGGTGCAATTAGTGGTCAGGGAGGATTGTGGCTTTGACCCAAGGGGATAGAGCTCAGGATGCTATTTCTGGAGGAGCAGTCCTATTGCTGGCACAGAGGATGAGCCTCCAATGCATCCTCAACAGGGAGCTCGATGTCACACAGAATTCTGTCTTGTTGCCTTGATGTGATAGTAGCCCAGGTGATCAACATCGTGCTGTGCATAGATTACATGAAATTGTTTTCTAAATTATAGTCTCGGGAGCAGTTTTTCTTCATCTCAAGCTATTTCTTATAATACATCCAATGATTGTTTTTCTAATACATTCACCCCCTTCTTTCTTCAGGGTCACTGTCCTCAGTCCAATGCTCTGACTACCAGGTAGGCTGACCAGACGTCCCATATTAAACGGGACAGAAAACAACGGTGCTGTCCTGCTTCAAACGGTACGTAGGGTCAGCCTACTGACACCTTGCATTTAGCCTGTGAGACTAGGCTGACCCAACGTACCATTTGAAATGGGCCAGTATCTTTGTTTTCTGTCCCATTTGAAATAGGACATCTGGTCAACTACTACTATGGGAATCCTAAAAGTGGAACAAAATGCCCCAACCAGACTGAAAGGGTGGGCTGAAACATAGCTGCCAGAGGCCCCAAGAATTTAGCCTGCTCATATGCCTCTCTGATTTCAATGATGGACTCTAGCCCTACTCCTGTGCTGGGGCAAAGACCCCCTCAACAGGGCCGAGCTAATGACCAATAGATCTATAGAAAGCGTTACAGCGGGCCTCGTCCTCCAGGCCAGAAGGGCGGGGTGGTCAAGGCATTGTATTCTGAGCCCCTTCCTTCTTGAAAACTTTCCTGTTTCTTTTCCAGATCTTATTTTCTAGGGTCTAAAGCGACAGCACCTTTAGGATACAGATTAATACCTGTCCTGCCATAGCTGCCCAGGAACGAGACACACAGGCCCATGCTGGTTCTGTCACAGCCCCGGAAGTCCCTGGGGCGTGACTTAAACTTCAGTTTCTAATCTCAAGGAGGAGGGAAGGCCAGCACATTCACAGAAAGCTTCAGCAGGTTAGGGGTGAACTGGCCTGGAGTTATCTGTATGATTACTGTGAACTCGGGGTTTGTCTTTGAGCCCCACTGGGTCTCTTAAAAGCAGGACACGTGAGGATGAACTCGGCCCCTTCCTTTCCCCCCTGCTTCAGCATGTCCCTGCTTGCCTCCGACATCGGGTTGAGGACAAAATTGTCTCCCTTTCTCTTCCATAAGGAAGAAGAGGCCTCCAAACAGTCCTTAGCTATGTATGCATTTCCATAACCTTCTGGACTTTAGAGCCCCAGCATGAGGATTCTGGGCCAGGAATCCAGGCTCTTCCCAAGTCACTAATTTTTCTGGGTTAAAGCTTTCCAAACTTCTCACATGTACAGAGCAGATCACTTGGGTGCACTAGTGAAGGCCCTTGGGTGCATCTTCTGCTCTCCTCGGGAGGGAACACAGGAGCTCCTCTCTGGAAGCTTCCACAGATCCCTGCTGAACATTTTCCCTCCATCCTCTGTCACCCACCTCTACGAGTCTTGCACGTGTGGGTGTTTGTTCTCTGGGGTGAGCCATTCCTAACACCTTTCACCTATGCATTGCCTGGCAAAATGCAACTCATCCTGAAGGTGCTGGCTGAGGTTCCAAGACTCCAGGAAGCTTTCCAAGCAAAGTGAGCTCTTGTCTGCTCTGCAGCTTCGGGTAGCCTTTTCTGCTAATCCCTGCTATCTCAACTGTCGTCATCCTTATTGTAATTTATTGTAAAATGCCACTTCTGCCACTGGACCTAAAGCCTTAAAACTGGGGTTTTACTGAACTCTATTACTAGTTGTAGAATATGGAAATTTGAAGTCTTTAGCAATTCCAAAAGTACCATTATCATTGAAACTAACTCGAAGACACACTCCTAACTTTTCTTATTTTTCTAAAACAGTTTTCCAAAAATAATATTTCAAATAAGACTTTCTACATATCACTGCATCCAACACAATATGGAGTGCATGAATGAGTTCGAATAACAAATACATAGCAAACACATGCCAAGAAAATATTAGGGAAATATTTTATATGGCAACACATCTAAGATATTCCATTGTCTTTTAAATAATCTATGCATTGATCTCAATAAAGATACCATTACCTCAGATATTTCGAGAAGTTGCTTTAAAATTGTTACTCCAAGGTAATGAAAAATCCCCCTTAAAAATTTTCCCCAATACTTTTTGAAAATGTCTTTGTGGATTAATGCTCATGTTACTTAACTAAGGCAGCTGATTTAGTCTCTAGGGTTATCTTCATGTAACTTCCATTGTATTTTCTTTTTAATGAAAGATGACCTTATAGGGAGAAAAACTATTAAAGCTCTAAGAGGAAAATATGATGTAAGTTTTACTTCTACTTTTAAAAAAAGGATTCCAAAGTTGGTTGTTTCAGAAATGAAACAACTTCATTAGCGGTAATGCATTTTTTGTTGTCATTTGACATTCTATAGATCGAAGTCATATGATTTTTTAAAGACATTTCGTACTTAAAAATGGGTCAGTTAGTAAAATAATGAAAAGCACCAAGTTGAAATTGTGAAAAGAATATCAAGAAGTTTTAAAAATTTTGTACTGTTTATCTTATTAGAGAAATCTAATTAGCAATAAAAATTATAGCAATCTGAAATCAGTAAATAAAACAACTAAGAGAAAAATTTTAAGATAGATATAATACACATTATCAAAAAATACTCATGGATACAGGCCTACTTGTAAATGCCCTACTTTCTAAAGTTAATTAAAGTAAATTTAATAATGTTTTTCCCATTTTAACTTATTAGCTCCTGCGAATAAATAAATAAATCATTTTGTACAGGTAACATTATTCTTTAAGAATACATGTATTTGACTTGTCGAATAGGTACCGCATTCCTCTTTCTGAGCAAAATACCGGGGCACAAATATTTTTAAAAGATCTGGAGTTACTTTTACTATGTGGAACTGGTTAACAGGATTAACAATCCTATGAGGTAAATTATCTAAATGTCATAAGAAAGAAAAGAAAAGAGGTGGTGATAATCCGGGAGACGCTGTGGATTCTGACAGGGTGTGAGGAGTTAGAGGAGCACCCCGCTATGTGGCATTTGAGCTGACCTTTGAATGACGAGTGGTTTGGAAGGGACGTGTCAGAGAGAAGCACTGGGGCACGAAGACTGACATGAGTGACACGCGCGAGGCTTCATGGGTAAGGAAGACCACGAGACAGCGGCAAAGGGGGCGGCAGGGCGGCACCTCACGTCAGTGCACTTTTAGGCCATGTTAAAGCATCGATCTAGAGAATATGTGTTAAGGTGGAATTTCCAAGTGTGTTTTCATCCAAAAAGATGAGAAAGAGAGATGAGAACTCCCACTAATATGAAGTCTTTCTTGGAAGGTGAAATAGTAGAAGCAGGGAAATCTATCAGTCTGCTTTATTTATTAATTTTTTTAGAGACCATCATCTGGATCTCTCGTATATTGATAATTCTGCTTTAGAATTCTACTTTGGAAGACAATACACATGTACACACACACACACATTCAAATGTAAACATGTATACATATACATATTTATATTTCATATCGTTGCTTTAGTGATTCAGTCCAACATAATATACTGCTCTGATTTTGTTTTTTACTAGTTTTATGAACTACGACTTGGGTTATAGAAGTTAGTCACTCTCAATGACATCTGCTTTAGTTTTTTTTTTTTTTTTTCTTCAATCCCTAGATCCTTTCTTTACTGAAATAAAGATGCAAATCAGGAAGAAAAGTATTTAATTTGGTAGCAGCTGTATTTCCTCACATTGTTCACAGATCGGATGCAAACAGCAACAGGAAAGCTAATCTGTAGTTTGGAAATGAAGTCAGGCACATTTTAAAATTCTCCCAGTGTTTTCTTAGATTGGCATTGGAGCTTCTTTTTGAATATTTATGACTAAAATATAATCTTGCTTTTCAAAAGCCCAAATTTAATAACTTTAACTTACTTTTAGCTGAAAATGATCCATTTGGGTGGATATTTTTGTATAACGTTAATGTCTTACATTTTAAAGACAATAATGTTTTCTGGTTTTATTCTAATGGACATAAAACATTGGATTTATTTAACTGTCATCTTGCTAATTTCAACTTGGGGTAATTGTAAGAGAAGACTGCTGATCCTACCTTTCAGAGGAAAGTGTGTCTCATTAGACCACGTAGCTTGGTGGCCGTTCTGTCATCCGCCCCTGTCCCTTCCCACATGCCAGTTTCCAGCTGGGATATTAATGATTTCAGAAAAGTAAGGAGGATTTCAGAAAAAAAAAATCGATAATGGAAACGACTGGACAAATTGTGACAGTGATAGTTATTGTACCTTGTTTTTCCATTTACTCCCCTCCCCTCCTACTTCCAGTCCGTCCTTGACGGCACTGGCCAGCCAGCCGTACCTGTGACTCGGTGCTATTTTCCATTCAGTGTTTCAGGTTTCCTTGACCACTCCTCTTTACTTCTGTAATTACTTGTCTCTTTACACATGGCACACCACACACACGGTTGAGGAAGTTAAAATGGACTTTATTAAAAACAATGAGTTGTGTGGCAGATAATTTATATGCAGTCTGAGTTCAACCTTTGTATCTTGTTTGGTTTTCATTTGGGAGAGCTTCAGAAAGGCATGCTAATTTGGAAAGCAGGAATGTGTTAGCCAAAAGGGACAATAAGCTAAAACCTGATATGTAGCAAGTAAAATACAGTTGGCCCATTATTTCAGTATTTAATACAAATAGCAAGACGTATTGGTTTCAAAAGAAAATATCAATAAAGTGACTTGAGATCTAAAATGCCAGGTGATTTTGGTAACAATGGCTGAAGGCATTTTTCCATAGAGAATCTAAGTAAATAAACATTTAAACCAGTTTAAAGTGGAACATTTAAAATAAATCCTCAAATAGAGTAAAGCCTTTAAATATTTGACATCTACTAAGATCTGAGAATGACGTTGCTTCTTTCTCATGGAAAAGAAGCGAAAGCTCTTCGGAAAATGCTGCCTCATTCTCCAACCACAAAGCTCCCAATTCGTTGCCATTGGCATCGATGTACTTACTGATCCTCAGTGGCAAATAGGTGGGCTCTGTTGCCCTGCATCACGTTCCAGTGGATTAAAAGTAACTGCACGTGCTTTGCTGCACCTCCTGTTCGCAGGGGAACTTGCATTTCCCTTCCTCTGACTCTGAGTAAATGTAGAAACTTACTTGAACAATGGATTGTCACAGCAAACTTCTGTGCATTACGGCGAGGTGATAAGATGTTTTGAGGCTTCTCACTGGACTTGCTCAGCCCAATTTCTATGAAGTCACTGACCCTCTAGTCAGCTGGTTGACTGCTCTGAGAGAGCCACGTTAGATAAGTTACATGAAGCCTTGTTAGTCCATGATCCCTAAACCTAGTCTTCTAGCCATTTCTGCCAAGGCACCAAACATCGGGAGGAAAAAATGTTCTAGTTCCAGATCAGCCTATCTGCCAGGTAATTACCACCCGGCGACCTTAGTCAACACCTCTTAAGGTCAGAGAACCACCCCCATCCCAAGCCGGCCAGAATGTCTGATCTGCACCAATGTGAGATATATTCCACTGTTTTCTGTTCTAGACCAGTAAGTTTGGAGTGATGGGTTACGCAGCAGTAGATAACACAAGCAAAACCCAGCTACTGCTCCACTTGTGCACGTGGCCTCCTCCACTTTATTATTTTCAAGTGGTTTTGTTTTTCTTCTTCATCACACCTCCACTTTTCAGTACCATAATGGTTGTCCCGTTGCTATTGGCTGCATGAAAAAAACCATCAATATGGCGTGCTCCTTCTTTAACTATACACACATTTCCTTTCCTCATATCTTCTTATTACCACCAATTTCTACATTTCCTTGTGCAGCAATTAGGAAGTTGGAATTGTTAGATGAGCTTAAAATAATAATAAATTTGCAGCAATGGCAATGGAACACATATTTAAAGATTGAGCTATTACGTACGATGTATTATGAATAAATGCTATTAATCATTTCCCAGTATTTGTAAGTACATAAAAATAAGTTTGATGATCTTCACACTTCCCTTCATATTTTAAATTTAACATATCACTTCAAGGCAAAGACTGACACGTGAATAGGTAATAAGAATAATTTCTAAAAAGAAAAAGTAACATCTCTTTTACTCACTAAGATAGCTTACTCTAATGTAGATAATATGCCACGTAAATGTAGGAGTTGAAATGTAGGATCCTGCCCCAAAGTACTAGAAAAATGGTTAAAAAAAATTCAGTACTGAATTTATTGGAAAAGAAAATGTAATCATTATCAAATTTTAAGAATTTCCTTGTTAAAATAAATTTCATCTCTACTTTCCCTGTTGCAGTGTTCCACATGAGGTATCTAATAGTATAATTTGTGCCCAGTTTTCCTCTCAGTTCTCTCTCCCCATCACACTTCAGTGTAGCACATCAGAGTAACTCACGATACTAATGTGCAAAATTACTAGAAATTATGAGCTACATCAAACTTCCTTTTGGAAAATTCCATACCAGTGTTATCCACAGTAATGCAGTGTACATAAGTGATTCTGTTTTAAGCTAAGCAAAATTTATGAAATGATAAAGATTATCCATCCGAGCTAGTAATTGCCGTAGAGTGAAAACTATATCTCAAAGAGGTTGATTCCTGAACTTCAAATTGTCCCCAACCGTGTTGTTTAATGCCAGCAAACAGTTGTGGTGCAAGAAAAGCTGACGGCCAGAACAGGGCATTTTCAAGGTCAAACAGCATGAACATTCTTATCAGGACCCACGACAAGAAAAGTAGTAACTTATTTTGGTAACTGAGGTGTATGAATTGCATGCAGCTTGCATGGCAGTCTGAACCTGCTGCAGTTGGTTCTTGTTCTGAGCCCCTGCAAAACTAGCAGCTTTGGGGATCACTTGTTAAATAGGAGGAATAACACATCAAGTGAGTAATAGGTCACCACCCAAATTCAAAGAGACCCAATAAGTTAAGCCCCTTTTTTTTTATCTTAGGAGGGACCAAGTCCAACAACTTCCTTTACCTTCAGAGGAACAACCAAAAGCCTCCAACCACAGGACTCTTAGAAATTTTAGTGAGACGAAAGGCCGTTGTATTTGCTGGTGGTTGTCAGGCTGGGGTGTTATTTCCCACCTCTGACACGTGAATGTCTTCCCAGGACAGACAGACCCATTGCTACTTACTACTCCCGGGGTCCAATTACATCAGAGCAGCAATGCAATGGCCATCATGGTGATCTGTGGAAGAGAATTAGGACCAAGTTCCCTGTGGAGTAAATTATCACAGAGGGACGGATAATTGATACATCCTTGAGATAAGACAGTGATGGTGTATTGCTGGCTTGTCAGCTGAAACCAAACAATTTCTGGTGGTGTACTAACAGGTATATTTTTTTCAGAAGTGTTGGATCAATAACTTCATACCAGGTTTCAAGGTTGTGTTAATTTGTTCAAGCAATGGAGCCATCTATAAT
The DNA here is from genome assembly GCA_004026885.1 of Lyroderma lyra. Lineage (NCBI taxonomy): Eukaryota > Metazoa > Chordata > Mammalia > Chiroptera > Megadermatidae > Lyroderma > Lyroderma lyra. Next base: position 181,886 of record PVJL010000349.1, on the reverse strand, counting down.
TTCAACTGCAGTTTGCGTCACCATGGGATTCGGTTGACCAAACCCTTTGGTCATTCTCTGAGATCCATCTGTTTTCTGTGCCAGCCAAATGGGGATCACCACCCCTCCATCTTTCAAATCCTTGATGGTCTTGCTAGTCTCTGCAGTCCATCAAGGAATGTGTATTCCATAAACACTGTGATCATCTGGTCAATCCCATAGGTCTCCGTGAGTCAGACTATTGTGACAACTGCTCGTTTCTGCTGTCCATCACAGCAAACACATCCTCCTTGTCTTTGCTGTTTAAGTGATGCCACTTGGCCCTTGACAACCTGGGATCTCATCACCCCCTTTACATTAGAGATCCAGGTTTGATGGTAGTCGTCCCCATTCTGACCTACAAAGATGAACAGCCACAGATCACTTCAAAGATACCAGCTGTCGCCTAGCAAGTGTACCGATCGCAGCCATGTTACAAAGCGTGCCCTCTGGAACCTTGCAGGTTGAATAAACAAGACCAACAAGGTAAATCCACCTTAACATTCCAATCTCCCTAAGTTTTTGGATACCTTCTTCTATAGTGTAAGGTAGTTCTGTCATTTCAACTTCATTTAGGTCCATGTTTCTGCCAATCAAACTAACTGTGGGAGCCTTTCCTAACCCTTCAAGCTGAAACACTAAATACAGAATCTCTGCTTCGTGGGCTTATATCATCGATTTGGCCTGGTTCAATTTTATATCCCTTCCAACAGGAGCCAACAGTTTTAAGATCCATTTCTGCATGTGTTCTCCAGATTTACATCCATATAAAGTGGAAATATCATGCAGTTCCTTTGGTGTGTAGTGCATGTCCTTTTGGGGCACCAGTTGTACTTCATCACTAGAAGTCTGCTGGGACTTGTGTCTACGTATGTGCTTAGAAGTGAAAAACGATGGCGGGGTATGTCCTGAAGAGAATCGATAACGCCTGACACAGCACTTTCCAGGGATGCAGGTGAAGTTTTCTAGGAAAAGAAAGGCTACCCTCCTCGAGGGGGACGGAAGGCTGCCGGAGAGAACACGCAGCACGAAGGAGAGGTTTGATAGTCTCGGCTTCATGTGGATCCTGCTAGAGGAGCCCATTCCAACTTTTAGCATCTTATTGCCTGTGTAAATAATGCCCTCACATTTAGAGAAAAACATCCTGAGCAGTTTGTAATTCAGTTCGTGTTATCATTTCACCACTTGCAAGATCTGAGTCTGGGCTTGGTTTTCAGAAATTTCTGTGCCAAAGCTTCAGGAGTTATGGGTGTTTCGGGGTAAATACAGGCGTTCATACTGTTGATGCCAGTTTTGAGCTGGTAACTTCAAGCCCTCAGTTAAGCTTCTTTCTTCCCACTTTAACCAACACAGTTCAGGGCAACTAGCCGAACCCATGATACATTTTGATTAAAATGTTCTGACTGTCACTGAGAACTTCATGTTCTGTGGGTATTTGATTAGTAGTATCCAATGGCTATATTTTGTGTAGCTAGATTGCATCGTGCCACGAACTACCAGTGCTCTCTTTTCTACTGGAAATAACCTTGTAACGTCTTAACTAAGTTGAATTAGAGAACCAATGCCAGAAAATCCAGAATCAATGAAGACAATTCAGTCTCAAGTTTCTATTCATCTAGAACCAGTGCCATAACCAAAGTCTGTACCAGTCAGTACTCAACCAGAGATTAGAGGCTATATCTTAAAATGTTTATGTTAAGAAATTGGCTTTTTTAACGGCAAGGGATGGTTAGGCAAATCCATAGGGCAAGCCAACAGAAAGGACAGGCTGAAACACAGGGTTTCTCCTTCACTGGAGAAGTCTCAACTCCACAGCTAAGGACGTTCAGCTGGTTAAATTAGGTTAACACCAATTACCTAGGGTAATCTCCTAACTTAAAATCACTAAACCATTTACTAATTATGGACTTCAACTGTATCTACAAAAACCTTCATAGCAACACCTAGGTTAGTGTTCGACTGTATAACTGTGGACTGTAGCCTAGTAAGTTAACAGATCAAAAGGCCACCGCATTTGAGATAGTATGCTCATTCAGTAAGACCCTCTGCTGACTTATTCCAATTACAGAATTACTTGTGAGTCAGAAGTTACCCATGACTATGTAAGCGGTCACTCATTCCATCCTTGTAATAAAATCATCTCAAGAGAATTCTTCCTCTGTTAGTGGTTTCTCCCCAACCTCCTAGGTCACAAATAGAGTCAAACCAATTCAAATTCAATTGTCCGGTAATTAGGAAACTTGAGTTGGATTTTCCCAGCCTTCCAATCAACAAGAGGTACTTCTCCCCAATATTCCAGAAACCCTCCCACATGATTCAACGACTCTCGGAGAGAAGGTGCTAGGTAACAACATTGAATATAAGAGATCACAGTTCATATTAAAAGAAAATACCTTTTTCAGAGCCAATTTGCTTTAAGTATCTAGTTTTTGGAATTAAAATTATATGAATATCTCTTATTTTTACACAGAAATTTATGCAGAACCACATTTTTTTTCAGAAAATTATCTTTATCATACTTGAGGCTATGTCTCCACTTTATTTTGTTGACTCCTTAAGTAAATCATTGAGGGGCAGGGGTGTATGTGTATGTGCCCATGTTACTCTACTTATATAGATAATTGAGATTTTTTTTAAACTGAAAATAAGAGGAAACTTGACTCTCACTAAGCATAACACAGAGAGGGATCTCTATGTTCGACTGGATTCCTATTTCTATTAAGTCTCAGTTGAGACAAATATCTCTCAGGGTGACAAACGCTAATTCATTCCTACAGCATTGTCTAAAAGTAGAGAAATAAGTTGAATCAGTATAGGGAAAAGAGGTAAGACTATAGTAATTCAGCCGTCATTCCCCTTGCTACATTGTTACTCCTTATCACTCTGTATTATATTATCCTTACTGTTTCTTTGGGTAAATTTACCAAAATTTTTATTAGATAAATACTATTAGGCCTATGTAGGCCCTTTGTTTCATTCCTTTTATTGGGCAATCCTCTGTATAACTAAACACAATTTTTAATTCGAAGTTTTGGTCCAAGTACCAAGAGGCAAAAAGCAAAATTTCAGGAAAGATATTTGAAATTAATCAAAGTACTCTTAATCTCCATAACCATGTTTAAGGTATAGAAAGTGTCAGAGTATGTGTAGTGAGCAAAACGTAGGGACTATGTATTTGTTCAACGATGTCTGATTGTTAGGACTCCTTCATATATTATTATATGTGACCACCAAATACATACTTTATAAAAGTCATGGTAGTGCAAATATGACAACCTATGCAGGTAACACAGAGTGAGTGCTTTGTGCAAATATCCATTTAACTGAAGCACATTTATACTGGAGAAAATAGTGAAAGCTTAAATATTCTGGAAAGATGCTCTATTGCAATTAAATTAGTCAGAAAGGTTTATAACTCATATTTTCACTTTATTTTCCCTTTTCACTTTATCGAGCAATTGCTGAAGAATGTGTTTAGATATAACTGATGAAGTTTCAGGTATCGGTGATGTGAAGCAAGAAAGAGCCCTTCATTAAATTTGCTTTATGTTTAATTTTATTAAATAGTGAACATAGACTGATTAATAGCACTCACCTATGTCCAAAATATTTCCTTTTTTGTAATACAATATATTAAGTCACTGATTCAGTTTTATGGTCTTAAAATATTACAAGAGTGTTCTTGTGGAGATAAATTTGTTAAAATTTATAAAACATTTTAAAAGACGAATATCACTGAGCTAAATACACATATGATTAAAACAAAACTTTTTTAAGAACCTAGTGATTTTAAGTGCTGAAAAACAAATCTATTAACTTCTCAAATCACTGTCCGCTTTCCAACAAAAATTCTGTTTTAAGAAATAACTGTGTGATCTTTACCCCTCATAAAATTGGTGATATTAACAGCTCATGGATAATTATAATTTTCAGGTTTTCTCAGAGATTTTATAAACATAATTTTAAATAAAATTACCATATCTTTAACCAAGGTGGTAAAAAATAATCTACATTTGTAGTTTCCTAAAATTCAATAGGCTGGCATATGTACAGACATTTTAATCATCCTGCCCTATGTAAATATGTTATAAAGCACAATCTAATCTAATAGTGATTCTCTGAGTGATTATGAACTAGGATACTCAGTATATGAGTATAGATAATGAATATAAGATACTTTTCTCAACTACTTCAAATTGATTCATTTATTTTATTAAATAAATGAGTTAGGTTGGAGCTAGGATAATATTTTTTAGAAAAGAAAATGAAAAGGGAGAGCCCAATAAAACAATGGGTTAAAGAATTTAAATGGCCTTGGTATTGTTTCTCTTTCAAACAATAGTCCAGACATGTGCATTCAGAGTCCCCAAAGAAGCCCCATTTCTCAGTTATTCCGGGACCTAAATTGCTTCTAATAAATTGTTGTCCCAGTGTACCCCAAGGAATTCTAGTCCTCTGTGCTGTGGGGAGGAGGTTGCCCTGGACCAGAGATATACTCTTAAGAAAGTAAATAGGAAATTCCCCAGAGCAACTCTGCTTGAACTCCATTGGTAGAAAGCTAGCCACACAGCCAGAGGCAACAGCAAAGGAAGATGGGACACGTAGTCTCCAGGTCGGCAGCTATAGCCCCACAAAGGAAAGGGCAATTAGTCGTTCAGATTTACATCATCCATCTACTACATGCTAACTTCTGGGCTGGACACTACTGTGAAGTACTGCATTATGGTGGGATAAACAGACACACAGTTGGTTCCTGCCCTACAGGAAAGGGAACATCCAATTTAATTCTAAGTGATGAATGATAGGCGACATTTCCAGGCATTTATTTCAAAGAAAGAAGTTTACATGGCACCTGAAGTACCAAGTTCATTTTGGCAGAAGAGTCTTTATGATGAGTCTTAAATAAAGACAAGGGTTTCTACAGAGGGAAATAGCATTGTGAGGGGTTGAAAGAATCCTTGTTAGAGACAACACTACCAATGATGAGCTAGATTGGGGATGGGGGGACATAGAATTTTTTATTTTAAAACCATACGTAATACAGTTTTACTTTAGAAAGCACTTAGTTAAAAATTTAGAAAGTAAAACATATACAGCAATAAACAGTAGAAAGTATGGAAAACTAAAATGTAAATTAGGATATTCTGCAACAGCTAATATTAATAAAAAAATCAAAATAAGAAAAATATCCATGTAAAACACCACCTTTCCAAAAATCATGTATATTTTAATAAATACTTAAAGCAAAAACAAACTAACCCAATTAAATAAAACCTGCAAGAAAGAAAAAAGGTTATGGCCCAAAGCAATACCTTAATTAAAAATAAATAAGTAACTTCCCAAGAACTTATATGTTGTGGTATTCAATTCAATTAACAGACTGTTAGAGCAGATACTTAGGTTTCCCTGTGAAATTTTATATGATGGGTTGTCCAAAAAAACATAAAACAAACACCAGCCATAAATACCTCTCTTTTTCATATTACATGGCTAGATACTTTCCAGACAGCCTCGTATACCTTAATAATAAAATAGTTCCATGGGTTACATCTGTCATATCATGCTAGAAATTAACAATAGGGTTCTTAGTTTTCATTAGAAATACTAACTTGTGATAGTAATCTAACATGTCCCATTTGTGAAAATCTCTTTATGAGTTTGAAATTAACCCATGACAATAAATAAAATGTCCCCAAATCACCAGTGACTTAAAATAAAATTAGCTGGTTACTTCAGTATAGAACATCAACATGTGGTTAATCATAGCTTTGTGAGGGGAAAATTAAAATTATTTAAAAACTATTCTGTTATTGAAATGCAGCAACATGCCTCTATTCAACCTGATAATGGCCAAGGCAGTAACTGTTGACCCATGCAAAACAGGAATACGATTTCATCCCAAAGCTTTGAATGCTCTCCTAAAATTCTACTCTTCTTTAAGATGAGCTCGACAGAATTTGACACTCACATGGAACTCCTGTATGGTAGGCATGTATCAAGCATCACTGTGACATTCACAGGTATCTCAAACTGGTTTTGGCATCTGTGGTTCTCCTTTGACATTTACAAAGACTCAGAGTATTTTCGGAAAGGGCTGTCGCGTTTCACTAGATACGTGGTTTCTTCAAAGGCCACTTGCAGGTTAAAGGGTTTATGAAATTCTAGGTTGAAGTAAGATGGGATTGGATCTGCGAAGTAGTTATTTTGTTCAAGAGATAAAAGGAAAAAGTAAACAGATGGCTGGTCCTACAAACATCCAAATGAAGGTGAAAAATAAAAAGACACTATTTCTTTAGTTGTTTTGTCCTTCTAATTACTGAAGTTCCAAGAGGCTCTTGTTTGTCTTTTGTAGAACAATACTCATCACACGGAACAATCCACATGGCTCTTCGAGTGTACACACACTAATGAGTACGTCCTTTTGGGAAACATTTCTTTGTATCATAACCTGTTTAAATTATTATAGAAATTTGTTTTGATTCAAGGGATGCTAATTTGATTCAAGGGAAGTTAATTTAGAAATCTTTGAACCTCTTTGTTGGATGAATTAAGTTTCGGAAGTTTATGTAAGTAATGAGATTTAGAATGCAGATAAAAATTCTGAGGATATGAAACACAGCGAGGGCAGTAGGTTAGACTTTAGGTTGCAGTTTTACTTCCTTCAGCCTTTTTTTTTAATTTGTGAGAATGGACTTTGGTAACTAACAACTATTAATACAATAGAATATCTGCAAAGAAACAGTCTTTATCATGTCAGAATTCAATAGGGAAGACTACTTTAACACTGCTCAGATAGTTTTGACCTTTAGAAAAAAAATGTATATACACTCATATATGAGCAATATGAAGTATGAATTAAATTTTTGCAAATTACATATGTATATATAGATTATATATACATAAAATTTATATATGAGGTGTGATAAAAATACTGCGAATATTTAAATAAGAACATCTATTACAGTAAAAGACACATGGCAATTAAGTCCCCTCAAAATCCTCCCCCTCACTTCGAACACATGTATCCCATCATTCTTGCCACTTTCTGAAGCAGTTCTGGAAGTCCTCTTTTTTTTATTGTTAGACGTATTGGGGTGATACTGGTTAGCAAGAATTACATAGGTTCCAGGTGCCTTGATGTTCTGAATCGATTCAGGTCACACATCACTTCTGGCGTTGCAATTTCTGTCAAATAAAAACTTTACGGTGTGTCCTCATCCACCTTATTCACCAGACCTGGCACCCTGCAACTTCTGGCTCCTCCCCAAAGTCGGAATGGCCATGAAAGGTCAAGATTTTGAATCCATTCAGGACATCGAGGTGGCCATGACAGCGCTACTGAAGACACTCACACAAGAGGACTTCCAGAACTGCTTCAGGAAGTGGCCAGAACGATGGGATGAGTGTGTTTGAGGCAAGGGGGATCATTTTGAGGGGGGTTAATGGCAGTGTGTCTTTTACTGTGATAAATATTTTTATTTAGATGTTCACTATATTTTTTATCATACCTCGAAATATCTAACCATTGTACTGTACAGTTGAGACTAATGTAAATAATATTGAATGTCATCTGTAATTGAAAAAATAAAATAAAATTTAAAAATGTTAAAAACAAAAGACAAGGTGAGACATCAAGTTTACTTTGTAGCCAGAATCATCATATAACACCTGTGGAATCAGAAACTTTTGCACAAGCCATATAGTTTAGTGCAAGAGTCAACAAACTACCTACAGTACAAGACAGTGAATATTTTTAGCTCTTCAGGACGTAAGGTCTCTGTCTTAACTACTTAGCTCTGCAGTTGGAAGAGAAAGCAAGCCATCACCAATAGGATGTACATACTGAATGCAGCTGTACTCCAATGAAATTTTATTACAGATTGACATTTGAACTTCACATAATTCTCACATGTAAGAAGATGCTACTTTTTTTAAATTTATTTTTTAAGCATTTAAAATTTTTGAAGTTATTTTTGCCACTGGGGGTGCATAGAAACAGGTGATAAGCTAGGTTGATCGTCAGGTAGGTTAAAATGTATGTACTCTTTGCTATAAAATATAGATTATATTATCCACAGAAAATCTCCTGTTATATTTGTAATATCTAATTAAGAACCATTTCAGGTATTTTTATCCAAAAAAAAAAAATCTCTATTGGTTAGGCACTATCTGATCAATTGTAGTTCTCAGTTGTGTTAAAAAAAATTTACAAGTGTAGTACTGTTGCAGTATTAAGTCTTTCTACGCCTTATTCTGCCTACAGATAAATCATATTTTGAATTTATTTTTAGAGTGTGGACTATGAAAAATACAACAGATAACTTACAAAATGGGATATATATTGTGTATAGGCTTTTAAGAAGAGATGGAATCAAAATCACTTTTTGTCAAAAAGAGTTCGTTTTAATAGCAGCCACTTCAGCCAGGACAAATATTGACAGCTAGAAAGGTCAAATAACTATAGCTACAGACATGGCAGATCTGTGTAGGCAGTTTGTGGTTGTTTGGTTTTTATCTAACATATGTTAATTTTCTGATTATCGAATATATACATATAGTGAAGAAAATGTATACCATATAGTATGCAAAAAAAATGAAAATCACTCATAATTCCAACAGTAATAAATAGTTAATGGTAGGTTACTGCTAAACACCTGTGTGTCTATCTAGCAATCTGACATTTCTCCAGGTATACTCATTTCAATAAATGTATAGTTTGGAATTGCTTTCTGTTTGCGTTCTAATACTTAAGCATTTTTTCATTATTTTTTAAAATATTGAATCATATTTTTCTGACTATGAAATAGTACCTGTTTGATATGCATAGTCTTATATACTTTTACCTTATTTTTTCACAATCAGGTGATTTCTAATATTTTATTATTTAAAGTAACATTGCAATATATTACATGTACTTTTTTCTTCAACTTGATTATTTATTCAGTATGTATTCATAGAAGGGGCATATATGATTGAGAGAGTAATAAAAACTTCTAGTTATGTCATATATATTAAAAACTAAAATCCTAAAATCTTTATATCAAATCATTTCCATTAAAATTCAATGACAGAATGTTTCTTTGAGTCTTTTTGCCAATCTGATGGCAAAAGAAAGTTGTAGTATATCATTTTTATATTTACCTGATGTCTGAAAAATATGTATCGAATAAATAATTTTTCTTTTCTCATGTAATCATTTTATATAATCAATAGTAATTTATATTTTCTACAAGTCACATATGCATATATTTTACAAATTGTAAAATGCAATAAATATACTTTATTGATTTGGTAAACTATAGATATGTTAATATAATAAGGATACTGAAAATTCAAAGTATTTGCCAGATTGTGTTTACTTTGGGTGTAATTATTCTATTTGGTTTAGGGATAGTTTAAAATGATTTTGACACTCAACATGAGGCAACCTAATTTTAAGTTTTATGAATTAGGCTGAGGCAAACACCAACAAATAAATAAGCAGAAATGACTGTTATAAAAAGAGTACCCCTAGTCTAAGGAAACTTCAGCAACCACAGATCATATAAAGAATACATTAAAATTTAACAGGAGCAAGGTATCAGATGCCTAATCAAATCTGTGCCAAACATGAACTTGTGTGTTCCTTTAACATTCATAATAATAAAGCAGATTTTTTAAAAATGCCTTCAAATAACATGAATGCTTTTAAAGCTGGTTTTAAAGATGGCTTTAAATCTCATTAGCAGCTCTTGACAAAAGGGGCACTGAACCACATTAATTGTAGAGGTAACACGTGAGACAAAAGGTCAGACATGTAGAGCAAAGTTCATAGTCCGGTTGAGAGATGAAACAGTAGCAGATTGCTAACTTTAGCTGATTCCTTTTCCTCAGAACCTTCATTCTAAGATAAGCAGAATTAAACCCAATGTTCAAGTAACCTCATTCTCTGAAATGATTAAGTATTTAGAATACTATACTGCATTTACATTTGCAAAAAAAAAACACGGTGATGGTTGTGGTGGTAGTGGTGGTGTTGTGTGTGTGTTTGTGTTGTGTCTGTGTAAAATCTGATTTATGGTTATTATACTGTATAAATTTTATCAATTAAATTAAAGTCTATGCAATTAAATTATTTCAAAAACCTGTTTCACACATAAAGCTGAAGTGTTGGCTATTTAATGTACCCTGTGAGGATGTAAAAGTTCCCCTTCTAACTGTAACACTTTTCAACCGCCTGTCTGAAAGAAGAGGAAAAAATAAAGGAGACCAAAAGAATGGTTTTGAGAGTGGGTTCTTCTAAATTTAACTGAGTGAGAAAATAGCGAACAAGTATGTGTGAGCGATGGGAAGAAGAATTGATGTTAAAATGACAACTGCTGCACGTGAAGTTTGGAAGCTCAGAAAGGCAAATACATACAGTTCAAAACTCCTTAAACACTCGAAATGGAAACCAATGGAAGCAAGTGCAATATATTTGAACATTTTAATAACTTTAAAAGAAAAAGATAAAGTTTTTATTTCACTATTGAGTTATATCTATTTCAGTGACTTTTCAGTTGAGAAAAATCGTTGATTTTTGCAGATAAATCTTGTTAAGAAGTGTAAGTTTACACTTACTACTCATAGATTTATTTATACATTTTATCAAGAAAAAGAGGCTGATTTTAAAAATCCATTATATTGTATTCATATCCAAGTATTTTAATGCAGTTTCTAGATTTTTAATTAGAGTTTGCATTGTTATGTAACTGATAAAGCATGTGTCTATAATATAAAACAGTGTAAGTTTGTAATGATATACTATTTGAAGTATGGAATTCCCAGGAAAAAAATACTTGGGGTTATATGAGTCCTCTGTACTAAAACTACAAATATTGCTAAGATAAGCTATGAAAAATCTAAATATGGAGGCACATACCATATTTAACAAATTGGAGATTCAATGTGGTTAAGTCATCAATTTTCCCCAAATTTATCTCTGGACTGAATTTAATCACAATAAAAATTTGAGCAGACACTTTTTCCAATGTAGAAATTGACCAGTTAATTATAGGTTTCTAATAAATGTAAAGCACCTAAAATAAACAAAGAAATTATGAAAAATAAAACAACCAAGGTTGAAAGGACGTATATAACTTGATTTCAAGAGTTATTACAAAGCTACACTAATCAGAACAGCATGGTATTAGGAAAGGACAGATATTGGCAAAAGAAACACAATAAAGTGTAGAAAAAGACCCAATTATATATTTTCAAGAAAAAGTACTGAAAAATTTAACAGGAAAAGGAAATTTTTTTTCAAGAAATAATACTAAAACATCCAGATATTTGCACAAAGGAGGAAGGGAACATTAATCCATACTTCAAATTTTACAGAAAAAAATTAAACCTCTAAATGCAATGAAGACCTAAATTTAAAAGCTAAAACTTTTTGTTTCCTAGGTGAAAATATCTGTGACTGGAGTAGACCCAAATCATCCCAGACTTCCTCTTTCATAATAAGTTATTAAAGCTAAGATTCAGTGTTTCTAAATGATGGTCTAAGAATGACCATTAATATTGAATCTATTAGTAGCCATCCTATAATGAAATAGAATGGCTCAACACCATCAGGAAATAGGAGGAGAAATGAGGGTTAATGTTCGATGTTTCATTTTCATTTTGTTAAATCCAGTGCTCAACAAATAGGTCTTTTTTTTTTTTAGTGGCTGATGTTATAAAACTCTAGTTGTGTGTTACCGTTGGTTATGCATTGTAGAATATAAATAAACTAACCTTTATCTAGTCAGCTATTTCAGATAATATTCTTTAGGTTTCCTTGGGTCTCGTTTTAAGTTATCTATTCTGGCAAATCTTCACTGAAAGTCTCCCTCTCTTTCTTCCCTCACTACATTAGGTAGAATAGGTATCTTGCTGCCGAGTCCAACATCTAACAGTATTCTGAATATTTATACGTTGGAAACTTGAGTTCACTGTATTAAATTGTTATATTAAATGTCTGTTTCCTCTACTTTGAAGCGAGAGACCATATTTTATACATGTTAAACTGAGTGCCTGGCACAGTGATTAATAACATATGTTCAATAAATATTTTTATTAGAGAAATATTTACATCCTTTAGCAAATTATTTATTTCTTTGTGTTGATAATGTTTTTCATTTTCTACCCTCAGATTCAAAAATGTATTTATGAAAGTATATTTATTTTCCTAAACTCCCTTGTGATTTTTTGGTCCTCTTAATTCTTCTTCCTTTATTACTCTACCACTCATACACACACACACACACACACACACACACACACACACATATTAGTAACTAGAAATTTCTGGAGGGAACAACTTTCTGTTGTCTCATATTAGCAAGAAGACGATGAGATTTTTAAAGGTCAGTATCAGAGAGCTGTGCAGGACATTATTTCATTTCCAAGCTTTGAATTGTGAATTGTACTCTAAAGTGCTAAGTAAAATGACAATGACCTAGTTCTTAGATTTTGATCTATGAGAAGGCCAATTAATGATATGCTCTGAATAAGATATGAGATATCTTCCACAGCATAGAGAGGTATCAGAATTGATCAGGGATATATATTTCCTTTAAACCTATAATATATGTCCATATGCAAAAATAGAGGATTTAACATACATGTGAAGAAAAATCTATAAAATATATTTTAAAAACCTATTTTTAAAATCTATAAAAATCTAGTAATCTATAAGCCTTTCAAATTTGGTAAATACCACAGAAGACACTTAAACACTGCAAAAGTAATAAAATTGATGTTTCTCAGTGACTATAGAGAGGGGAGCTAATTATAATGAACAAAAATAATACATTTTGAAGCAAAGATAAGAGTCCTTGATTATCGTAACATTTAATTGAAATGGTTATAGAAAAACAGCCAAGCCACAGAAGTAAATTGCATAGGCAAGGGCAGATAGTTGAATTTTGTAAAAACTCAATAGTCTTTATTCTCTTTTCTGGGAATTCAAGTATGGGATTGTTTAAGTTTGAGTTACATGTATTATAGAAGGTCCAATATAAGCAAAATATTAAGAGAAAAACACATCTTCACTCTTGGTATTTCAAGACTGAGGTAAAAGTCTGGCTTTTACATATGACTTCTCCCCAGTGCTAAGTATGAAAAAGTCAATACCCAATTAGGTAGGGATTTACCACTGACTCATGTCTTCCCCTTGGAAACAGGCCCTTGATAAGAAAGACAAATTTCGCCTTGGTCCTCCCTGGCACGAGTAGTATAGAATCAGATTCTGCTTTCGAAATGGGTAATGACTGGCCTGATTCAATGTGGGTAGTGAGTAAAAATACCTTGTCTTCGGAGGTCAATGTGGGTCCATTTTCCACAAATATACACCACATCCTCCAATATGTTTCATGAACAATGAAGATAATATTTTGCTCTTCATCTATCCTACTTGGTTGAGTTGGTTCTGAACTTAAGTAGGGAAATATGCTGGTATATTGGATGTTCTCACACCCAATAGACGCTCATGAGGATGGTAGGGTCTCAGCCACACAGAATGCTTTTACAGATAGTAAGAATGAGAACTACTATTTAAACCAATCCAATTATTTTATAAGTGATTAACCCAATGTCTAAAAAGGTTAATTAACCTGTCTAAGGGGTTACAGTTCATTTGTGGCAAAACTATAAATTAACTCTGATTTACTGACCATCAGTCATGTATATGAAAGATTATTTCCAACTTGTTATGTTTAAGTATCCATGGCGTGCAGGCGGGTGTCCTGGTGGTGTAGTGGTTCGGCTTCCACATTCCCACCACCGCGGCCTGGACTTGATCCTGCTCAGGGACCAAATAATAAATAAATAAATAAATAAATAAATAAATAAACATCTATGGCCTGCAAAAGTTCTCAATTCTATCCTGAGTTCTTTTTCTTATTACTTACTATGCCATTCACTGGTCTTTTCTGCGAAATGATGTTTAAGTTCACAAGGTTGTTCTGGAATAAGAAGGAATATGTATGTAAATTCTCTATAAACTCTACTGCCAAGTAAATATCTGGTTCCTACATAATCTCGACATAACTGTTTTTCCAAAATGAATCATAATGAATAATGTATGAACTGTTAATAAATGAATATTGAAAAATATTAGCAGTATTTAGCAATGCTTTTTGAGATGATAAGGTTTAACCAGTCAGTTCATTTTAACTACATAAGATTTTTAAAAACATTTATTTGAAATATATAAAAGTAGGATATACTTTCATAATAATCTAGAAATTATAATTTCCTATATGAGATGAATCTAATATGGATATTTTCCAAGCTGAACAAAAAAATCTTATTCACACAACCATTACCAAAAAAGTTACTCTAATGTCTGAATCCATCTAATTTCTTAGATTCTTTGTTAGCCTATTCTGTCCCTTTTCTTACCTTCCCAAACCAGATTCATGTTCATTTACCTAGCAGTACCTTCTACTTTTGCTGCCATATTCCACATTAGTAAGGAACACAATTCATGGAAACTATTTCTCCTTAAATGGAAATAAAGTCTTAAGTATTTACCTTACTCTCCCTGAGACAGTTTGAGAAACATAGGTTCACATAAAGAATTGCCATTTCTTCACTCTTCTTTTAAGGTGTCAATCTTACCTGTGGGACCATTGTTCTGATGGTGTCTCTGAATATATAATGATATCCCTAATCACAACTTTTGATTAAACCTCATACTAAAATGATGTGACATCAAGGAAAGGTCACAAAAGAAACGCAGAAAGCTGAATATGCTTAACTTTAAATAACTCTTTGCTTTCAAAATGGCCTTCTATTAAGGATGTTTTAAAAAAAAATTGTTTAAAGGCAAAGTACTAAACTTTATGTATAATTTTGTAAAGTACTGCTTCTAAATTTGGTAATTGTTAAAGTAGTCTCATCAGGATTCCAACTTGGTGGTGAACCTCAGAACAATCCATACTAATTCTTTCTAAGATATTAAAAAAATGACAAAATCCAAAAATTGAGTCTTGCCCAGTGAAAACATTTCAGTACTAAATTACTTATGCTAACCCTTATCCTTTTATATTATCCGAATTAACTCTACTTATTTTTAAGGGTACCAATTAATTTCATTGATTTATTTGTTTATTCATTTTCAACAAATATTTATTGAGTATTTTTTACATTAGAAATCGACCTCTCCTTCAAGGGACTTAGGTGCCATCTCACTGCTACAGCCCCTCAGGCGCCTCAGTGCTACAGCCCACACACAATGAATTGGGAAAATTTCTATTACCGGTTCATCAGCATATCAAAACAGCATATTATATTGAAGGATGTGTAGAGTTTCTTAACATCCTAATATCTAAAGTCAACTTCTCTCTTTACCATTTGTCATCTAAGCTCATTTCCTAAGTGACTGCACCATCATGGAGGGTTGGAAATGGCTGCCATGTGAAGTCGGTTCTGACAGCACGTGACTGCCATGGACCTCACCCTGCATTGCTTCTCTCCTTCTTGTGGCCTGAGATGAGATCAGAGAGGCCAGCCACACCAGAAAGTGTAGCCTTGTAGGTCATCCTAAGCAACTTGGAACTGAAGAACCTGAATTTACGAGAAATACAAGATCACCGACAGCTTTACACAAGATTATGGAGATGATTCTAAATTAAAGGATCAATACCGTTAACATTTAAAAATATTCTACATGTATGTTTCTATAGGTGAGTGAGCAGGAGCAGAAAAGCTTTGTGCTGAAAACAAGCACATGATGTTCAACTTACTTAACTTCAGGAGGTTGGCATTATAATGTGCACCACGTGTACTTAATCCAGAGATCGCAGTTCTTATTATTTATTTGACTTTAAACAAATTGCTTTCCTTTTTTTGGGGGGGTGAGGGGATGAGGACTTCAGCTTCCTGAAAGTGAAAGTGAAGTTAGAAATAATAAAAAGAAGAGTAAGTGAGCATGAAAGAAGAGAGATACCAAAGTGGCTAAACAAGAGCTTCAATCTCAGTTACTATTGTGTGTATGTGTATGTGTTTGAGGAAGAAAGACACTTAACCATTATTTAGTGCTAACATAAGAGATTCAGTGTCTAGTTAAGGTTTAAAGTCATGAGAGAAAGAGAGTATGGAAGAGAGAAACTCCTGAATAGACTTTAGGAAATACCTATCATCTTAGTATGAGGATCACATAAAATAAATAATATTCCCCAGAAATAATTAAGTTCTCTCTCCACCCACACTCTCATATTTACCAAATTGTATTATATTTTTATATCTACACATATATATCTCAGGATAAGTCATTAACTCTTTGGAATTTAGGAATTTATTTTACTAATTTCTTTTCTCATAGAACTTAATACCTTATTACATTGAATAATGCAGTGAAAATGCTATGTGAAACTGTATGTGTATAACAATTATACTTATTATTCAAATCATTAAGTGAGAAAATGCATATAAAGTGCTTAACGAATCACTATTGTTTTGAGACCTTTAGGATTACATTCAATTGTTACAGAAATTGTTTTTTGGCTAGACAATATAAAGAAAAACCACATTTGAAATATTGTTTCAGGGAGTTCCCTGGTGGTGTAGTGGCTTAAGGCTTCGGTGCTGGCGCTGTCAGTGCTGCGGCCCGGGTTCCATTCCCATCCAGGGAGCTACCCACATACAAAAAACAAAAACAAACAAACAAAAAGAAACCTGAAATATTGTTTCAGTACTTTCAGCATTTAACAGTTTTCTCTTAATTTTGTTCTCATGTGTACCCCTTTAAAGTAAATTTTAAAATGAAATATTCTAACTTATTGAGATTCTGCAGTGGACACATAATAGTATCTTCAACCAGTTCTGTGTACTTAGACCAACAAAAATCAGAATTCCCTGTTCTTGAGTATCAAACTCGGGAGAAAAGGACTGGAAGCTCTAGACGCTTTTATTTAACCTGGTGTCCCCATCTAAGAGTAGGTTCACCACTGCCAAACAGCTGGGCTTAAATGTAGTTGTGGGCACCCAGCCTTAGGCATAACCACTGCTCTTTCACATGATGCTCTAACGGGGGCAGTATCAGCAAATGCAGACCAACCATTCCATTTCTGACAACACATTATAACACATCACTTTTAAACTCTGAAGTTACCACAATTAACTTGTTCCTTCTTGACTTTTAGCCCATTATTTACCGATTTTCTAATGTGATTTTCAGGTTTTAAAAGTTTCAAGAGTTGTAGGTTTTCACTTCAATGGAATTAATAATAGTCCTTGAACAGCAACAAATGGAAGAAATTTTTTCAATTAAACATATCACATACATGTTTTATTTTCTAATACAGAAAATGATTCACTTTCATAGTTTGAACTTTCCCATTGACATCTAAAGCAAATGACAAATAAAAGATTTTAAATTTTTTTCACACTTTCCAAGTGCTCAAAAACTATTTGCGATGATTACATCAACCAAGAAGACAAGAATTCAGTGAGAAAGTGGGTTTGAAGTGTTAGATCTTGTTAGGCAAAAAGAAAAAAGTCTTTCTCTTCCCTTTTTTTCCTTGCGGAGAGATCTGACAATATGAATCTCACTAAAGCTTTTAAGGAGCTTTATTCATATTCAAAAGTTGATCAAACCATGTGCATTTCTCTGGAATGGCAGAGACTTAAAAGGAAATGGCCTGCAGGAGAGAAAAAGGTATCCAAGATTTCTTATCAGTGGTCTAATCAGGAAGAGGTCCAGTGGCAGTTCTAATCAGCCCATACAATTACTCCTGGAATTTTCTGCCAGTAAAATATCTTCCTGTCTTGACTTCAAGCCCTGTAATTGGCACCTAAATAGAGTGTTCCAAGTAGAATACCAAGTGCAAAACATTCCATTAAATGTTTCTTCTTTATTCTTTGGTATCACTGCCCACTCTGTGTGTTTTATAACAACCCTCTTATATATACCCTCAGGTAAATGTGCACATATCCCACAATAGTAAAACACAAAGTAATTATTACATCACCACTTAAGTTTATATTTTTAGAGTGTATAAGACAGAGCACGTGAAAAATTCCTCCCCCCCAGATGACATTTTCTTTGATATTTAGATTTGAAAAGGTTATCAGCTCTAATAGAAACTTTCAAAGGAGGGAAACTTCTAGAAACTATTCCATATAGGTAGTGTTTGGCAAACATGTATAGGAACAGATCTTAGAAATTCCAGGAAAAGAGGAAACCCTCACAATATGAAAATGTACCACATTGATGAGACAGTGCTTACCCTGGAGGCTACCTGCAAACGCACGCAACCACCGTGGAGTTATCAGCGGAATTTTTATCAGGTGGAGGCCTGGACACATAACACTCCTAGCGAAGACGTGTGAGATTTAATTTGGTCCAGAACCTCTGGACAGAGGGAGGAGTGATTACCTATATCTTGTCTTTTTTCTCTTATTTCATCCCAACCTCCCTCTTTAGGGGAAAGAAGCATAGATTACATAAGCAAATGGCCATCAGGAAAGAATAAAATTCGTTTATTTTTACCAAGATGAGATTCTTTTCACGATGAGCAAATATTCACTTGAGACCCTTTTCAATGACAAGGGACTTGTCTAAGCACCAGGGATAAAAGAAAGAAAGAAAAAAGGACATGACAGAAAGAGTTTCTGCAATGGTAGATTTTCCTGGATGCAGATAGATAAATGCTACCTTTGAATTTCAGGGTGCTATATGAGCACTTAGTCTAACATAGATTTTGGAAGAAAGTGGAGGGATGCCTAAAAACAACAACAACAAAGAACTGATGCAAATTAGCCACTTAAATTATGCCTGCATCTTTACTTGGTTTGAATCTTATTCAAATAACGCATACGCCTGTGTGCTCACTTCTGTCAAATTCTGCCTGTTTCTATAAAATAATCTCCCTTCCCTTTTGAAAATTGATCAAAACTTACTTTTGATATTAGCCAAATGTTTCCGATTATTAAACAGTATTTTGCTGTAAAGTGTGATGCCTCATTAATAGTAAATAGTAATTAATGAGAAGAAACAGTAGAGATATATTCACACCTATGTCATCACCTCTCTCTTCCCTGGGAAACTACATCTGTCAGGGAGCAAAGTTTCTAAATTTAGTGTAAGAACCCCTCTGGTCTCTTCTGTGCATTACCCCATTCCCTGTCCAAATGGAATACAAGAAAATCCATTATTATGGAGAAAGATCAGGAAGTGTCAATAAATAGGTAATAATTGGCTACTTTAAAAAGAAAGTAGCCAATTTATAGGACTTCTTTGTATCCTTCCTAATGCCCTCGGTCTCTGGTGGGAACCGCCCTGAGCCACTCTACTTCCGTCCTGAATCACCACTCACAGCGGAAGCGTGAGCGCAGTTCCAGCTCCTCTGTTCTCCAGAGTTTGGATTAAGATGCTGTCCTGCTGCTAGTTTGCGAACTGGGGAGCCCCTTCCGTAAAAATCTGAAACTAGCCCCCAGGTACAGAGAGCCAACAGAGCCCGAAGAAAGGGGCCGACCAGTCCAGTTGGGTAGGTGGCCTATGTAGTAAGCGAGGGAACTTACATACAAGGCCGGTTGCGGGTCGCCACGGGCAGGCTTTGTCACTGCCTTTGGACCTCAATCTGTTGCAGTTTGTCTCCTCACAGTGCGAATAGGCTCATGAAATTGTCTAATCTCCTACCCCGTCTCCTGCCGAAGCTAGCAGGGCGGTGGACCACGGCACGTCCTTCCCTAACCTCAGTTCTTCTCTCAGCTTCCCAACATGAGCTTCAGCCTCTGGCTGGGTGTCAGCGGCCAGCCGTGCTGCTCACCAGGAAGCACCACCCCCAGCAGCCGCCACTCAGGTCCCGTCTTTGCTGCAATGCACGACCTGGAGCTCCTCAAGCAATCCCAGTAGAGCAGCGGCTGTTTGGGGGCTTCCTCATATTTACACAGCAGTCCACAAGTACCTGGAATACAGGCCACCCCTCTCCACAGGGAGGGTGGTGGCCAACTTGGGGTTTCCTCGCAGATACCGTTTTCCCAAAATTCATTTCTTTGCTTTTGTGGCTGGCTTGCTCTTATTTGTTTGTAAACTCAGAGCTTGTCCAGGGCTTAAATCTGAAACTTACCCCTGCACACGTAGGGCAAAGAGGGACAGAAGCAAGAGGCGGGCCAGTCCAGATTGGCAGGTAGCAGGTTTATGAGCAAGAGAACTTACTCAGGAGGCTGGTCTCGTGCGGCCACAGGAAAAGTAGATCTCTGCACAGCCCACCAGATCTTCAAGTTCATTTAGAGGCCTTATTTAGATTCAGTCACTATTCAGACCAGATTGTTTCAACAGACTTACCAAAAAATGTACTCACATATCATTGCATTAGTCCTTTTCTCTAAGTTAGATACACAGTGTGTACTCGTGCTAAAATGTATTAACATAGCAGTAATCTTTGTAATTAAACGTGTGTGTGTGTGTGTGTGTGTGCGTGTGCGTGTGTGAATATGGAGAGATGTGTTACATGCCGCCCTCACATCTAACATCTCCCTCCCATTCGTTGGCAGTAGGCAAGGTATCTGTCTGTCTGTGGAATATGAACGGTTGGACATTTTTTATAAAGAATGGAATACAGTATGCTGTGGGAATTGCATAAAAACTCTTCAGTGAATGGAAAAACAAAAGACTCTGAGACCTTGGGTATCAGTTCCAGGAGAGACAAATTTATAGGTATAATACTCTGTCTTTTATAACTGACATCTAAGGTCCCAGAGGCCTTTTCCCTATCACCAAGGAGTTTTCATGCATTTCCTATAATATGAAAAAACTATGAATGTAATATTGAGACATCTTTGCTACATGTAAAAGGAAGCTTGTTAATTCTTTTCTAAGTTTATACCCAGAATCAATTTTAATATTGGATTAAAGCTTCAATAGAAATGAAATTTCTATACCATCGCAATAAAGAAATGTTAAAATTAAGCTTGGTCAGCGACTTAATATTTCCCCAGGAATGAATAATAAAGCATCCATCTGCCCTTGTAGTTAAGAGTCATCTAGTGAGGTATGTTCTCTGCTGACTCACTTAAAGGGGAGTGACTGTCACTCAAAGAACCGAAGCAGAAGCCTAAGTGACTTGTTCTAGTGTCTAAGTGAGCTCTTCAAGTGATTTTGCCATGGAGTATCTAGGACATGGAGAAAAAAATAACCATGGCATGAGGAGGCTAAAATATGGGACAGCACCAAACTAGGGTAATCATCCTAAAATTATATTGATCAGTTGATGGGGCCATATAGGCACAGGGGCTGATGCCATCTACAGAATAATAATTTCTTTTCAAAAATTCATTTCTGCTTATGGTCAAAATGATACTACTTCATAAGATTCAAGCAGAAGAGTATAGTAATAGGAATACTACCAATCCATGAGCACGGTGTATATATTAGTATATATGTACATACATACACACATATTTATACACACACACACATATACACACACAGTATGGTGCTGAATTTATTTAGGCCTACTTTGGTTTTATTTTATCAATGTTTTATGAAGTGTACAAGCCTTGTATATACTTAATTATATTTATCACCAAATATACATGTTTTATATACTATTACATATAGTACTTTAAAATCAGAATTTCATACTTTATTGCTAGTCTAAATGTAATATATCTTAATGATGTTGGTTACATACATACATTTTTCCTGACTCATTAAATTATACTTAAAAATAGTGAATTTTAATTTATGTAAATTATGTCAATAAAGTTGACTCAAAAGGAGTTCTGGTGATTTACTTACTGTACAAATTTTGTGGATAAGTAAAATAATTTCTGTAACATGTTTATTATGATCTCTAACAAAAAAAAATACATGCACTTGACAAAAATGAGCCATTTTTATATTTATTTTTTAAATTCTATATTGTTATATATTTTTTCCACAATCAATTAAGTGTTCATTGCAATATACATATTTGGGAGTTCATATAGAATATTATCTTCATATGTAAATATGATATATTGCTGAACATTTTAAAAATATGTTAACCTTACTGACATAAGACTTTCATAAAGACAGGAAATGTTATTGATTTAAATTATCCCATTTGAGTCCTTTAAGTTATTTTTTGTTGTGTTCTTTCAGTATTTCTGCTCATGCCTCTTTCTTGCTCGACCCCAAATCAACCTTGTTTTGCTTGTAACTTTACAATATCTAGGTTCTTAAAAACTTTATTTGTGTGCTTTGCTCATGTTTTTCCTCGAAGTTATTTGGTGACACCAAATACCTCTCTGAGTCTTAATGTTAGAGCAGGTTGACTATACAACATTGGACATAATGTTTGTCGTGTTCATGTACTTTACCGTTTATTATCATATGAGCGGTCTCTTCTTCTATCCACCACATTCTTGGCAGTAGAAATTCCGAGCCCTAGAGAGGTGAAGTTATCTATATGCAGTATTCATGGTAATAATGAAATATAGTAATAGTAATAATTATATGTATTGTACTACATGACAGAGAGTTTTGAGCGGTATGTATACACACATATACATACAAGGGCTGTCCAGAAAGTATCCAGCCATGTAATATGAAAAATAGAGGCATTTATGGGTGGATTTTTTTTCTGGACAGCCCTTATATACATGCCACTTAATTCATAAAACAAATAGGAATTAGGTACTATTTGCAGGTGAACTTGTAGCGTAGAGTGGTTAAGTGGCTTCCCTAATTGCTCATCATTTTTAAGCAACCTCGAACCCTGGGAATCTGAGTTCAGTAGCCAGGATCTCAAACATTGTATTCTCCTACCACTCAAAAGAAGTTTTTCATGAGATGAGTAACTTTAAATTAGTTACAGTAAATTATATGACTTAAACAAACCATGGCTGGTTAAATCAATCCATTTTATATCCTTAAGCTAAAACATAATGACAGGCATTGATCTTACATTTTTATACTTAAGTTCAAAATGACTATGTATTCAAAATTCACTTTCAGACTTATATAAAATAATGTAACTTCACAATTCACCTTTAAAATGTTAGCCCTCCTTGGATAAATAACTTGGATTCCAAGTTAGATTGTATGACAGATACTATATTTTCATAAAACAGGATATGTCCCTGTATTTCAATTAATTTACATTTTAAACTTATGAATTAGTGTAAGTTCTCAGATGCCTGTAAGAAGTTTTTGGCCACATAAATCTTGAGGGTATTTTTGAGTTGAGTTGCCTAAATATAATGAATAAATAGTGAATCATATTTTATAGTTTGAAAGAATAGTGACACTATTTTTGTCTGTCTTATTCTTGGTTCTTCAAATAATGGCTCTCAATAGTGCACTTAATTACACTTTTGAACTCATTCATGGAATGAGTACACACACACATGAACCTTCTGAGTCCATAAGACTGAAGCGTGATTATCAGGAGACACTAAGATCACTGTCACTCTGAGCAGTCTTCATTTTGGATGACTATTTCAGTGTGATGCAAGTAAAATTCTCTTAATTATTCATTTCACACATAAAAAAAAAAACCTCTTAAGAAGCTCACTTGTGATTTCCATTTATGATGATGAAATGAAATCCAGTTTGATTCAATATACTATATTTGACTTATTTAAAAAGATACAGGTATGTTTTCCCATTTCTACGAGGTATGCGATCAGTGACCTGTGTGTGCTCAGTTTTATTATCCTCTTTATTCACAAAATGAATTTTTACACAGCTTTTAAAAAGTTGGTGGAGGTAAGGCTGTGTCTTCAGCATGACATCCTGGGCTATGCAAAGTGTCTTCCATTGTTTCGTGACACTATTTTCATGTGTTTCTGGAAACAAAGCCACCAGGGAATGTTTTCCAGCCAGAAAAAAAAAAAAGGTGTGACATAGTAAATACGTATTTTATGTGCATTCTTCATTTGAAATAGTTACTTTTTAGATATGTGAAAATACATAAAGGGTAATTATAATGGCATTGTGTCTCTTCCTGAGTTATTATCAAATTTATTCAGACTTTTCATTATTGTAACTGGAAGGAAACCCTAAAGGTCTTTGCTGTCATTGTGAGATTTCTCTTCTCAACCCCTTTCCTCAGTCTCAGTTCAAAAACTGGGAACCAGCCAGTCTGAGCCTTTAATTGGGACCTTAATTGGTGGGCTATTGGTGTCCTAATTATGAATAAGATAATTAGAGTAATTAGAGATGAATTAGAGTAATAATGAGTAATTATAAATAAACCAATCTAAAGTACATTTGAAATATACTTACAAAATGAATGTTTAAAGTCACAGCACCACGTTAAACATCACGATATATCCTATTCTGTATCTCTCATTATACCTGGATTAGATTTTCAGAAAATTAAAATCATATAATATATATATTTCCAGGTAAGTTTAATTCTTAGCGTATTCTTTATGCAATAAAGAAAAATAATATATGTTTGCTATTTGTGTAATAGAAAAATATTTTTTCCCTAAATGATGTGAATAATTTTTGCGAATTACTAGTGATCAGTACATGTGTCCTGTCAGAAGTATTAAAATATATGCACAAGTCTGACCCTATTTTGGAGATAATAATTTTAATTTATTTAAAAATACAAAGTCTATGGTTACAAAAACATTTGAGTCCAGCTTATAATTTCTCTACAGTTATAAGGGTTATAACACTAATTGAGTACGTAAGAAGAGACAGGTCTGGAATTAGGTGATTTTTGTGCCTCTAATATCCCATCTAACCTCACAACAAACCTACAAGGGTTTGGATGAGGTTGATATTTATATCCATTTTTAAAATGTTTAAATAGCCATCTCAATTTCACACAGTTAAAACAATAAATAGAAGTATTGGGATTTAAACACAGATAGATTCAAGTCCAAACCAGTCTTTTCTAAATGCCATACCATTACTTTTATAAGTGAATTACCAAAACTATAAGTGAATCCCTACTCTAATTAACTTGAATTCCTAGATAGTTTAGAAAATAAAATAAAATAAAATAATATTTTTCTTTCTACCACTGTGTATTTAAATGAGACAATGAAACATAATTTATTGCACCTTTCAATGATTACTTCTAATATTTGAATTCCTTTTTTTGATGTCTTATTTATTTTCTAACTTTGTAACTATCAAATGTTTGTTGTTCACTTTTTTAAGTTTTCCCTTGTAATCCCTTGCCCATAATTATATATCCTTCTCTAATAAAACAGAATACAACTAGCTTCTTCTCTTCTAATTGTAACTAAATCTATGTGTGTTGATTAAAAGTAATGGACACACAGCCAATCCATTTATTACGATTGTCTTGAATACATGTTTGACATCAATAATGATTAACTAACATATAATGTAGTTCATCCTATACATTACCTTCATTTTGTCACTGTCTGAACAGGATTGTTAGGGAATTAGGTATCAAACTCTAAGACAACTATCACAGCCTTGCCCAGCTGCTTGTAGTGGTGTAATATTGAGCTGCCATCTGTTTTCCTGGGCAGTGAAGAAATAAAATCTATTTTTCTTATTTGTGGAGACAGAATATAAGATATAAGATAAAAACTACCTGACTATGCCAGGCATAGTTAAAATAAATACTATATTGCAGCTATACTTATTAAAAGACCCTAATGAAGTCTTGATGAGACTGCATCTCTATAATGATTATTTATAGTCATGAAACCCTCTCCCAGTAAAGTTAAACTAGACATGGCTCTATATAGTGCCAATCTTGGTCCAAAATACTACTGATTTCATTGAGCTTCGGGTAACTTACTTCTTTCAAATGTGTTTCCAGCTTATATCCTGAAGAGAGTAGTACTTCATTTCATTTAAAATAATCAAATGTATCAACAAGAAAATATGTTTGTGATATTTATATTAGAATCACCATAAACATTATAACTAAAGATATCAAAAAGACCAGAAAATGCCAAAGATTTATTTCAACTTTTTATCTCAAAGTTTCAAATATAAAACTTCTAATTTTTATTTTATGTTAACCTATCTTCAGACTTACTGATTTTCTCAAGTGTGTCCAGGTACACATGAGCACACCCAAAACATTCTTTATCTTACTGTTTTCCTGATGTCTGTCATTTTTAAATCATTGTCTTCATTTCCGTCTCTCTCCTAAAGTTATCTGTCATGCCTTTTTTGTTTACTTTTTGCATTGGAACCTCTAACTTACGAATTATAGTTATTTCCAATTTTTTGTCTGATCTTTCCAACATTCTGTATCATATCTGAATCTGATTCTGAGGGTTGCTTTCTCTCTTCAGACTGTTTTGTTGTTGTCTTTGTGTGCACCTTCTAACTTTTGGCTAAATGATAGAAATGATTTATACCAAGACTGGGTTGGTTGGTTGGTTGATGGAGTTTTTATTTATTTATGTATTTGTATATGTATGTATTTATTTGTTCATTGATTGATTTATTTAAATGTTTGCTTCATTGTAGCAAGGACTCAATAACACTAATTGTCAATAATTTGTTAAGTTCAGTTTTATGGCTTAGCATATAGGTCAATTTCTATAAATGTTCTGTGTATGCATGACAGTGTGTGTTCCATTGGACATGTGTCCAGAAATCAAGTTTGTTAATGATACTATCTTATATACATCAGATATTTTTTATTGTTTTTGTTTCAAGCATCTATCAATACCTTATGGAGGTATTTTCAAGTGACTAATTATGTTGATATATTTATTAATTTCTCATATAAACAACCTATAACATTTGCTTTGCTTTATGGCTTTGAAGCTGTTTTTCTTATATGTGCGCTTAGAAATGTCATCCCTTTCTCTATGTTGAAGAGCTTTTCACCTAATATGGTTACATCCTTTAATCTCTAAATGTTTTTCCCTTAAAATCTACCTGTCTCTAATCATATAATTATATCAGTTTTATTTACTTATATTTGCAGGGTAATTCTAATTTGTATTTTATACTTACAACATAATTCAGTTTTTTTAAATTTTGGTGTGCTGGAAGTAGAATATAACTATATTACGTGTTTTGCTTAGAGTAAATGTTGCTGTTATTTAAGAGGATAGTTGAATTGGATTTGTTCTTCAATATTATTATGTGCTTTCTATTTACCATTCTTTTAAAACCTTTTATATTTTTTCATCCATTCTGGGTTTGTTTGATTCAAGATTTTTTTGTACCTTTTCTAATTCTATTTGTTTCCTTCAACTTCTTTAATAATCATATTATAAATATGATCTTTAGTGATTGGCATATCTACTTAAGTACGTATATTTAATCCTATCTAAAGTCATTCAGTATCGTTACCTCATCCTAAAATACACAAGGGTCTTAAAATGCTTAAGTTCTGAAAACCTATTCCCCAACTTACATGCTCCTGTTTCCCAGTATTTCAGTTCTATTTGTTTTTCTTTAAAAATTAAAATTTACACATGTTATTTTGGAGTCATTCTATTTTCATTCATCCACCTATTTCACAATGTCTTGACTTGGTATTAAAATTTCAAATTCAGATTTTTCACTTCTGACCACTTACCTAAAGTATATTTTTTAAAAGCTACTTTATTGAAAATATACGGGACATGAGCTCTGTTTTTTTTTTCTTACTTCATCTAAAAACATATTTATTTACATTTTATTAGTAATAGAATAGTTTCACTGCCTGTACAATTTAAAACTGGAGGCTATTTTCTCTCAGAACTTTGAGCACATTTTTCTGTGTCTGGCCCCCTTTGTGCTCTTGAAAAATCTATTTTCATCCTAATTGCCAATGGATTCGAGGTCATTTTTTCCCCCTTTTGACTAATTTTAAATGTCTTCTCATTTTCTTCATAGCATATCTATGAAGCATTTCTTCAGTGTTGTGTCTATGTATTAATTAATTTATTTATCTTGTTAGAATTGGATGAAGTTCTTGGAGCTGAGAAAAGATATTGTTTTTTTTTTTAAGATTTTATTGTTAAATTTATTGGGGTGACATTGATAAAAAATTACATAGGTTCCAGGTGTGCAGTTCTATAATACATCGTGTCTGTGTTGTGTGCTCACCACGCAGAGTCAGTTCTCTGTCCATCACCATGTTCCTTTGAAGAGTCCTGTAAGATTTTGTTCATTATGGATTCAGATATTTCTGCTTTTCCATTATACAACTTCAGTAAATTTTTCCTGTTGGATCTTGTTATTCTAGTTTCAAAATTCTAATTTTTTTTACCATTATCATTTATATTGACATTTATTTTCTCTCTGCGTCCCCACCCCCACCCCCTAGTGGCATACTGACTAATTTCTTCAGATCTTCCTGCCTTTGGTCTATCAATTTTCCATTCATCTTTTTCCATTCTGCTACATATAATACGATTCATCCTTTGCGTGGTTTTATTTTAACTATGTAGTATTTAACTACATGATTTAATTTTAATTTCATGATCCATCAACTGCATATTTATTTAACTATCATATTTTATTTTCCAGTCTTTCTGTTTTTCTAATGAGTTGACCACTTTACATGTAGATTTCTAATCCTTGCTTAAAATATTAAATTACTCTCTTTTAGAATTATGTATATTAAAATATGAATTTTTATGGCCATGTGTACATATATGGTATTTTAATGTCTAAAAATTGTGTATGTCTCATTCTATTCCCTTTATTTCTCAGCTTCACTTTTGGTGCAGTATATTCTATGTGGTTTATAATTTTTTTAATTCAAATTACCTTTGTCTTGGAACTTTGTGGGATTACTGTGATACAGGGTTTAGGTTACAAGTCTTTTTCAGAGATTTGTCTTCATATCTTTTGGTTACTCAAGGATAGTACTAAATTGGAAGATGGTAATTAAATCTCATCTTCAAGAGCATTTTTTTTTAATTCCTTTGGTTTGTTTTTTCTTTGTTTGCATATTTTGGCTACAAAGAAATAGAATTCTGTACCAAAATTGTATGAGATCTAGTAGGTGTTACACATTCTCAGGGAAACTTAATTTCCCTACCTCCTAAGTATTCACACATCCACACAGGCAGCCTTCATTAGGGCCCCCTTTTTGCAGAGAAGTTTATTTCTTCCGCACACCTCCTTTGATTGTGTAGCCCACCCTGTCCACAGTGGCGAGCGTGTGAGAGCAGGAAAATCGCTGGGAGATTCCATCTTGGACAGAACCTGGGCTTTATCTGCATTCATTGCAACCAGACAGCCATTGAGATAGAAGCTGCAGTTCTCCCAGGATTCCTCCTTTAATTTCTTTTTTGGATTCTATCTGATCTTCACTTTGGTGACTTCTTAGCAATTAATACAAAGGAGTTTTCGTTTTTTAATCTCAAATGGCAGTTTTTCCAAGATATCTAGTTTTAATTAGTACCAGCAACAAAAGTCACAAATGAGTTTTAAAAATAACGAAGCAAGCATTTTAATACTAAAAGTTCTTATATGAAAGTTAATCTTAAAAGATCAAGGTTGCTTTAGTAACTTCAAAGTACAAGTCAGTTTAGAGGCTTATTTAAGGGGGTAAATCATTCGACTGTCACTTCCTTATTTACACCCTATTTTTTAAAAGTCTCATCCCATGGTGGGTAAAAAAAAACCTGAAAATTCTAATGTTTTCTACTTTTGAAAGCTTTAATTGCTGAGGCTAATGACTCTGAAAAGAGATTATGTTTTTATTGCGTGAGATGTTGCTCCCCTATCAAAATTTGTTCATCATCACTGCACAGATCCTGGGGGAATGCCACCAATTAAACACCTTGTTGTTGGTCGTTATTTCCCAGGAAAAGGAAGTCACTGTGTTATAGACCAGGTATTTTAAATGCACTGTGAAATGAAGGGCACATCAATTTAAGAGCAATTATCCCCATTATGCAGAATTTTATGACTCACGATACTGAGATAACAAGGGAAATAAATGTAAAATAAGCACGTATGGAATAACTCATCAAGGCTAAGATTCCCAATGAGTGTATTAGATAAAGAAATGTTAATAGAAAATCCATCTGTTTTTTAATTAATCATTCCATAAATTATATGCAGAAGTATTTTATTAATTGATATTAATTCTGACAAGTGACTGAGTTGCTTCTTATTGTAGATCATGTATTATTGGGGAGGGGATTATTTCTCCTTTACATCTAGTGTGTGTGTGTGTGTGTGTGTGTGTGTGTGTGTGTATTATTATTATTATTATTTATGATGCTTAAAGAAAACCAAAATTTTAATCCTAAAAATACATCTCTACCATCTAAGGAAAGAAAATAACAAGTTACCAGAGTGGCACTAAAGTCTCATAAAAACTTTCTGTATCATTGGCTAGGCCTCTATTAAATCATCTCTCACAAGCACCCTTTACCTCACAAAAAGATGGGTACCACCACCATGTTCTGTTACATGGGATGTGTTTGGACACATAAAAGTTGGGAATTTTCTTGCCCTTCAATTATACACTTGTGAATATACTGTAAATGGAAATCTGGGTTTGGAAGATTTTTCAATATAGTGTTATTTATTGAAGGGAAGTGAAGAAAATGTTTCTGTTTATTTGAGCACCTATTTCAAAATTATCAATAAACTTAAAAATTATGATAATATCGCACATCTGAGAATGTATAAGAATGAAAACCAATCACTGTTTACTGAAGAGGTGGAAAATTAAAAGGCCAAAATGTGATATTTTCCCCCTGGAGTGGCCCTTGTATTAGTTTCTGACACAGCCACTTGCCAGGCACTTAGTGGCCTAACACACCTCTTTATTGTCGCATGGTTTCCGTGGGGTAGGAGGCCAAGCACAGCTCAGCTGGGCCTTCCCCTCAGGGGTCAGAAGGCTGCAAAGTGGTGTCAGCTGCTTTCTCGCATGGAGCATGAACTCGAAGAATGTGCCTCTCAGCTCTTTCAAGTTATTAAGAGAATTTATGTTCCTGTGGTTATGAAACTGGGGCCCCGGTTTCTCGCTGGTTGTTGGCTGTCAGCCACCCTCATGTCCAAGAACCTGCCCGCAGGTCCCTGCCAGAAGGCCCTTTCCATAGGCATTTTCACAACATCTCTGTTTAGTTCTTCAAGGCCAGCACAAAAACAGCTCTAAGGCAATCTGGCCAGATGACGTCTTGTGCATGCCTTTTAATCTAATCATGGCAGTGACATCCCATCACCTTTGTCACGCTGTATTAGAGGAAAATCTCAAGTCACCCACCTCAAGGGCATGGCACTAGGAAGAATATAGAATAAGTTATTTGACTCACATATCCTTGTATTTAAATGACTTTAATACCAATTTTAGGTAGATATCATAGGACAATTAGCAGCTTCACTTAATATGACTCTTCTGAGATATTCTGAGTAAGTCACCAGTAAGCAGTATGAATCTCCAAACCTTACAGGGTAAAATGAGTGCTTAGAGCAGTGATTGGCACATTGTAAATATGTAACAAAAATAATTTATTAATATTTTATTTTATTATTGACATGTGCATTGGGTTTTGAAAGATAAGTATGATAAATCATAGTGGAATTTTGATAAGAGCTGGAATAGGTCTACTATGACAGGACAAATAACGTGATTGGTGTGACAGAAAAATTAGCAACCAAAGAAAGACAGGGCAAGTCTGAATTTCCTACTGAGCTGGAAACATTGTGAGTGCAGAAGAATACATACAGACCTTGTACTCTATAGTGCTTCAAACAGTGGTGGTTTTCTTCATTAATAAAGACTAGAGTGAGATACAAAATGTTTAGTCAGAATAATTAAAAGATAAAGTTTCAGCAAGATAAGTAGGCAGTGTCGGGATGTCCTTGGGATATGTCCATAGTGACTGGAATTTCGCATCTGTTCTATAGACACGAGGAGGGTTGTGAGAGAAGATAATTTCCCTGTTTTCACTGATGTCAATTCATTAATACGAGGGCAAGTACAAAGGTACTACCCAAAGATAAGCAAAGAGAAGAGTGGTATCCCATTTATCATGTGCCAGGTAGTTATAATCACTCCCAGTGATTTTAAAATCGGTCATTCCAACATTATTCTTGTCCAAGAGCAGATTTTAAACAGACAGCAAAACAAAAGAAAATACAAATGATAACGCAAACCAGCAGATTCGATACCTTACTTCATTTCTGGAAATACTTGCCCTTTTCTACAGGGTTCTCTGCCAGTCACTTCTCAACAAAACTGATCTTATATTGTGAGTTTCTGGACTACTGAGCTTTTACTTATGACTGTGGTCAGTTGTCAATTTAATAATTATCACTGAGATAGTAAGGCTGGATGTTATGTAAACATTGGGGAGAGATCTCTAACTTAGATTTCCTTGGGGAATTAAGGGCAGTTAAAGATCACAAATAAACTTAGTCTTAAAAACAGAACTGGAAGAACGTAACAGAAAATGTTGAAGAAACCATTCTAGAAAGAACAATTAAAATGTGTGAAATCATGGAATCATAGAAATACATGATTTTCTAAAGATGCTTTTAGGAGGAGTGATATGTCTGTAAATGGGATGAGTTTTTGATGACACCGCACGAGTGCAAAGCTAGAGAGTGAACCTGATGCCAAAATACTGATGTCTTTAGGGAGCTGGATATTTCTGAACATAGCCATGACAAAAATAAGTTTTATACTTTACAAACATCTTAGCGTCTTTGGGGAAGGGGTTCAACGACAGGGAGTCATAGAGAAAGATGATGCAATAACACAGGTGGAAACACTTGGATTAAAGATATAACCCTCAATTTAAGAAGGAGATAGCTAATTTGGAAGATATTTAAGAGAGAATTTTAACAGAAATTGGTAACTAATTTATGTGACTGGTAAAGGAAACAAAATTTTTCTCCAACCTCACTATCCAGTAGTATGTCCTCTAGCCACACGTAGCTATACAAAGTATGCATTTAAATTTGTATTAGTTAATATTAAGCAAATTTAAAAGTTCAGTTTTCTCAGTTGCACTAGTCACATTTCAAGTGCTCAATAGTCATATGTGGCTAGTGGCTACCATATTGGAAAGCATAGATACTGAACAGCATCAGTATAGAATGAATCCCAGTTATTTAATATGGGCTATCTGTGTTGGGAGAAGGATGTGGGAGAGGGGGAAGCAAATATGAAAAACAATGTAATGAGACTGAATTAATAGATATGTCGTTTTTGAGTTAAAGGTGGATAGATAAGCATTTTCTATCACTCTGCTTGTATCAATAGTGCTAGAGGAACATACTTGTTTATATAGCTTTCTATTCAGATGCAAAATTGTAGGCTAAGTTCCTAAGTGAATATTGGTTACTACAAATGTACATTTACAATTAGTAATAGCATGCAAGTTGTCCTCTAACTTGTATTATCTAGTTGTATGAAAAATATTATTTTCTACAATCCAATTAAGTGATGTAATAATAAAAAATAGTATTTTCCCAAAGTATAAAATGTCATCTTATTTTTAAATTCACTCATATGTCTATCTAAGAGTGAGTCTAAACAACTTTTCATATATTTATAATCCATTTGTGTGTGTGTGTTAGGACTGACACTTTTATATTTAAGCCTCTTGTTTTTCTGTATTTTTCTTGATTTGTAAGAAAATTTTATACATAAAACAGGATATTAATCATGGATTGTCTTCTGAGGTAATAACCCTTTTATCTGCTTCTTTATTCCTTCAGTAATCTTGTTTGTGCTCACATCATATTTCTTTGTAAATGTTAAATTTATCAATTTTTCCTTTATGATTTTTGGAATACAATTTTTATTTATATACAAAATCATTCATCTTATCTTTTGGAATTTTTAATACTTTTGTGTTAAAATATGAAGTTTATTTTAATTTCTTATAGGACTATTTACAAACTGTAATTGCATAAGCGTATGGAAAAAGAGACAATTAAGATACTTCCTCTATTTTATTGTTTTTATTTTGTTGTTGTTGTTGTAGATTTAAGTGATGCAAAATCCCTGGCCTTTGTATGTTTATATGGAAAGGAAAAACAATATAAATATTTTTAAGTGAAACATTAGAATGACTCCAAAAATATTGAGGAAAAGGTAAATCATACCCACTTTTCTCAAAGCCTTACTGACTGAAATAAATGACCTAGGTATTGCCATAAGTCAAAATCAAGAAAATGAAACTTTAATTTTTAAAAATAGAAAAAATTTTACACTCTACACAATATAGTAGTCAACCTTCAAAATAATTACCCTAAGAGAATTAAGTAATACAATGCTTATAATCAGATAATTTTGATTGAAACTTAGTCATAAAGAAATTGGGATATAAATGGAGTCTCAGCTATTGGAAAAATTGTTTATATGATGGAAATAAAACCAACAATAAAATATTGGAAAATTACCATGGCAAAATATGTATAATGCATAGTTTTTTGCCCAAATTTCTGAGAGAAATACAAGGATGTGCATTATACATTGGATAGTACTAATTCTGTATCTACTATATAAATGTTTTTTTGTTTTTTGTTTTTTTTTTTTTTGCTTTTTGGTATGTGGGTAGCTCCCTGACTGGGAATTGAACCCAGGCCGCAGCGCTGACAGTGCCAGCGCTGAAGCCTTAAGCCACTACACCATCAGGGAACTCCCTATAAATGTTTTTAATTCTTTTATTTATGCTTATGAGTTAAAAGTGTTACATAAAATTTCTTGTACCATGATTTGTTAAAAAATAAATGCTAAAATTCCTTTATATACAAAAATCAGGTACCTAAATATAAACAAATAAAAATTTGAATTAAATATTAAAACAAAAGATTTTTTTTCCCTGAAAGTTTGGGCCAAAATCGTGGGTGCGCATTATACACAGGAGCACATTATATATGGCACTCATTTAAGATTGCTTTAATAAAATAAATTGCTTAATAACCTGCTCCTTAAAAATGTGTCAAAAACTGGGCAGAAGACAAATTGCACAGTAATTTGGAAATTGAATTTTAAAAAATTATTGACTTGGAAAATGTTATCCACAAAAAAGACCCCTTCTAAAGTGAAAAAAAAAAAAAAAGAAAAACAGAAAAGGAAACTGTAAGGAGTACAGGGATAGCCTGTATATGGAGTAGCCACTGCTCTAGAGCTAAGGACGCAAACACCTGGATGCAGCCCTCATTGTGAGGGTGTGGCTGTAGCCTGGTGTAGGGCAGAGATGTTCCAGACGGTCCAAAGGAAGTGATGGCTGGTGTGCTGGGGAAGCTCACTGCAGAGCCAGTGCCATGGAGTCTCAGATGCTGTGCTGGCCGTGAGCAGAGGGAAAAGCAAAGTACCCTGGGACCAGGACGCATAGCCACACCCTCTGCTCTGCCCTCCAGCCCCTCTTGACAAGGTTGTAAGTGACAAGGGTATAAGTCAACCTGTTTACAGGATGCAGGTTCATGACCAAATACCAAATCAGAGAAGCGTGGGTGTGGAGTTGAGGGTCACTAACTTGAGAACTGGCGTAGTTATCCCTCGGGCTACCTGGGCTCTTTATATGCCCTTTATTCACATTTGAACTTCAGCACAGCAAGAAAACAACTCTTGTAACCTCTGAACAAGATACAGTTACCATGTGTCCAAGTGGAGTTCTCCCCTTTCCCAAAATGAGGAGACTGAATATTCTATTGCCTAACGACTCATTTTACATTTACTCTTCGACAACATTTATATAAATCATGAAGTGAAGAACATCATTAATATGTACAAAATTATTAATATTTATGCACACACATGGAAATTATGCAAAGCTATTATCCTCATTTCTGTCATTAGACATGAAGCCACAACTTTCTTCTTTTCCTGCCATTTCGTATTTATATTGTCCTCGGCGAGAATTGAAGCTGGCATGGTGCTTGTGTTGTCACAAAGGGCCTGAGCTCCCGTCGTTCTGTCCTTTGGTTGCTCTTTACTATTAGGCATAGAAGCATTGACAGATATCCCGGAGAATTTTTGAGGGAGCAGACATAGACTTCTTCCTTTTTTTTTTTTTTTTTTTTTTTTGCCATAACCTCCTTTACTTTCAGTAAAGGAAATCACTCATTCCAGTAAGTAAAACAACCCTCTTTCCTGCTTGTTGTCTCACTGACGGATATAAGAAAGCCACAAAGGCCAGGTGGCAGGTGGCAGTCTTGCATGCAAATTCAGTGGAACTGCATTGGGCTGGTGGAAGGAGGCATGTGGTTGTGCACAGCCACACCCACTCCCACCCTTGAGTCCGGATTCCTCATATTGTAGGGGTGTGGGGGGAAGCACCAGGTACCAGTGTCTGCTGCAAGGCACTCATTTCAACCTGTAAGACAGAATACCATCCCTTCAGGATGTTATCTTCTAAATTGGACTACAATTTAGACTTCATTCCAATTTTCTATTAGAAAAACTGCATCTGGATATAGGGCATGTGGTAAAAACCAGTTAATTCCATGATCTTAACCCAATGCTATGCCTTCTTTTTTTTCTGTAAAATAACTTCCTTTATTAGAAGCATAACTATGTGGAATGCCACGATATTGGTTAGGGCTCTCCAGGAGTCCACAGATGTGTGCTGGGAGAAGAATTTTAGCAAGGGGAGATAAATGCATATCCAGAATATGTGTCCATTTCAATGAGGACAAATCGCTCTCCCCTTCATCATGTAAATTGTCCAGGGTAATTAACGTACCACCAGGAGTGTAGCTGGTCCCCTGGGGAAGCGGCACCATTTTGAGAACTTCGTGTTTGTCTCCATTACTGAAAGATTAGGTACCCTAGGTGAGGTTATAGTCCACGTTCAGGTGGTACCAGTGTATCATGCAGACCCAGCTGTAAATCAGGCAGCAGTGATTCATATTGATCAGTTGTTTGTAGGGAACTTCCATGAGGCCATAGGTGTGAATTGACAGAGATAAGGCAATGAAGAAGGAATCAGTTTCAAAAGAGACTGACTGATACATTCGCTTTTGCAACTTACTTGGCCCTGCTAGTTTATATTTTACAATTCCTCCTTGATGACTGATAACTGCTGTGCATGTTCACCTTTATGAACAGGAGGGTCAGACATAGGTAACGCAAGCTGTACAGTCGTGTGATGTCACCTTCTGTTTGCCTTATGCAAATATGGGCACAATTGTCACTTCATGCCTAAAATAGAAATTCTGATTTGCAATAATTTAGTATAATAAAATTTATTTTCATATAGATTGATGCCATTTACTTGTATCTAATAAAAGCATTCATTAAAATTAATGCCCATAATAAGGTATGAAGATAGATTGAATACCTAACATTATTTACTTTTTGTGGAAGAACACAAGACATTTAATGACTGACCAATGAGTCATTTGTGGACTCATTGTTGATGAATATATATTACTTATTTAATCACAATAGCTATTTTCATGAATGACTTACATTTTTCTCATGCAGGGCAATGCATTCTAAGGATCATATAGTTGTTATATGTTCGCAATCTTTGTTCTCTGTATGAAAAATCAGAGATACATTTCAGTGCATGTGGGGTGAAGCTGATATATGTATATCTTCTATGTCATAGGCTTACCAAGGTTAGGAAAAAATGAGATAAATAATGAATAATTTTCTGTTCAGTCAGTTGAAAATAAAAGGTGAATAGTTCCTATTCATGCTTTTCCTTCATCTGCCATTTTCATGCTTTATGATATCAAGCGCTCCACTCCTCAGTCAGATGTTACGAAAAGTGATCCATAGTCTTCCATACTAGCTGAAGGACCCCTGGCATGTGCGCTGCTTCAGCGCTTACCTTACTGAGATAAAAATTCTCAGCAAATTTTGTCTGAAGACTGCCTTCTGCCTTTCCATTCATGTGTAACACCTATTTGTTATCCTGCTAACTACTGGCCCGTCCCTCGCTGTGAGTTCCCAAAGACCTCCCCACCTTGAGATTATGACGCAATGTCACCTAGCTGTATTGTGTCCATCTTTGCTCCTTTTGTCTCTATCACTCTTCAAGTATTCTGCCAACATCAGAACATGATTGAGTTAAAATGCAGTTAAAATCAATATTTGTGACTGGTATGCTACCTTTTATGATATTGTTGATGGACTACTTCCAAGCCAATGTAATGAGTGGTCAGAGTTATGACAATAATTTGTGAAAAGAGAAAAAGAAAAAGGATGGTTTTCTTACACTTAGAGCATCTTTTCCTCTTTTACATCAGCTGCATTCACATGGCCATCCCGACAGGTATTTTTCTGAGAGCTACATGCAGATAAAGGAGGGGACACTACAGCCTGTGATGAGGACTTTGAACCATCTGTACAAATACAATCATCTTTTTACTTATCTTCTGGGATTCAGACTAGAGGAAACATGAGCTAGAGTATAGGAGTATAAAGGTTTTTCACCTCAAGTTTCTATTAACATTGTCACCCAAATTGAGTTCGAATGGAATTTTCCATGATAACCTGATCATTGGAAGGCCAATTCTCTAATTCCAGTTAAACTTAAATATACAAACTAATAACAATAAAATGATATAAATTATAAACAGGTGATGAAACAAGCTCTATGCAAGAGTTTTCCATGAATTATCTTATTGATACTCATAACCCTTTTATCAAGAAACAGATAATTAGATGTATTCAATAATTTGTTCAAAATTATCATTTATCAACAAAAGTGTTGTCATTGGCTAAATCCATGAACAATTCCACAAACAGAGGGCATTCTGCTGTGTTCTCAGGACAGGGAAGATGAAACATGGGAAGGACAGGGATAACCTGTAAATGTAATCAGTGATTGGGTCATTTTACACGTGAGGAAAATAGACGCCAAGAAGTTAAAGAGGTCAACTATGTATCAAGTTCACCAGAGTGAATCGTCACATAAATAGCCACCTTAATGTACCTTTGCTCCCCTGACTTCATAGAGACCCTTCAAACTACTTTCTCTGATTTGTTAAATTGGGTTAAGTATTCCTACAGTAAGTCTAGAATTCTCTAAAAACAAATCATTCTCCTCCACCGCTACATTTATATGCTGTGACTATTTTTATATACAGGTATGTTAATAAATTTCACCTGACACATGATTCTTAGAATGTGGACCAGGGCTGTCTCAGAAATGACCAGTAAACAATCCTTAGCATGTACTTCATCTGCCGCTTTAGTAATAATAGTAATCACTCTGTGTCCAACATTGCAATTCTTTACACAAGCTACATACATTTTCACATTCAGTTCTCAGGACAACCAGGAAGGTAAGTTTCATTGTCAGCTTATGGAGATAAAGGTGTGTTCTGTGACACTAAATAACTTGTGCAAGATCTTGTGGCTGGTATGTACCAAGCCAGGAACTGAACTAAGTATTTTCTCTGAAAAAGTCTTTGATCGTAGTAACCACTGTATAATGTTTCGTCTTCACCGCTCTGCAGCAAACTCGTTGTTATTCTGACAGACGTGCATTGTCTTCAAAATTCACTATACCATGTTCACTATACAAAAATAGTCACACGCGCAAACACATTTTAACTTCTATGTCTATAAAAATGTAATTCCTTTTAAAGCAGGAGTTATATTGTATGGGTAGGCCATGCAGTTCCTAGATTACCATGGATTCTCAATAAATATTAAATCAAACAATAGATCATTTAGCAGTAAAACATTTAGCATCATGCTGTTAAAAACCAAAACAGTAGAATTCACTTTAATGGTGCTCTATGCAAACAAATTCTCCCTCTCATTGGGTGTTGATCCAAACATATTGTTGCTATACAAACAGAAGGGCAGATGTTGCAAGAAAATTCACATTTTTAGGCAGATTTAATTGAACTACGCTGGAGTGAAAATGTATGGCAGAGCTCTTTCATTTTTCTATATAGGACTATTATAATCGGGGAAACAATCCCGTCTTTCCATGACAGGTCTTTGCACAGTCTAATTTAGAATCCCTGCAGGAGTGAGGGTGGTAGGGTGGGGTATTGGACTCGTTTTATAATATTATAATATGTGCTACAATTAAAAAACAAAAAACAAAAAGCAGGCTTTTCATGGTAGGTTCCCCTGTAGTAAAGACAGAGCTTTTTCAGGTACAAAATCACTCGGTCTCTGTGTCAAAGGAAGGGACTCCACGTTGCTTCTGAAGCACCCCAGCAAGTCGATAATGGAGAACTGTTGGCAGTGATTGTGGAGGCAGATGCTTACCTGTCCTCCTACCGTGTACAATCTTGGCTTGATGACAAGGTGAGGAGAAGGAGAAGCTGTCACAGAATGGGGGCACATGGCAGCTGGAACCCTAGCGGGGAAGGGTAAACTGGTCACCCAGGGCTGCTTGCTTGACTGTAGCGGCTCTCATCAATCATGCCAACATATGCAGCTGCCTGCAAATAAACAGGCTTCTCAGACGGGAGACAAAATGAGGCAAATTAAAAGGCCAATAATTTAAACAAATCCATTTCCAATTGCACAGCAAAGATGGATGGAGGAGTTCTGCTGACAGACCCGAATTTCTAGTTAATTGATAAACATCACGGATACATGCTGATGCGGGAGGGCAACACGCCATTCTGAAACACAACCCTCATAGAATTTTTTAAAAAGTCGCTGTCTTTTAATATATAGGTGTGACATTTTTTTAAATGTCTATCCATTATTACCCTCTGGATTTTTCTAAATTTATTATTAAAATGAACATCGGGGCTGTAGGTACCCTGTGAAGCATATGTCTTCCTCTGGCTGAAACAATGACTGCAGAAGTATCCTCATAACCTCAGACAACACTTCCTGTTTCCACTTTATTTTCCTTTGTCCTAGGAGTCTACCTATCAGGTAATCTTGAAAATATTTATGACACTATCGCTTCCATCCATTCCTCCACTGGCTTCTTTTATTCTGAGCAGGTTAACATTTGCCTATTTGGACTCCTTCCTATATAGGTGTATACATTATTTATGGTCCGAACCTTCTTTTCTAATTCCTCCCAGTCCTTCAGTAACTTTCTACATTTCACATCCAGAGAACAAACTGCTTGCAGTCCTTTCCATTTCAGCTTTAAACAGACTTCTGGGACCTCTTGACTAATAACCACGGATTCCCTAAGGTTAAATGATGAACTCCACCATTAGAAACTTAGTAGCTTTCCCCCTTGTTATCACATCACTTCCCTGAGTCTATCCTTCACCCTTCATCTGATTTAGATTTATCTAAAAGGACCAGGGAGCACACGTGCTTCTCACTGATGTGTTTTGTATTCTCTGCCTACAATTGCTACCCAGGGCCCCACCGACAGCACCCGGGGGTCTGAGGACACAATATCTGAAGGTGCTGATTTCCTTTTTCAAATCTCACAGGGGTGCAGAAATTAGAGAAAGACAACACTAGCCCGAGGTCAATGTAATTCCCTCGTCTCTCAGGCTCGTCTCCTTACGCAGGTGGCGTTACAGCTGCTGTTATGTCTGCGGGGGAATCGCAGTCGCTGGCAGCCCCGTACACAGCCGGCAGCCGGATGCAGGGACACGAGCATCAGCTTTGACATTGCTAAATGGGAAGCATCCACCTTGCCTCCCAAATGACTGCTTTTCTTTAATCCACACCACCACACAGGTTGTTGTGTTGTTGTTGTTGTTGTTTTAATCATGGCTGAGGATTCAATTTCTCACCTAGTTGCTTTATGGTCTAATTTCACCACCTGCCTTCACCTTAGGGACAAATAGACATCTCTCAGTAATTACCTAGAGTTCTAATATTTTTTTCACCCTAACATTTCATTTCCATATTTCTTCAGCATTTGTAATAGCTTGGGGTATACTATAATAATATACCCCCAAGAGAAAGAAGTTGCATTTTGGTACAGTGGCGCGTCACAGTAGCAATTACGGTCCCCGGTCCACGTACACCCAAGCTTGGTTAGCTCCGATGCCGTGCTGCACGTACACGTGCTTACAACAAAAACGGGATTATGCCCTTAACCTTGCCCAGGCGCAGGCTTGTACAGTCACCAGGAGCTGCTTTGCACATCACCTCCTATCCCCAGACACTTCAACCTTAGCATTTTTGCCACATTTTGTGTGACATATACTAAGAGCCTCACGAATTGACTCTAAGCTCCAGAGCATGAAATCCCACTATAATTAATTAGTGTTGTTATAGCAACGCCTTTTATAGTCTTCTTTGACATCCACCGGGCGCAGTGGCATGGGGTGAGCCATCTAAATCTAAAAAATAATTCTGCCAGTTTCACCCTCAACCGGAGTAGCTTATGCTTCTCTCTCTCTCTCTCCCCCATTCCCCCCGCCTTCATTTTAATCATTTTTTCTCTTAATTTGAATCTCTCCCATTTTGCAGGAGTTGAGTAGCACAGCAGTGGGTCTTAGTATCAGTTCGCTTGCATCAATATTGAGAAGCTAGCTCTGGTTTTCTGCCAGGCAAAACAAGCACGGTACAGACTTTAGCGAAAATTAACTTTTTTATTTAGCGTGATTGCAGCCAGCACGGGACCGCAGGCCTCACTTGATTACCAGTGATCCTCGCCTGGCATCTATGGTGTACCATTAGGAGAAAGATGGGACCTCTTTTCTTACAACAAAATCTATGGGACTAGCTATGCTTGTTAGTATATTAAAAAAAAAATTCTGAGTTGAAAAGGAACTTATAGGCAACAGGCCCTCTGAACTGTAGGGTGGGAAACAGGGAGAGGGAAGTATCAGCGGTCTCATGAGTGGTTAACCACAGAACGGGGGTGTTAACCAAGGTCTCTGCATCCCCTAATCAAACTCCTTGACACCAGGTTACAAGCTGCCTCCTGTTACACCCCTCGAACACACAGAATCTTTTACAAAGATGTAAAAGCAATCATGGGAAGCTGTGTGACAAGGCTAACTAGCGCGCATGACCGTCTTGCTTCGCGGGTAGTAGGAAGGCCGTGCTGGTGAACCCGTCACTACGTATCTATATATTAAGGCAGGATTAATTGAAAGTGAAACTGAGTGTGAGAGAGACGAGAAGTCTGACGGGGCAGGAGCACGGGGAGAACGTGGCTGTGAGTGGAGAAGCGCTGGGCTATTAGGAACATGATGGAACTCCAGAGAAGGGAAACAAGTCTGGAGATCGGGGAAGACGCAAAACACTGAGTCAGCCAACCGGCAGCATCAAGGAGCTGACGTAACAATTGAATGCTTGGGTGTGGAGTTTAGAGAGGCAAGCAGCAAATAACAGCAACAACAGAACCAACCAAAACCGTAACGGAAGTCCTTGCAATACCAGGACCCGGTCCCACGTTAGAGCTCTTTATAGAGGTTGGCAGAGTGAGGTGCGTAATCGTGGGCTCCTTGACCATGAATAGAGTGGGTTCCTTATTCAAGCATTATTAGGAACTTCAAGGTGGCAACAGCAGGGCATTAAACCAACTCGGGGGCCTTTCAGAGTGAGGGGAGGAGGGGCAGCTGACGCATGCGTTTCATAAAGCTCCTTGTGGCTAGAACTCTGGCTGTGACTTTGGTTTTGCCAAATTGAAAGTATTCACAGTTGATGAAAAAGGCGGAAGTCAGGCCAAGGCGTTTGGCTATGTCCACTAGTAAGCTATCTGACCTGAACTCCTCGAACCAAAGCCATGGCTCTCCCCTCTTCAGCTTCCGTGATACTGAGAGGCAAATATGATTGTGATAAAGATTTCGCTTCAATCATAGCCCAAGAGGTTGACAAAGCATATTGACTCTCCTGGCAGATTATTGTTGAATTGAATTAGGTGTTATTAAAGGATCTTTAAACTAGAACCTGTTACCTCAACCCTGCTTACAATTTTGTGAGCATCACATTGCCTGCATAGATCTCTTTCTGTTTAAAATACCTAAAGAGGTTTGTTTTCCATTTAATCCTGTCTGATTCAATGAAATGTAGTTGATTCTAAAGGTGGAGGTTAAGATTCCAGCAATAATTTTGTAACATCCATGATGTTGACATTCATGAAATTAGAGAAAGCCATTCTCTTTTCAAGACTTGTTTCAGTTTTCTGCCAAATAACCTTCATTTTTAACAAAATGAAATTACTGATTATTTCAGTGTAAAATAGCACATTTATAACCTCAAATTTTGTTGATGCAGTTTAAATAATCTAAAGTAATAAAGCAGTTAACATCCACATATATTGGGAATAGAGGAAGGTACTCAATTCATTCATCAGTATCATTACAAATGTTATCAGAGAGTGTATAGAAATAATTGTAACACATGATTAATTTAATAACCACTCTATATTGCCAAGTATGAATAGGAAAATAAACTTTCTTTGTACTTGAGGTGAAAATTAGTTGGATTCCTGATATTGGAACAATAGGGAGACACATTTGCTAAGCTTTCTTAGATATTGTTAGTTTTCTTTTCAGTTGGCTGGGTTTCATTTCAAAAATTAAGAAGGTAAAGACTTGATAATAATAAAATTGAGAATTTATCTAGGAGTATGAATTGTTCAGTACTTTGGGACACATAAATTATCTTCCTCATGCTAATCTCTTTAAGAGTAGGAGTTGTCTATCTCCACATATATTGTATGGTAAGTTATTATTCCTATTGTATCTTTGTGTGTGTTTTCTTAAAAAATTTTACTGCATTCTTATGAAACAGATATAGTCTAACCTCTCCATCAGTGGTCAAAATTTGAGTGAATCTGAGCTTTTCTCTATTTTTGTTTTATTATGTTGAAAAATAAAAAGAAGGAATGTCGGTAAGGGAAGGGGGTAGGGATCCCTGTTAGTGAGTGTGAGTCGCCTTACCTCTTCGGAGCCCCAACGCCTAGACAAAACTAGTCGACTTTTCCCCGTCTCTTTTTTCTCCTTTAACAAAGCAAAATTATAATTCATCTTTTTAATATAAATTAGTATTTGAAATTAAATTGAAATGATTCTTAAATGTTTGGAAAGACAAACATATCACCCGATGTCTTTGTTTATATTTATTCATCTCCTAATGTT
The DNA here is from genome assembly GCA_004026885.1 of Lyroderma lyra. Lineage (NCBI taxonomy): Eukaryota > Metazoa > Chordata > Mammalia > Chiroptera > Megadermatidae > Lyroderma > Lyroderma lyra. The sequence continues at coordinate 137,056 of PVJL010000349.1, read as the reverse complement.
GTCAAGCACTGTTTTCAGGAGTAAATAATCAGTTATTATCATTTATTTACCAAACCAAATGTGGAAAAATAATCTAAACCCAAAACAGGGAAGGAGAGGTCAAGTGTGAAAAGTCAGAGACAAGGCCTTACCTGAAACCCCCTTCCCTTCCTTCATTCAAGTACGGCTTCCCTGCTGCTCTGAGTCAGGGCTGCCCGGCCTTTTGGCTGCCCTGGGTCACACGTGAAATACACTAACCCAGGAGCTCCCTGGTGGCGTAGTGGCTAAGGCTTCGGCGCTGTCAACACTGTGGCCTGGGTTCGATTCCCAGCCAGGGAACTACCCACATAAAAAAAGAAAGAAAAAAAGAAATACACTAACCCTTACGATAGCAGATAAGCTAAAAAAGAAAAAAAAACGTCCATGCATAATCTTTGTAACATTTTAGGAAAGCTTACGAATTTCGGTTGGGCCGCGTTCCAAGTCATCCGGGCGGCATGTGGCCCGCAGGCCGCCGGCTGAACCAGCTTGCTCTGAGCTGGCCCCCGGCTGGCACACACCCTTCTGAACCTATAACTTACATCTGCTGCCGATCTAGCTGTCCCCTGTCCTAGACTGTGAATCAACTGAGAGTAGGAAGTGTTTTATCCGTCCAGTGATCCATCTTTCACTCTTTCTCGCCTTCTCTTCCTTCCTTCCCTTTCTCCCATCTTCCGTGTGTTTCTATTCATGTAGCCTCAGTAACTAATACAATGCTTAGCTCGGGGACGGTTCTAAAACTTCTAATGTTTTGGGGCAACGACCAGGAGATTTAACAAGCACCGATTGCTGGCTCCAGAGTTTCCAAGTCGATAGGTCTGGAGTTTCACACTTATAGGTTGTCATTTCTAAGTGTGCAGGCGATGCCAATGCTGCTTTTCCGGGGACTACGCGTTGGGGACGATGCTTCAGCTTATAGAATGTGCTCAGTAAACGTGCGCTGACCAAGAGTATCCGACTCCTCTACCACTGTGCCTCCCATTGCACCTTGCTTTCCATTGCTGCCAGAGGTTTAGATCACTTCGATGGTCAGCTCGAGTAACAGCTCTAAATAGTGTATTGTGAGAAGACATTGAATTAAATAAAACAGTCCTTCATGCGCGTCTCACAGCACCTAGTAAGGTAATATCAGACCTCAGAGAAATTGATTTATGTACCAGATCAATGACAAACTTTAAAAATTGCCAGAAGATTATGAATCTCCTTAAAAATAGCCACAAAAGATAATAAAAATAAGTCGATAGTTTCCACCCACTTGCTTTTGCTGATGTGTTTCTAAATGGTTTCCATATGAAACTTGAATATCAGCCTGGCAACACCTGCTCTAAGTTTGTTGGTTCTTGTTCACTTAGCAAAACCCTTGATCTTTGCCTTTTGAACAGCTCATTCAGTCAGAAGAAAGCAGAAATGAAAGTTTTAATAGAGCAGTGCTAATATATTCATTGCTAACAAAGCCAGAAAAACAAATCACATTTCAAATTCTTCATTGAGAAGTCACTTGCTAAATATTCATTTCCACGAGTTTTAAAAGTTTTACATCTACATATGAATAGTAAAACTAGCCCCTGATAATTATGCATAAGCTGACCCAATGATTGAAGTCGTGGTATGCAACAAACAGAGAGTATCACGAGATCCAAAATTCAAAATCTCATCAATTCAATTTCATTACCATTACTTGTTCATTCTGAGGATGATAAAAAAAATAAACAAATTTTGGAATTTCTAAAGAATTCTTGATGAAAAATAGACTCACCTCTTTCTCACTGTTTTTAATATTTTTTTCTGTAAACCCAATTTTACATTCTAAATGAAGTATCTGTCGGTTCTTACTCCAAGTGTAACTTACTTTCTCTCATTAATTGCTGGTTTATTACTTAAGGCTGTGGCTCTCAAACTGTACTGCATTGGAATCACCTGAAGGACTTGTGAAACCCAACATGTAGAGCCCCAATACCAGATTCTAAGTCAGTGGGTTTGGGATGGGGCCAGGACTTTGGAGTTTCTGGTTCCCAGGTGACGAGGCCGGTAGAGGGACTTTGAGATGCATTCACTGGTTAAATGTAAATGAGGGCACGTGACATCTTACTTCTCTTGTGTACATCAATCCATTGTCTTAAAAAAAAACAAAATGGAGAATAAAATATAACTTGTTCCTCTTCAATTATTTATAAATTTATAATTAATGCCAAACCACAATTTTATGGGGAATTGCAATTTTGAATTTCAACATCATTAGCCATGATTGTGTCATGGCTAATGGAGAAAGAGCGTAAGGGCTGTCCAGAAACAATTCAGCCATAAATGGCTCTGTCGCATGGCTGAATGGTTTTCGGGCAGCCCTCGTACACCTACAAAAGTTGATAAATGCAAATGTAATTAGATAAACAGAGGTTACTTTTAGGAGATATGACTGAGTGGATCAATCTACATTTAAAAACAGACTGATTTTTTAAATTATATTTTTAATTCATCCAATGCCAGGTTGGCCATAAAAAAAGAAAATAGACCTTAAAAATATTTAACACGTTTAATAAAATACAGAATTCAAAATTCAATGGAACATTTTTATGACCAATCTGTTATTGGTTGATTTCATTGAAATTCCAAGAGATGAGGGAAATGAAAAGAGCTAGAACAATATTGTGATTTATAAGAAACACACACACACACACACACACACGGTCATTTGGAGGACTGAGCTGTAGGTTTCAGATATATTTGACCTTTATCCACAGTTCCTGGCTCATGGATCCCAAACCCCTCAGAATGTCCTCAGTGTTGAGAGTAACAGGGGTGTCTCATTATGTAAATAAGGAGACTTTGGGGCTCCACCCAAGGGTAGGGGCTCTTTGCCAAGAGGAGCCAATTTTGTAGTTAGAGCATTGAAAACTCTCAGTCCCAATTTAAGGAGGAGAGAGGGGGTTGAGATTGAATCATTTGCCAATGGCCAATGACAGTCTATCATGATTATGCAATGAAACCTCCATAAAAATCCCAAAGGACAGCTTGTCACCCAGAACATTTCCATGTGCCACTGTGCTGGGCCCCAAGCTCCATGAGGGCAGAAGCTCCTGTTGGGAATCTAATTATGTATGTATCTCCTGACTCTTGATATGCATCCTTTAATATCTTTTGCAAAACAAAACAAAACAAAAAAAGGTAATCTAGTGAGTAAACAAGTTTTCTTGAGTTCTGCGTGCGAGCTGTGCTAGCAAATGAATCAAACCAGAGGTGGGTAGTGGGAACCTCTCACTTGCAGCCAGTCAGTCCAAAGCCCAGGTAGTTACCTGGCATCTGAAGTGGAGAGTGGCCTTGTGGGAATGAGCCCTTACCTGTGGAATCTGATTCTGTCTCCGGTGGATAGTTCCAGAATTGAGTTGAATCCTCAGTAACCTTGTCTGAGAGTTGTTTGTGGGTGGAGGAAGCCTTACCATACATTGGAATTGGGCCCTGGAACCCTTTTCAGCTAGTATTTGGAACTTGGAAGGTGTGGTTCCAATCGAATATACTGGCAGGAAGTCTATATAATGACACTATTTCAGAGCACGGTGAGTGTCCACAGCCTTGCCACTGCCATCATCGAGTTCTACCATTAGGTCTAGATTATGAATTCCTCAGACAGAAACATTTTAAATACAAACTAGAACGTTGTAACCTTAGGGGTAGCTGAAGCAGAAGGAAGGGGTTCGAATTCTGAACAGACTGGCTAGAATGATGCAGAGTTGGTCCTAAGAGGTATGCAAAGGCAAATAATCAAAAAAGAGAACACGTTTCAGGGAGGCAGTTAGCAGTCCTCGAGAACAAGTAGGGAATTGGTTTTAGTATCAAATTTTTTTTTCTTTAATAAAAATTGTCTTGAAGTCAAAGTCTTAGATTGAAAAATATACCTATTAGTGAGTCCAATACTGTTTTCTCTAAATTACTACTGACTTCAGAAATTTAGCCTGACTTACCGCTCCTCAATAAAAGCTAAATGAACCCAGCCGTTACCGGGTAGAGACTTCAGAGTCGGCAAACCGACTGGAACCCATAGAGCCATACTGTAATGGTTTTTAATTATTTATCTTTCACTACGAGGCAGTATCTAGAACTAATTTTTCAAGCCTTGGGGCTTGAATGTGAGTAGATTTTTCTACGCAATAAAGGAAAATTGTGAAAATAAATGTTAATCAAAGCTTTTGCACTATTTCAAGGAAATTATCAGTGACTTCTAGTTCAGAAAGAGAGAAAAAGAACACAAGGATAAAATTTTTACAAATAGTTTTAAGTCACCATGTACAAATCTTGGTAACTTCTGTTACTAGTGTCTCGTTTTGACATACCACCTGAGAGTGACGAAGTATAGTCAGAGGACTAGTGGGAGAAGAAACCCCAAAATCTGAGTGTTTTTCTTTTTAAACAATGGCTGTTTAATAGTACAAGTATAAAAGCTTTAAATGCCTACATCAAAATAATACTGAGCATTAATTATTACATGTATTTATAAGTTATTTATAGTAAACTCAGAATGTTTAGATCAGCAGTTAGAAGACCTGATTTCCTCCCCAGGTTTTACTACCTTACTATTTAAACCCACTTCAACTCACTTAACAAATCTGAATCTCAGTTTCCTCACCTTTAATTTATACACTAATACTCAAAGCCATTTAAATTCTTAAATTGCATAGGCTGTCTTTTAATACAGTAGTTACTAATGTACAATCCACCATCTAATGCAGATATAACTTTTTGAAGCATAAAACATGTCTGCAGACACCCAGTTCCAACCTCACATGAACTAACACCAGGAGGAAGCAGAGGAATTTCGGCTTAATTTCTCATCCACAGAACGATCAATGATCTCCAGCTCTGAGAGGCCAGCTACTGAGAGGCAGCACGCGAACGTGGCAGAGTCAGCATGAGTCCTAATAAAAAGGAATTCAAAACAAATGGCAGGCAGTAGCGGAGCGGGTAAACAGAGGCAGTGACTAGCAGAGGCGCACACTTAAAAGGGGGAGAAACAGATCAATGGAAAGTTAGCTTAACAATCCGGGAGCAAATGGAGGCTTTGAGGAAGTGCAAAGGCATTCATGTAGTTGATGGCCTTGACATTTGTAAGATCCTACAAACAAAGCAGCTTACTTGGAGGAAGCTGCAGAGAAACTGTCAGAGACGTCAGAATTGAAAGCCAAAAGGTGGGAAAAGCTCCCTAAAGAACTATTGCTGTAACAAACAAACAAACAAACAAAACATTCACTTTCTCCATCTCTAATAAAAAACAAATGTGTGTGTGTGAGAGAGAGAGAATGGCATGATCATGTCCATTCTGGAGAAGAAACCCGAAGATGAAATCATGTCTAATATCATATCAATAATTGGAGAAAACCCGTTGGGGAATAAAAAGCAAAGGTGATTGTGTCTGTACGTTTCACATTTGGGGCGTGTGTGTGCATGTGTGTGTTTATAACTGTGTGTGTAGTCTGTATCATCTAAACCTTGCTTAGTGCCTGTCCCATATTAGAGCTCAAAGAATATTAGTTGAAGAGGGACGTATTTAAGATATGCATTTATCTCAACAGAACTTATTTCACATTTAAACCATAGGTATAAACCCCGGGTACCTTCACTGCCACTGAGATTTACACGTCGAAGTCCCTGTCATCTAGCAGAACTGCTCAGGAGGGCTGACTGCTTCACGGTGTGCTGCAAAATGTTTGCTCCCTGGTATTATATGACCCGGGAGGAGCTTCTCTTGCTATGCCTGATACTAGTTTAAAAATTATCTTTCTGGATTCAATAATCCACTTGATAACTAAAGTGGGTAACAACAACTGTCAGGCATTCTGCTAGCAGTGGAGTTATAATGGGGATTAGAGTCTCAGTGGGAATGAAAACCACAGGCAGCATCCCTGCCTTCATGGAGATGACGATTTTCTGATGGAGACAGCATGAATCAGAGTCTCACAACTAAAATACGGAGGCTCCCAGGCATCTGTCTTTGCATTATTGTACTCAACACGTTACCTCTTCTAGTACCATTCCTTAAAGTGGAAATAATATTTGAAATTGGATTTTCATTGCATAGAACTTAGCATGCTTTATATCTCTTGTGCTCAGTATCACACCTCCTCCTTTACTGTCTGCTAGTACTTGCTCAGTTTGTACTTTTAAAATTACACAGACACACACTGACAAGTACAGAAGACTGAGCAAAGGATACACCCATTACCCTGAACTGTTTTTTAGGGTAGCAATTCCTATGTATAAGTGTTGAAAAATTATGGTCTAACATTTTGTCCTGACATGATCAGTAACAGATTTTAAATGATGAACCCCTGACTCTAGTATACTGTGTTAAAGAATCAAATCTCTTCAAAAAAATACATATACCTTTAATGACTGTGTGTACTTTAACCATATCTCAGAATTTAAGAAATCAGTTTGTTTGTTTGTTTGTTTTTAATTTGGCATCAGGCAGTTTTACCTACAGCATATTAGCAGGGTAATGGCACATCTTTTGAATTCCTCCAATTCTATTTTCCATTTATTGTCACATATAGTACTCTGTGTTGAAGCATCATGTTTATGTAAGGGTGGGCCTCAGAGTTAGATTAATCTAGATTCAGATTTATTTGTAAAACTACTGGAGAAAAAACTTAACTTGCCTTCTCTAAACCTCATTTTCTCATTTATAAAGTAAAGATAACAAAGATAACAACAGTTATTACATTTTATACAATCTGAAACATTGTAAGTGATGCTTTACTTATAACTAAAAAAGAATAAATGCTACCAACTGTGGCAAATATCAATAGTAAAATAAATTCTAAATTTAGAGATGTGCTTCTTTTAAAAAATTACAAAATAAGACATTCACATGTTTGTTAAATAATACAATATAATATATGCCGAATACTTGTATATAACATGATTCTTGGTAGCTTTTAGATGTTAGTTTCTTTTATGATTCACCTTCAGTCAATCTCTTAATATAGCAGTTCCGATAATCAGATTAAATGCTGTTTATCGACGTGATAAGATCCTACAGCCCCATTGCCAATTCGCTTGCTTACCCTTGCATTATATGATCAGAATCTATGAATATTTACTCAAGCACTACTATTAATTTATCTTGTGATCTTACGAAATAACTTAATTTTCTTGATTCAATTTATTAATTAGCAAAATGGAACTACAAGCTGGCAAATGTATAATTAAGTTTAAAGTATGCAGTAGATTCCATAATAATTTCCAAATAGGATAAGTTAGGTAGTAGTGGCAAGAATGCCTAAAGCAAATGAAATCTATGCAACATTGTTAATTCAAAAAACGTCGTTGTTGCCTGTGTAAGTGCCAGTGAATGAGGAATCTTCTAAAGAGAAAGACAAAAGCAAAGAGTTTGAAAACTCTTCTCATCCTTTATAGGTGAAATCTCCAGAGCAATGCTTTGGGCAGATGGGGCAACTTTATTCCCTGAGCTGTATCTGTCTGTTCAGTTGATAAAAAAGGACTTTGATCTCTGAGACTGTCAATCCAGCTCTTTTTATGAAAAATTTGCTTAAAGTAAACAGTGAAAGTGGCAAAGCTGTTATTAAAATTCCACCCCAATTGGCTATGCTCCCAGTTCCAAAACCCAGAACATAACGCCCACTGATTATTCAGATTATGTTTAAGGCTTTGTGTGTGTGTGTGTGTATGTGAGTGTGTAGGGGACATAAGTATAAATAAACAGTCCAGTTGAGCAAATTATAAATTTTTCCTTTCAAATTCTAATCATATTAGATGAGTTAAAGTAAGATCCAGCATAAGTCTTTTGGGCAACATTTCTGTTAATATTATACAAGTACCACTAAATTCTGAGCTGCACACAGCCACTAGAGTTTGTGGGTAACTTCAATGTATTACACTTGAGCTTAAAACCACTGCCTGCCAATCATCTGAAAAACACACTAATTCTTTTTATATATTTTTTAAAGCTTGATATGTTAATCTATTCATTGATGCAATTGGTTCCCACTTTTAATTTTCTATTTTGCTGTTTTTGTTTGTTTGTTGTTTGTTTGTTTTGAGGTGCCCACTGGGATTTTAAAACAAATTAGCAATATATAATAGAATAAAACCTCCATGTAAATCATCTGTTTAGTTGACAATCTTGTCAGATACAGCCTGTGTAGTAGATACATGAGGGCTGTGTGGAAAGTATCCAGCCATGTAATGTAAAAAATACAGGCATCTATGGTTGAATATTTTTTCTGGACAGCCCTCACGTTACTAGGTTTTATCATTCCATGTTCTGCTACTTAGAGAAGTTGGGAAATATAAAAACTGCTTGTTGGCCCATATTGCAGCTAAGGTTCGGGAAATGAATAAATGAATTCACTTGTTGGACTGACTGAAGGCGAGAAGGTAGCAGGGACCGCCTTCCTGTTGTTTCAGCTAGTAACAAGGGCACCCGAAGTTAATGTTCAAGGACATTGCACGTTCTGAGGACATCTGGAGGCCGCTGTAGGGAATGTGGTAGCAGAAATGACATCTTTGCTTCTGAAGAGCAGCACTACTGTGGTGACTCTGATATCCCCATCCACACATTCAATACCTTTAAGTCCCCTCTGTTGGATTCCTTTCATGAGAAATACTTAAAGTGGTTTCTATCTCTTTTATCAAATCTTGACTAATAAACGCTTAGTGGAGAATACATTTAATTTTAAAGCATTTTCCTAACATATTTAGGCATAAAAGGAAATAAAAGATCACTGGTATATGGATTTGAATAAAAAATGAAAGAGTAAAAACTCTAGGGAATCAGTTCTATGTTTCAGAATACTGTCGGGTAACTATGAAAACTCTATTTGTGGTTAAATGATGTCGCATCATTCCTGACCCAAAATTTATGTCATTTTGGAGGGAAAGAGATTATACTATTCTGTCATTTAGATTCTATTTGCAAGCAAATGAGATCCAAAGAGAGGAGTGATTGTTTAGGTATGTATATAGTCAGTGTCACAGGCTTGAATGTAACATACATCCTAACTTTTCCTAACACTCACTGTGACCCTCAAGATTCTCAACTTTGAGGTTTTCAGCTCACTTGAGTTAAAAAAGAAGAACAGGCAAAGAGCATGGAGACATTTGTTAATTTAGTTGACATCCAAAAATATTAAGTTTCTACTAAGTGAGAGGCACTTTGATAGGTGGTTTGTTAGGAAGTAAGAAAAGTCAAAGCCAGTGGGTTACACAAATACATTTTTCAATTGTAAACAGAGTAATAGTTAAAACCCTTAGGGGTAAAAAGAAGAAATGATAAAATAATGTAAGCAATCATAGAAATAGGAAAGAAATATGAAAAATAGAGAATATAAACAAAACTAGCAGATGATTCTTTACAAAGAAAACGCTAAAAAACTGAAAATAACTGTCAAGAAAAAAGGTGCAAAAAGATGGAATGCATAAAAAATAATGAATAGCTACAGGCAACACAGCTTAAAAGCATGCAAGTTTGTGATGAACAAGTACAGGCAAAACTCACTTTACACAATGGTATAGCATATGTAAAAAACTCTTACCCCATTATCAGAAGACAAACAGTGCAATGTTTTAAAAAATGAGTAAAAAAATTAAAAAGCAATAGATTTGAACAGACACTTGGGTAAAGAAGATACTTGAATTAAAAAAAAAAGCAAGATGTTAATATTGTCAGTCATTAGGGAAATGAAATTAAAATCATAATGTGCTCTTACTATACAGATATAATGCAAAAGAGCTAAAATTTAAAAGAATGACCATACCATTTTCTAGGAAGAACACGGAGCAACCAGAGTTCACATACACTCCTGACAAGATTGTAATAGAGTACACTCATTTGGAAAAAGAGTTCGAAAGTTTTCTAAAAATGTAAGCATGCATCTAACATATAACATAGCCATTTTATTCCAAAGTGTTTAGTGAAGAAAACTAAAAGCATTTGCACTCATACAAACTTATTTGTATTAATAAAAACTGAAAATAATTCATATGATTGCCAGCAGTTGAATGGATGGACAAATTGTGGTACAGTTATACAATAAGATATGATTAGCAAAGAAAAAAATGAATTTCAGATGCATGCAGCAAAACGTAGGCTTTTCAAAATGAGTGCACTCGGTGGGTGTTTAGGAAAAATGAGTCGCTACTGTGTGATTTGATTTAAATAAAATTCTAGAAAATGCAAAGGAGTCCACTGTGACAGAAGGCAGATCAGTGCCTCGGAATCAGGGCATGGAAAACGGAGCAACAGATTAAAGGGCCACACAGAAAAACTTTGGGGGGATGGATGTGCTAATAATGTCCTCGGCCAACGGGTGGTTTCACGGGTGCACGAGTATACGTGTCCCGAAACTCATTCAGTTGTACACTTTAAACACACACAGTGTATCATACATCAAAAGTACCCCGATATGTTTATTTAAAATATAGACTGAGTTTGTAGAAGAAGCAGAATGAGGCCTGTAAGAGTGCCCTACCCATGTAAGTTAAAATCAATTTTAAAGTAATAATGCACAATTTACAATAATAAATAATACTAATGCACAAAAAAGCACATTTAAATGATTGCTGAAAGAAAGGACGATGGTATAAAAAGTTCAGTAAATGCGTATACCAATAAATACATATATATGTTCATGTATGAAGTTTTTCCACAAATGTGACAATTATGATGATATTACAAATGTATTTTACTCAACTCAGGGTTCAAAATTTAAACAGTTAACCGTAGCACTTACTGTAAGCACATTTTCCTAATTCTGAAAATTTCTGGTTTTCGCAAATGTGAAAGACAGTAGTCCTGGTGATGAATACTGAAGTATTCCTCAATTCGTTTAAGGTTCATTCGAGGGAGATTTATTGAAAGCCTCTTCCGTGACGGGTGCCACGCTGGTGTCCGTGGCGCAAGGAGTTGCCGCGGTTCTTGCTGGAAGGGCGGTTTCATTTGAGCGCTCAGAGCCCGATCGTGAATGTGTGCGTTCCTGCTTCAGGGCATTCTCACCCCTGCGACTCGTGTGCCTGGAGGTGGGTTCCCTTCGCTTCATGCATAGGCTGATGACCAGCCTTTCTTATTCAACTTAAACATCTCCTCAAAGAGATGGATGACTCAGTCTACCTAACATGCCCTACACTTCCTGCGTCTCTTTGCTGTTTGTTTCCAGGACTGTACTTTTATGTCCTTCATTGCAAACTCCGCAAGGGAATTACGTATTTGCTCACGTACAGTCCCCAGTGCCTGAGAAACCAGTATATAGCATGCACACAATGGATTTTTTGGGTTTTAGTAAATGCAGGAAATATAGTTAAACACATACAATTAATTAGATATTCATTTTTAGTATTTATTTTAATTTTATATTAATATTAAATATTAACAAAGGAAAAAGAAAGTATTATTGTAGTTTTGAACAATGGTGGAGACAAGAGTGGGTAAGGGACTGTTTGGAGGAGGCTTAAATTTTTCTTCAATGGGAGATAATCTAGGACTACATGTACATTTTCTGATTTCAAAGTTAACTTGAGAATTTTTTTTAATTTACTGTAAAAAGTTAAAAGGCACAGCATAAAATAAATTCCAACATATAATAGATATGAGACATTTTTTCATCAGATGATACAATAGATCAAAATGCACTTGTGACTAGAAAAATTAATGCTCCTAAATGAAGAAATGTTTAGATATAGAACCAAGAAACTCTCCTTCACACATATTATGATATTCTTTGAGATTCCTAGAATTTTAAAAGTACACCTCATGCAGAGTACTTCACAGATTAAATGTGCATTAGCTTAGCGATATTTATGATTGAATTCTGTAACAAGACTTGGAACAAAAATATGCCTGTGTGGACACATTCCCCTCAAGTGTCTCTAAATGCCAGTTTTCTTAATTCTGGTACAAATTAAATTGCCCAAAATTCTGATTTTTATATGCAGAGATTGTGGTCACTGTGAATTTTATTGTAATGTAATTTTTTTAAATTCATTTTTATTGTTAGACTTATTGAAGTGACATCTGTTAGCAAGGATTACATAGGTTTCAGGCTTACAGTTCTACAGTGCATTGTCAACTTGATGTATAATAAGTTCACCACCTAATGTAATTTTTATTGTATTATAACAACTAAGTCTCTAAATGTGACAGTCAGATTTTATTCTCTAAAACAACATAATCAATGTCTTGCTACTGGAATGTTAGAAAAAGTTATTCTCCTTTTATATCAACCATTTATTTATATCAATAAATATGCATGCACATGCTTCCATGTGCATATGCTAAAAGCAATAGGTCTGTCTCTTTAAATTAGATATACTAAACGTAAAGAATGCATGTACACACACACACACACACACACACACACTGACATTTATATGCCATCTGTATAGAGTCAGTCTTTATTCAGCAGAAAATTCTATTTCATTAGAAAATAAGTGAGAATAGAAATATTACATAAACCAGTGGAAAGATAGATCACTTTAAAAACCAAACAATGAAGAATACATTTGCTGCACGTGGTAGCTGCGTTGTCTCTTTAAAGCAACCCAACAAACCCTAAGCACTATCAGATTAATACCACCTACAGTTTCAATTTGACACAGGTTTGGTAATGAGTCTATTATAATTTAACTTTATTCCAGCATATAGAATGTTTAAAAACCTCTAGGAACACAATTGACAAAAGATAGACCTCTAATGTGTAAACTGGCATTATTGCAAGAAGATACGTGAGATAATCATGAAAATTTTGGAAGAATAAAATATGTAGATACATATATTTCATAATGAGATTTTTTTTAAAGTATGCATTTGACAGCAAAATCTTAGAGGTTCATCAGGCTTAAAGCATGCAGGCTTATCTGTCCCATGTAGCTGCCACGTTTTAATTGAGACATATGGGAAGTTCGTGATTGGGTACTTAATAGTCCTAACAGCTTGCTATTCTAGAGAAATTCAATTACAGTAAATATAGCAGTGTTAGTGGCCGAGCACTGATCTCCTGAATGACTGGCATGGATATGTTGCATTTTACAAAATGAATACTTAATGATTTTCATTTTATAGAGATGAAAAGCAGTAGCTCAACAGTGGCAATTTGCATTATAATAAAGGCTGCCCTTAGAGGTAGGTGAGATGGAGTAGAAACTCGACAATTTTATACTTACTTCAATGAAAACAAATACCTCTGATGGATTTTAAAATAATCTCTTTCCTAAGTTTTGTCTTATTTCCAAAATACTTTGGAAGGTTCAGCCTAATAACAAAGGCTCAGAGCAAAAATACTCAAATTCAGGAATGCAGAATGACAACCTATTTATTTTATGTTTAAAAAAATGCAGATATAAGAAGGCAGCAATCCCTGGTATTGTTAAGCACAGAATAAGAATTTCAGGGATTTTTTTTGTTTTGTTTTTTATGTTTTTTTGTTTGTTTGTTTTTGGAGGCACATTACTTAAACAGAGAAAAATTACCCTTGGTGGGAGATTATAGTTAGATGTAGCACACCAGAATGAAAAATAAGAAGAGGATGCCAACAGATAAAGAATAAACACAGTTCAACATTATGGATGTTTTGTGGTTTTGTTTTGTTTTGTTTTGTTTTGTTTTTTGATACTAGAACAGGTAAGGAAATTTGATATGAAAAAACTCATAATCTTAGACCTCAAAGATACGACTGTCTGACGTAGCTTTTACACATTTGGAATATACATGCACATGTTGTTATCTCTTTTCCTAGATTGGAAATGACTTAAATACAGGAATTGTATTTTACTTACAGAACTTTATATTTTTGTATCTAGGCTTTAGGAGATATTAAAAACACATTTGAATACCTTGAATTAACTGCAACATCTGGGCGCTGTGATTTTAAATGTGATACACTGTCCATTTCATGTTAAATGTCAGAACCATGAGTATTCGGCTGGGGGTTACTGAGCAGCATTTTTTGAACATTCATTATGGATCACCGATGCACGACTGAGTCACCCTCATGTAACCCACACTCACTGGGTGGGCGCTGACCTCATATAGGGGAAATAGAAGTTTACAAAACGTATAAAACTCTCACAGAGCTTATGTTTTAGATGAGAAAACAGACTGGTAATTGCAGAAGGGGTGAAAAGCCGTGCCGTGAGGGGACGTGCAGCAGAGTGAATGCTAAAGGGTAGGCTGAGGCACGCTTGCTTAAGAAAGACGGTCAGACAGGCCTCTCGGACGGCAGGACGTGGGAGCAGTGGCCTGAGTGAAGCGAGGAAACAAAGCCCCGTGAATATTTCCTTCAACAATCATCCCCAACAGAGATGGCCGATGCTCTGGTGTGACAGTGAGTGCGGCGAGTTCTGGGGGGGAAAGCGAGAAGAGTGGCTGAAAGGCCCAAGTGGACGATGGGAGGAAATTTAGGAAATGAGATGATCGAGTTTGGGGTGGGGTGCAAACCGCTGAGTGTATTGTAGGTCATCTTAGACCTCGGTGAAAACGTAACTGTGGCCTGCTTTTATCACCTGTATTTTCCTCTGAAATTGATTGTATAATGGAATCAAATAAAAGCTAGAATTCTAGAGTCAAAGAACAGTGTAAGGAACAGACTGCTAGAGAAGGGATGAGAGTCTTCGAATTGTTAAGTTTGTAAGACAAACAAGCTTTTTTGCAAAAGTTGCTATTGAAGCATATCATAGGAATACTTGACCCAGATAGAGAAAGACGGACATTCACCTAAAAGAAAAAGCTAATAATAGACGATGCATTAATGATATCTCTATTAGAATTCATTGGATGATTCTTGTTAGTGAAAAGATTTCTTATTTTGCTTAGAAGCAACTGATAGATATAAAATAAATATCATTTTAATTTTCATGTATTCTTAGCGAAAGGCAGTACCTTAACCATTGAGTAAAGCATATTATCTTGGTCTCTAATAAAATTATTTTTCTCAGTTTAATTATTTGGGATAGTTTTATTAAAATTCACACAGAACTAGAACATGATAATGCAATATGTAGGATTTGTTTTCATAACTACTTTTATAGAAAACCATTAAAGAGTTATATAGTGCTTTAAATCCCAACATGCATTTTAAACAGAAATGAAATGTCCTGGGAAAAAATGCTCTTGCTTTAAATATGGGGAATCCAAAATAGTGAATGCCATTGACATTATGTTAATTTTTAGATAAACCTATATATATTTAATTTATTACTTAAATGTTATATATTTTAATTAAGAGACTTTGCTTCTGCCCAGATACATTTCAGAAAGTCAGTTTTTCTTAACTCATTTTAAAATTGACAGTCGAGAGTAGAGAGAATGAGGACATAAAAATAACAGTCGAAAAAAACAAAGGCATAAATAAGGCTAAACTTGTTAAACAATGATTTCATGTATGCTAAATTTGGGTTCACAGATTTTATCTGGGCAAATCAAAAAGGGAAACCTCATCGGTCAAATAATTCCAAAGGATGCGAGAGTCAAGCAACCATGACAACAGCAACAAGAAAGATTTCTTAGGAGAAATGTATTATTTGGGGTAACAAGATCTAGTTGGAGTTTTCCTTGGGACTTTTCTGGGAAGAAAATTCTGAACAGCTCACATATATTGACTCACACCATAAGCAACTTGCATTTTAGAAAGGGAATGCTGTTGGTGGTCAATAGGTTGTGACATGTATTTATATCCAGTTGTCTCCTGAACAAACTTGATGTAGGAGCAAGTATCATAAAGCAAAGGAAAGGAAATGAATTCTATACCTTTTGTGCCATCTTTCCCGAAAAATCATTACTCTCACCTGAGATTTTGATAAATAATAACTAGTCGTAAGATTGATGACATTTTAAAAATTCCAGAACTGAGATGAATTCTTTTGTTGCCAGTCGGAGAGAGAAGAGGCAGTGACAGAGGAGCGGGAGGAGGCAAAGAAAGGAGGAGAGGCAGGAGGAAGGGAGAGGAGCACCAAAGGAAGCTATCCCCTCCCTTCAGCAGTAGGACACCCACTGTTCTCTGGACATCTATGCTGTGGGTGTACTATTCCTAAGACAAGACTCCATCACCCTTGTTATTTCTTTATTGAGATATATAAAGGCTAATGTTATTGGCCCTTGTCTGGAGGCAGCAGATCAAGACAGAAAGTGCTTAGTAATCAATTCAAACTTAGCATTAGAATGTTTGAAGACACACATCCACCACAGAGTTATACAGTAAATCGCTAAGCTCCCATACCTTCAGCACCTTAAAAAAGAGTATTTTTCCTAATGATTTCCCTACATTTTAATGAAAATCCTTAACAATATTACAGATTTAAGCCAGCATTCCCCATATACAGATACTTGCCACATTTTGCCATGCATAATGCACACTGTTTTGCCCAAATTTGTGAGGGAAAATAAGGATGCCCATTATACGTGAGTAGTATTACTTCCATATTATGTAAATGTTTTAATTCTTTTATTTATGCTTATGAGTTAAAAGTGTAACTCTAGAAATCAATAACAATATCCGTATCTAAATTAATACCCTGGAATGTGATCCTTGTTTTCCTCATATAAAAAATTTCTTGTACCTTGTATCTATTCTTGTGTTTTATAATTATTTGTTACCTAAAATTTCTCATACCACAATATGTTAAAAAAATAAATGCTAAATTCCTTTCTCATACAAAAAAACAAGTACGTAAAATAAACAAATAAAAATTTCAGTTAAAAAATTGAAAGACTTTTCCTCATGAAAGTTTGGTCCAAAAACATGGGTGTGCATTATCTCGGCAAAATTCGGTATTTTATTATCTTAAAATTGTGTGTAGACATAAGTACACTGATAAACTATCTCCCTATTGGGTGCAGAGGTGCCACAGTCCTCCAGCTGAGAGACCAGGCCAGACCCCAGACCTGCTGAATGAGACTCTGCACATTAACTTTGTGAAAAGCAATAATCTAATATAAAGCCAACACTTAATTTATATTAAACAAATGTGGCTTTGCTTCTTCCCCCATCATGCCCTGCCTTGATCTCCATAGTTTCCAGTTTTAGAGGACGCAGAGGATTTGTGTCCTCTTGCACCATCGTCGTAGGACCTGACCCGATTTTGCCATTAGATAAACCTTTTTCAGCAGCCAAAAAAGGGGGCCACTATTTGTTTTGGACAAGTAGCCACATCTCTAGTTGATTAACTACCTGTATCTCTGAGATTCAGGATGAAACGGGGTCCTTAGTCTCAGGGGTCACTTCAGGGTGTTAAATTGCTGGGGGTGTCACATTATTATATAATGTTCATAAAACTGTGTAGATGCCTGTACCATATTTCTAGTTCTCTTCCTCCCTCTCCCTCTCTCTCCTAGTGCCACCAATGATGAATTATTTGTAGCAATATTAATGCTTGGAAACATAACCTCCTGCGTAGTCTCTCACATATTAACATAACCATCCCCGGAGTGCGTGCCGTTAATTAGAGTACCTTAAAATTTAACCTTAGTGTAAACTCAGTGTATTAAAACTAAGGCAAAAAATGTATATCACTCTGTAGGATAAAGCAATTTTAAATGAGGTATAGCACTATTTTCAATCTCTAATGAATGTTCTTGAGGAAGGTATGTCTTATAATAAAATGAGAAGATATCTTTCTCTGTTTACAGCAAGTTTTCAGTAGAAAATTGAGCTTGGCTCAGTAAGTTTGCTTAAAGAGCAGTTCCACTGTGTTAGGTTTGAACCATAATTTTCTCTTCTAACTATAGACAGGAAACTGCAGGTAAGGGATTGCCATGGATGGTTGACAGCTGTTTTCTGCTTTAATGGAGCAATGCAGCTTTGGTAGTTTTTCAACATAATAAATAATGGGAATTGCCTGAAGAGCAAGGCTTTTTATATGCTTGTGCTAACATCTCTGGAAGAACTTCAGAGCCTTCAGGGATTAAGAAGAGAATTTGCTGGCAAAGTGACTTACACGAGAATTGTTCAGGAGTAAGACACAACGGAGAAGACCGAGAGAGAGAGACAGCGACGGAGGGAGGAATTCATTTCCCAAAAAGAATGCTGACGGTTCTCGTTGACTAGAAGTACGTACTTCCTATGTCTTGCGTAGGGTACCACAGGCGGCTGGTGTGGACGTTGGAATGGACAGAGGTAAGGACGGTAGAGGGCGTTTACTCTAAGTGGTTAGTTCTGCAAGATACCTTTTACTTCCTTAAATTGGTTACATTATCTAAGGGGACCAAAATGTAAGATTTGTCAGTTAACACTGTTGACTGCAATTTCAAAGGATAATTCTCACTGATTAAAACTCACAAAAAACAAAGTGTGTAATCTAGAAAAGCAATTCATTAGTTTACAGTGAGAGAGAATATAGGAGCTGGGTCAGACATTTATGGTTGCCTAACCACTGATGTGTTTTCCCTATAGATGACCTATGTGGAAGGAAATAATATTGGTAGGAGGTCACTGAAAGGGCATGGAAATGAGGCAAAGGGATCTAGTTTTTGGATTCACATATTTTGTAGCATGAAGTCCAGTGGCGTTATGAGTTCATCTCAACAGATTCTAACACCTCACTCTCTCGTGCTCATACTTAAAACTTTGGCATGATCTATCATCCTTCTATTTCTCTTTCTAGTCCATACCAATTTCATTATTGTATATCATTTCAATTCTATCTCTAATATAACTCATATACCTGATCAGCTGTCACAATTTCATTAGTCAACCCTAGTCAAAGCCACCCCTATTTCTAAAGTGAACAATTACTGTGGACTTGTAACTAGTCCTTCATTTTCCACTCTTAGTCTCCATTCTCAACTCCCCGGTGTGTTTGTGAAGCACCTGGAATGGTTTGTGTAAAAAGCAAAACAGATCAAAAAGCTGTTGTGTAGATGGACTTCAACTACTTCTTGTTCCATTATGATAACATCCTAAATGTTTACAAGAAATTCTAAATCATCTCTTATCACTCACCCCCTCATTCAATATGCTCCAACACCTGCTCTTGCTGCTACTCTACTTGTTGCTACGTTAAGCTGGCACCCTGACCAATGCATTGATTATCAGAGATTGATAGCACCCATAGTGATTGTTAGAGGGAAATGAGCACCAGACAACCATACCGTCAGATTCCTCCAAGCCAAGGTCAGAGTCTCTGCCTTCATCTCAGTAGACTTTTAACATGAGCCAAGCAGCAAGGGACAATCAGTTCTTGTCTGTAATCCTTATCTCTCATTGTCTTGCCCCTGAGACACAATCTTAGGAATTTGTCAAATTAACACTTACTATGTGGAGCCCAAGGTTACTGAGGGTGCTCCTCACTTCAACAACTGACCACAAGTGGAACTAATGTAGAGAAGTTTAGTATGCACAGATTCTGGAGGAAGTTTTCAGCAAGCCTAGCGGGGGCCACATGAAGAGGTCAAGGCAGATTGCAAACAAAGACAGGATTTGGGTCACATACCTTTATTGTGGTCCAAGAGTGGAATGTTCTGAGGTTCCCAGACTAAGGCAAGATTGGTCCATTTAAACAAAAATGTAATGTTCAGGTAAGTCCCACAGGGTTCTCATCTAAGAGGTGCGTGCGGACTTCTAGTGCTGAGAGTCAGGGGAGACTGTTGACCACAAAGACTGTTGGGAAAGTTCTATCAGAAACTCACATTTGCTTATGTCTCTCTGGACTGCTATCTGAGATACTGACTTGCATGAGGGGTCTAGTGTCAGTTTAAGGTCACTTCAAAATGGATACCTGAACAGCAATTCCATGGAGTAGCTTAGCTAAATTCTTAACACTCAAAACCAGCTTTCTTCCTCACCCTGTACGGATAGAATCCATGTCATAATTCCTATCAACTCGATGTCTGTCTTGTACAGAGTCTATCGTCTGTAGTAATCCAGACTTGTCTTATACTGTTACTATCCAAATTTGAACATTCAGAGAAAATTACTTTCTCTCTTAATAACGTCACACTTCCAGCAATTAAGTGTGTTTGCTTTTGAATTACTGTCTCTAAGAAACATGAAGAAAAATCTCTGTATTTAAAAATGAACACCCAAGTACTGACTTCTAGTAGGCTCTATCTTTCCAACTTCAGAGGCAATAAATGCTATTTATTTAAAGGGGGAAAAGATGTGGGGTAATGACAAACATTTGGTGGTAGAGATGAGTATTATCCCTTTATAGCTACATGCTGTCCAGGGTGTTAAATACCCTTATTAGTAGACAATGTAAACATGCAGTGGGAAATGTAATTATGTTGATTTCTGAACTTCTGAAAGCTGCGAGTGAGTGATATACATTCTCTAAGAAGTAAGAGGCAAATAGGCAAGGTAAAACCACAGTAGTTTGTGAGTTGTCTAACTACATGTAACGTGAGCCAAATATTACTGACAGAACGCTAAACACGAAATGGAAGGTGATAAGCAACAGTCATCAAAGCACATGGGATAATAGTGGAAAGTATTTTACGACTGCATCTACAGGAGCTAGTATTTATTTCGTGTGGAATGCCATGACTTTGGTTGGCTTTCCAGGATGGCATGAAAAACTGTTTATGTTCTGTGGGGTCTTAAAGCCTGCAAAATTACGTTTGCTAAACAAAACTACTGAATTTGTACTCTTATTTTAACTTTTATATTATATTTCTAATTTTACCTAGATAAATTGCCAGACCTATATATATAAAATTAAAAGCCCAACTCATGCTTTTGTCCCCATACTTCATCCTTACTCCTATGATTTAATATTTCATTATATCATCAGTATTTGTCACCCCACTTGACACTTGTCATTCCCTTGATTATTGTTATTATATCATCACCAAATCTTCTACCTACTCAGCCTGAGAATGTATGATCTCTTTCTCTCTCTCTCTCTCTCTCTCTCTCACTCTCTCTCTGTCTCTCCCAATATTGACAAGGAACAAATTTGGGGAATTTACACTAAACAACTTCAAGACCTACCAATAAGCTATACAAATCAAGATAGTGTGTTAGTGCTAAAAAAAAATAGATCAATAGAGTCACATAAATACAGTCAACTGATCTTTGATAAAGGAGAAAAGGCAATACCATGGAGCAAAGACAGACAGTCTTCTCAACAAATGGTGCTAGTACAACTGGACAACTAAATGCAATAAATAAACAAATAAATACATAAGAAAACAAATCTAGATGCAGACCTCACATTATTCATAACAAGTAACTTAAAATGTATTATAAACTTAACTGTAAAATGGAAAGCCATAAATTTCTTTGAAGACAGCATAGGAGAAAAACCTACCTGACTTTGGGTATGGCAATGACTTTCTAGACACACCATCAAAGACATGAACCATGAAAAAAATACTTGACCAGCTGGATTTAATTACATTAAAAAAACTTATGTGATGGGAATGCAAAGTCAAGAAAAGGAGAAGACAAGTCACAGACTAAAAGAAAAATGTTTGCAAAAGATATAAATTGATAAATCTTTCTATTGATAAATCTTGAGTTCTCTACTTGAATATGTGACTGGCTCAAATTTGAAGATAGGAACTTCTTTTCAACATGGCAAGAGAAAGGTCATTAAATTTTTTTATTTAGTTTATTTATTTCATTTATTGTTATTTAATCTCCCTGAAAATGGACTCTAATTCAAAATATACAAAGAATACTTACAACTTAACAGTAAGCAAAAACAATCCGATTTAAAAATGGGCTAAAGACCTTAATAGACATCTCACCAGAGATGACAGACGGAAACTAAGCCTATGGAAAGAGGGTCTATATCATATGTCATCAGGGAAATGCAAATTAAAACACCAGTGAGATACCATTACATACCTATTAAAATGCCCAACATCCTAAACAATGACAACATCAAATTCGAGTGAGAAGGCAGACCAACAGAAACTCGTTTTTATACTCATGGGCATGGGAGCCAGTTTCCACCACAGGAACCAGTTCAGAGTACCCATTACCTCTCTGTACTTGAAAGTACGCATCAATTTATCTGCTGATTTACACCTTCTTTATTTAAGTTCATTCTATTTATAAAATAATGTTCCAATGATTTATTTTTCTGATAAGTGTTTTTGTAGAGTATTTGCCCATGCTCATTATACAGTCATAAGAAAAGTATATTTGATATCCTGAGGCAATTTATGTCATTTAAAAGAGAAAATTTGAAGAAAAAAAAACAAAGTCAGTCACACAAACACCCTTCTAGCAAGAATTACACATTCTTTTTCTTATTCTGGTATTTTTTCAAATAAAATGAGGCAATTGAGGAAAACATGTTTGGGTAACAGCTGCTCTCCTCAACTTGTATAATATGACACAAAGGATGTACTAGAGTATTTTCTATTGTTTCCATTGTGTACGAATTACCCTGAATATCCAATACATTTTATTCCGCAGCCTCTCATTAAAACTGAAGCTGCTGAAGTTTGTGGGCCATCATTTTCTATGCTACATTTAATATGCAAACTAATTTTGAAAGGCATGAGGCACCTGCACCACAGATTTCAAAAGAATTTGCATAATAAATATAGTACAGATTTAAAGCTTGCCTTGTAGAGGACAATGACAGATGTGTAAGCAGTTTTGAATGTACATCCTGCATAGCAAAATTTGCTATAGAGTTGAATTTCAGGGTCGGGGTCGGACAAGCAATCTATTGTAGGTAAACATTTTATGTAAGCAAACATCCTGTAAGAAAGCACCACGCTTATTCTACATACAGACTGAGGAGAGCTTCTTTCTATTGATAAATCTTGAATTCTCTACTTGAATATGTGACTGGCTCAAATTTGAAGATAGGAACTTCTTTTCAACTTGGCAAGAGAAAGGTCATTAATTTTTTTTTCATTTAGTTCATTTGTTTCGTTTATTGTTATTTAATCTCCCTGAAAATTGTATTGAA
The DNA here is from genome assembly GCA_004026885.1 of Lyroderma lyra. NCBI lineage: Eukaryota > Metazoa > Chordata > Mammalia > Chiroptera > Megadermatidae > Lyroderma > Lyroderma lyra. Next base: position 114,169 of record PVJL010000349.1, on the reverse strand, counting down.
TCTTTTTGTGTATATGTGATTGTGACAGCTGTAAATTTTAATACATGTATAATAAACAAATAACAAATAATAATACTAACCAATAGGAAAACAATCCAGTGTATAAATTTATTATTCAAGGGCTGTCTGGTAAGTATCCAGCTTTGTAATGTGAAAACTGGAGACATTTATGGCTGGATTTTTTCAGTAACCCTCATGCCTACTGTTTTTCTTTTTCTCTTCCAAAACTATAACACACAAAATTAAGTGGCTCACAAAAAGTTAACCTTTTGGGATAGCTCAGAGTAAAACCTTCTCTTAAAAAGCGATTTGTGAAAGGAATTGATTCGTGATTCAGGCACTGACTATCTGAAACAAAGAATAAACAATGCCCTACTTCTGCCAATGATAATCCCAGGTAAATCAATAAATAATAAATGATAAATTCTTTTCTAGAATAATGCCCATTCATATCGTAATTTAGTTGTGCCTGACAAGTGGAATTTTCATCATAATACAGAAGGCTATTTCCAGATACCTATCTCCTAGAACCCCACAAAGTCAGACGGCAAATGAAAATGTAATGTTTTGAGGGTCTTATACCGTGTGAAGTGGTGTAACAACCCTCAAAGGTAGACGGTGATGAGTTCAAGAGCTGGACGTTAAGCCTTAAAGCAACCGCTAAGATAGAAAAGCCAAGAGTTTCATCTAAAAAGTCAAAAAAGGAAAATAAAATTAAATTATTAAAAATAGTCAAAGAGAAGGCAGTGGGGAGAAAGAGGAAACAAAGGAGATGGGGTAAATAGGAAAAAATTCAAGCTAGAAGTTTTCAATCTAATTGTATCAATAACCATTTAAACCTAAATTAGTTACAATTATACAGAAAGTTTGGATTGGCTTCATACAATGGCCCCAGACAACTCTCACTCAGCATCTTAAGGCAACCACAAGGTCTTCTAAATTCCACAATGGCTGGGCTTTTACGATCAGAATATTCGGGTTAGACTGGCTATTTGATCACCATTTCTTTTTCTTTCCCTGCAAGTTAACATCGCTTTTAAGCAATGAATATGCTAAATAGAAAGTAAATAAACCGTTTAATTAAATGGTCTAAAATGAAATCATCTCAGTTCGTAGCAAATTCTGAATAATGAAATGATGACTGTGCAAGAACATTTCAAGACTGTCCTTAATTTCTACTCACCTTAGAATCATTTTTTTTTGGTCCCCTCATGACCAAGTTAGGATATGAGCATCACCTGTGAGATCATGGCACAATCTCAGCTCTACCTTCCTGATTTAGTGAAGAACGGACTGGCACCATAAGTGAAATACTTACTTTTACATAAATAAGGAGAAATTATATAAAAACTAGTAATGTTGATATGTTATCTACATATGTATGATTATGTATTTGCATACTCACACTGATAATTCCTATTTTAAAACAGATTAGATTATGCACTACACATGTTGTTTTCTTGAGGTAACAATATAAAAATATATTTTTATACCTTTGCATTCAGAAACAACATTCTATCTCGTCTTTAATGGTTTCATTGTATGACTCAACAATAATTGAATTAATCTATAGCTTTCTGTTTCTTGTTTTCTTAGTCAGTTTTATTTACTTATCAAATATATCAACTATATTTGCAAAATAAGTGTGTTTTAACCAATAGCTATAATCCTGTAACCACTACCAACATCATGAGATGGAATATTTTTAACCCTCAAAAAAGTTCCCTGTCACTCTTTTGAATTCAGTCTTCTCTCCATGTCACCTTGCCTGTGATTAACACTGATCTAATGTCTATCATTATAATTCTGCTTTTCTTAGAACATCTTACAAGAAGTATCCTAATGCATAGTCTTGTGGAACTGTTTTTTTTTTTTTTATTTAGTATAATGCTTTTGAGATTTACCCATGTTTTTATGTGAATCAATAGTTTATTCCTTTAAATTTCTGAAGAGTACTTCATTGTATGGAAAGCCAGCAAATTGGTTATAGATTCATCAGTTGACAGACATCTGGGTTCTTTCCAGTAATGAACAATGTTGCTATAAACAGATGAATAGAAGTGTTTGTATGGACATATGATTTTATTTCTCTAAGGTAAATATTCAGGAGTAAAATCACTGGGTCACATGGTAAGTGTATACTTAACTTTATACAAAAATGCTATTTTTGCATTTAAACCAGTAATGGACAAGGATTCCAGTTGCTTCACAACTTTAACAAAACTTGGTATTGTTAGTGTTTTTTTATTTCAGCCTTTCCAGTGAGTGTATAATGCATTTCATTGTGGTTTTAATTTTTATTTTCCTAATGACTAATGATGTGGAGCAGCTTTTTAGTGATTATACCTTCCATATATCTTCTTTGGTGGAATTCTTGTCAAAACTTTTGCTCATTTTTATTTATAGAGTTTTCTTGTTATTATTAATTCATGAGTTCCTTATATATTCTGAAAGCAACCTTTTATCAGATATGTGTTTTCAAATATATTCTCCTACTATAGGACTGGACTTTTGTGCTCAAAACATTGTCTTTTGAAGAGAAAGTTTTTAATTCTGCCGAGCGTTTATTTATTTATTTATGTATTTATCAAACAGTCATACTGGCTAAGATGAGAAGTATTGTTTCTAGTTATCTTTGCCCTTTTCTCACCTTTGGGAGAAATCATTCAGTTTTTTACTCTTTAGAATTATCTGAATCTAAGTTTTTTATAGATGCCTTTGATGGAATTGAAGATTTTTTTCTATTTTTAGATAGCTATTGTTTTTCATTAAAACTGGTGACATTTTTTCAAATGCTCTTTCTGCACCCATTGGGATGTTTGTTTCTGTTGTCGTTGGTTGGTTTCACAGCAGACTGGCAGAGGGGTTCTAGCCTCATGGATTAAAATGGGTATTGTTCTCTTATTCTTAATATTTTGAAAGATTTTTTGTAGAACTGGTGCGATTTTTTCCAAAATGTTACAGAATTCACAAATTAAGCTATCTATACCAGGGGGCATTAACTGTGGTAACAAAAGGCATTCAGTTCTTATGTTTTGCTTTAAATTCACTTTGTGAATTTTAAGAAATTCGCCATTTTATCTCATTGTTGAATTTATTGATGTAAGTTTTTCATAATATTCCATTATTACCTTTTGGGTTCCTTCCTTCCTTCTTTCCTTTACTATAACAATAAGTGCTTTACAATGAAGAGAAAAAGAGGTTATAATAAGTGTGTTATTACCCTCAGTCCTGACCAGCACACTATGAAACACGTGACATTTCAGATGTTTCTGAAGAAAAGTGACACAAAATGTTGAGCATAACTATCATACCTTTTAGCTACAACTCACAAACAGGTAAATGAACGAGAATATCACCCCCTCCCTAAGGTTACTCCTTTGAGAGCTCTGTCATTACAAGCCTCTTCCTCTAATTTGCAACCATCGATCGTCCCTTTTATGACACAGCAAAGTCGTGGGAATGCACTGCAAAAAAGCGGTGTGATTCCTTCGGACGAGACTGTGTTATTGATTAGTTTTTCGTTTTTTGTTTTTTTAACTTTGACTTTTTTGCTTATGAAAGAAAGGCACTTCCTGCACCAGTAGCAAAAGAAAAGTGCCCCAATTTTACTATCATGTTAAATTTTGTAGTTTTCTACCTTAGCTGAAACCTTCCAACAATATAATATAAGATTGTCTATTGAGTCTATTGAGTGCAAACCTTTGCTCATGAGTCAGGAGAATTACGGGTCGGAGAGCGTGGCCTATTTACTGTAAAGAAAAGCTTAGACTCCCCTGCCTTCAGCTCTGAGCAAGGCAGCCCACCTTTCAGGGACAGCTCCGAGTTTGCTTTTAGAAGTGTGGGCAGTGGGACTTTGCCTGGTAAGCCTCCTATCATTAGATACCTAACTCTTAATTACAAAAAATCACCATGGACTTAAAAACCTACAGGGAAATTAAAAAACCTGCAGCAGAAAATCCTGATAGGGAGATTCACTTTACGCAAATTAAATTGACTTATGTTACCCAAATAGTCCCAATGACTTGGAGAGTCTGTCTTTTTAGCCTTGTAGACTAGTTGTAACTGCATAGTTCATTAGCTTAAAAAGATACAGGCATGTTCAAATTGAAAAATGCAGAGAGCACCTGATTAAGAGATAAGAAATAACGGTGGATCGGCTTACTTTAATTAGATGGAGTTTCTTGAAAAAAAGAAAATGTTTTACGTACACACCTTCTCTTCCTAACGTTTTTTGGGGAAGTGCTCCATACTTGAATCTTTATAAATAGAAAATTTCACCTCAATGCAAAGAATAAAATTTCCAGTTGACATCAGAATGATCTCATAAATAATATTTTATAATGAAGTTACAAAAGAAAGTTAAACGTTACCAGCATTTGTAAATGCATTTTGTCCATGCTGTTGTTTAATTTTGTGGCCATGGATACAATTACGACACAATTTCTGGGTCACTTGGCACACTGAGAGGGATGTATAAATCTGTAAGTATAGTTTTCTCATTAAGAAAAATGCGTATGTGCTGGACTTCAGTTTGATCTCTGACTTGCCTTTCTCTACTTAGTGAACTTTTGATATGATGTTATATAAGTACCCATCTTTTTTCCTCACAATATTGCAAATTTCTCATGGCCAGAAATGGAATTAGTATGTATAACAACCACCTACTTTAAGCATTATATTTCTTAAAATTGCTCACATTTATTAAAATTCTGGCCACTTCTTTTCTCATGATTTCTTGTGGACTTGAAACAAGGTTTATAAATTCTGAAGGCCCATCACCTCTTCTGGAGTCTTAATTTTTCTACACACATGCAGGTAAATATTTTATCATATTTCTGCCATTTTTAACAAGGATCTCTTACCAATATGCCCATTGTGCCCATCTCCTAGTTTTACTGCCATTTTTTCTGAAGTCTCTCTCACTGGTTTTATTTGCAGTGAAATTCTATGTATTTTAAATGGCCAACAGATATATGAAAAAATGCTCAACTTCACTAGATCTTAGAAACATGCAGATAAAAACCACAATGAGATGCCACCTCATACTTGTTAGAAGAGTTGTTATCAACAAGACAAGGAATAACAAGTGTTGGAGAGGCTGTGGAGAAAAAGGAACCCTCATACACTGCTGGTGGAAGTGCAAACTGTTACACCCACTATGGAGGACAGTTTGGAGTTCATCAGAAAATTGGGAATGGAGTTACCATATGACCCAGCAATCCCACTTCTGGGTATCTACCCACAAAATTTGAAAACCTTAGTCTGTAAAGTTATATGTATCCCAATGTTCATCACAGCACTATTCATATAAGCCATGTCATGGAAACAGTCAAAGTGTCCTTTGATACACCACTGGATAAAGAAGTTGTGATACATTTACACTATGGAATATTACTCAGCCATCAGAAAAGATGAAATAGGGCCATTTATGACAACATGGATGGACCTTGAGACCATCATGCAAAGTGAAATAAGCCAGAGAGAAAAAAAAAAAGAAACACAAGACTTCAAATGTATGTGGAACACAAAGGTGAAAGCAACAAAGAAACAAAACCTTATGGACACAATCAATAGTGTTTATTGGTTATCTGAGGGTAGGGAGGGAGAGATGGGAGAGAAGGGACAGGGTCTCAAATACGTGGTAACAGAAAGAGAACTCACTCTGGGTGATGAACACCTAGCACAACATACGGACGATATATTTTAGAATTGTACACCTAAAACCTATAGAATTTTTACTGTCACTCCAATAAATTTAACAATAAAAAGTCCTATGCATTTTATTAAATTCAGTGTAAAATGTAGAACATAATTTTTTATGATATATTCAATTGTTTGCCCTCTTCCTAGACCGTATGAAAATTCATCATTCCCCACAAAAAGTAGATACACAGTGGTACTGTTGCCCAGAGCACCTAGATTGTCTGTGACAGCTGACAAACAAGCTCTGGAAGTATTTCACAAAGGAGGTCATGTATTGAATTAGGGTGGTAGGATCATTGGATAAAAAAGTTAACGCTAAATCGTGTATGTTATGTCACTGTCTTCTTTCACTGGATCATAAGCACTTGAAGGACAAGAACAACAAGGACTATGCCCTTTTCGTTTCTCATAATCCATGAGTCATGTAGTGCTTGGGATACAAAAGGTGTGTAAGACAACTTTGTTAAATGAAACTGTCCACTGAAAATAGGCAGGAGGTGGTAACATGAAGAAAGGCTTCTCGCGTACAAAGGAGTATATTGAGAATGTACTGCGTGCCAGTAAAGAGACCTCAGAATGTGGCCGTTTGTCCAGTGCTTCAGAAAATTAAACTGAAATAATAACTAAAAGAGACAACTGGATGTTGTGATTACAGATTGGATTTCTTTTTCTATATTAATTGGCCATGTGTCTTTCCTCGTCTTGGGAATATGTTTACATCGCTCATTCAATTTTCTCCCCAGTTCTTTATGCTGCTTTTATTGATTTGTGGAAATTATTTATATAATTTCTTTGTTTTTTTCTTTTAAAATATTTTTACTGGTTCATAACACACTTTTACTGTCTTAAAGTGTTTTTATTTTTAATTTTAATATGGTCAATTTATGAAACTTTTTTTTTACATCCTACTTTTGAAATCTTTTCTTACATCACATCCAGAATTATACACCTACATGTTCTGTGAGTTTTAAAGTACGTTTTTTGTCAAACAAACTTGAGATCATTTGGATTTGAATTTATATTTTTGTATCACTCTTTACATACCTCTGTATCCTAGATGTGAAGTGATGAATAGTAAAACTGATAAAATATATTAGTATTTAATTCAAGTAATGTTTTAGAAATAAATAAACTTCATCTGAGGTAAAAGAGGCGTAAAAGAGGCTTGCACAATAAAACAAATCCAAAATAAAAATAGTGAAGGTTAGATTAACACCAACTGGTATTTAAAGACGTAGCAGAAAGTAAATTTCTAGTTCTTTGTATAGTTCTGATCACAAAAGTATGTTTTCTGTACATTCAAAAGAAAATCAACACAGTTTAGAGTCATTACAAAGAGAAAAACAGTCACAGGTTTTAAGGATGGGCTGTGGAGACTCCAAGCTCAAGTTCTAACGCCCTTTATGACATACAAATAAATGGTGGAGGGACAAGGCTAATTGGAGAATGGTTGTAGGCAGTTCTTTGACACAAATTTTCCCAGAAAGTTAACTTAAAAATGCAAATGGAGCCAAAAGATGGATTTAAATTTTGTATAATGTACTTCTAAACATGAGTGTTTGTAACCTTTTGAGGGATTCTATAAAACAGTTGGTTTTCCTGTTGACTCTAGGATAGATCAGTGACATTAATACATTGTATAATTGTATATCAAATTTGCTTCAATTGTTCCCCAGTTAGCCAGTATGCATGCATGAAGGAAAATATGATGGGGAAAAGCCCAATTTACCATCTGTCTCAGTATTCGTGGTAACTGACCTGGCTGGGGGAGGAAGAGAACCCCTTAGGAGTCGAGTCTGTGGCTCAGATCGTTCTCCTGGCATGCCCTCAGGCTCATGGCTGCCAAAGGCCAAGGATTATTGCAGAAAGGGCAATTTTCTCCCTTTCTCTGTGTTTCTTTCTCCACCCTCTCCAAATCCAAATCATTTTAGCACAACTGTCTGGCTAGGGTGAGGATGAATGTACAAGGCAGAGCAAAGGACGTGTGAAGACACAGGGAGGAGATGGCCATCTGCAATACAAACCAAGGAGAAGGGCTTCAAAGAAATCAAGCCTGCTGTCTCCTTAATTTGGACTTCTGGCCCCCAGAATTGTGGGAAAATACATTTCTTCTGTTTAACACACTCCGTCTGTGGGACTTTGGTATGACAACCCTGGCAAACTAATACAGAACTTAAACACATTTGAATTTTATCAAAAATCAGGTCTAATCTACCCCTAATTATCTCCCAAAATCACAGAGGCTTCATATTATAAATATATTTTTAAAAAATTAGAATTTGTCAAAAAATACATGCCCACCCCAAAGTCAACAAGGACAAAAATCTTGACAAATCTTTGTCTTTTAATTAATAGTAGAAGTAATTAGTTTTAAATAAGCAAAATTTTGAATTGGCCCTCTCCATTATTTCTCAGACCAAAAGTTTGTTCCTTTTCCACCTTGACTTCCGACATTGGGTTTTTTTCAGTATAACCTACGAGGTCTCTCTCGTGCCCATCTACATCATTTAATTCTTAAGTTACCTCAAATCTATTAAGAAAAAGAAAGAAAGAAACATAGTCTATTTTCTTTTCTAGCACAAAATTCATAAATATGATGTTAGGTATTTGAAATTATATGTCAGTAACCCTATAAAATATGTATGCATCTTTATTTTTCCCAATTAAACTTTAATTAAGCTAAAATATTAAATATTTTAAGAAAATATTGCTATATTGCTTATAACCAGTCAGTAGTAAATAAAAACAAAATCTGTATTGTTCCAAAACTCTTCTATTTTTATGGAAGTGTGATGGTGCCCTCTTGTTAGAAGTATTTAACTATTAGTCAAATGGTACAACTGAATTTTCTTAATTGGAATGTCTTCAGTGTCAGAAATCCACAGGTAGATGGAATTCCTGTAGCCTCTGGACAGGAATCTATAAAAAAGCAATTCTGAAGAGCTTCAGTATGAGGGGATCGTCTCGCCTTTCGTAGAAGATAACAGTGCTTCCAACTATTCACGTCCATTAAAATGTGCTTAAAAAGGGGTGTCTTTTCATTACAGATTAAAGTCATCCCAGACTAAATCTGCACTAATATCATTTCACCTGATATCTGCACTTTCACCAAAATACATACACGAATTACCAAAACGAAATAGAAAGTATCTCTACAGCAATTCAGACCTGAAAATAAAAAGTTTTTTGAGATTTTATCTTTACCATTCATGCAAATTGTAATTATGATATGCACACTAACTTGAATAGTTCTCATTCATACCTCAGGTGCTACTTGCATCATTTATTATTTACAATTACTTGCAGTTCATATGATTAAAAGGCATTATCACTCTAAAGGAAAGTAGAAAAGGAAAAAAAGGAAAGCATACAAGATATGACACCTTTTGGTTTTTCTGTGAGTAGAGCAAATTACTAAATCTGTAGTTGCTAAAATGTGCAGGTATTTTTTAAAGGGGCAGCTGGTAATGTGGTATATGAGCTGCTCTCCAAAAATTCATTGTGAATATTAAGAATAATCCTGACCTGGGTCACAGCTGTACTGATTGATTTCTCCTCCTAGACATTCATCAGCCCTGTCTTTTCTTCCACCTAACTAAAAAGCAGAGTGTCTCAGAATTGATGATGAATAACCACTGATGTACTAGGACCATACACGTGAGACATCTGTTTCAACTCCATGCTTTTGGTCTCTTCATGATTGTAGTATGCCAAATTATGAACACCATATGAAGCATAAAATTGGTCTGGCTCACCTTCCCTTTGCAGGTAATTAAAATAAAAGACTCAATTAAATTATCATATTAAACAAAATTTAGTAGCACACATTCCAGTGGTAGAAATAGGTCTAGAGATGATCATCATTTACTGTATAGACAAAAATTATCTGTATGAAGTATATTGTTTTATAATAGCAAGAGAATATTATTTCTGGGAATTTTTACACAAGTTAGGTTCTATTTCTGTTAACAAGTCTTTTATTTTAATCTTTATTTGTAATGAAGCCAGTACTACTCTTTTCTTTCTCCAAATAATAAATATTTTAAAGGCATATATTGGAATATTTCTCTTTCTTGATGTGTAACAAAATATGGTGTGCTGACTTTCAAGTTGTGAAATTCTGTGATACTTTAACATTGTCTTAATGTCTTCATGTGGAAAATGGGAGTAATTATACCCAGCTGATGGAATAGCTATGAGACCCAGTAATAATATGTGTACAGCATCTGGCATATAAAAAACCCATACATTAGAGATACATTTTGGGATTTAGAGAATCACGCTTAGGAGCACAGCCACTGATTTCATTACGCACCTTAATCGTGCCCACATAATAATGTTTTGCTTGTCAGTTTGGTCTTTAACTTCTCACAATGTTTCCTAATGTCCTCAGTTTTGGATATTCTCTGTTCATTTTCATTTCTGACCCCACAAACGTGTCCTCGGCATATAATAGTATCCTTGTCACAGTTTTGTATCAAGGGCATCAAATGGGCTCTCCCTCAACCTTTCAACATTAGACTCCACTTCTTCCCCATTTTATTCCTGTTATTCTGCAAGATCCATCTCTCTCTTACTGAAAGCTGGAATTTCTAATCAAGTTAAAACTTCCTCTCATTTCTTCTCTCTAATGACCTCCATATACGTGGATTTTAATTTTTTCAAGTTCAATTAATTTTGAAAGTAATTCCCTGTAAGCCATAGTGAAATGTCTGGTGTGGCCATTAAACTATATAAAACCAAGATGAATCAAACTATGATAACAAATGCTAGATATTATGGAACTGTATAATATTATATAATATAATAATATAGCAAATACAAGTCAGACAGAAGATGAAGATAACGTGTAAGTGCCTGAGTTTCTATGTTTTTCCTTTTGAGGTTTTGGGCCATGAAAGTATCTAAAGTTAATAAACAAGATACAGTCTTATAATAATTTTTCGAAGGACCATGAAAAGCACTAGAAATAGTAACATTCATTAACAAATATCAGGAAAAGGGAGTTTGAAGGAGAGATAAAGGAAAGTATAAGTAAATCAATGTTTTCATCTTTCATAATGGGAAATAAAGAGCATTAAGACATAAAGTTAAAAATGTGTCAAAATAAAGAAAATTATTAACAGAATATGGGCCTTAGAAAAATACCATGAGGAAATATTCACATAAAAGCAAAACTACACAATGAAAAAGCAATTTCTCTAGCAGTGCAAGAAGCAAAAGTAATTAAAAACAAAATATTTTTTCTTTTATTCCCAAATGAAAGATTAGGTATACATGCTTCACATACTACAATTAAAATATAAAAATTAAGAAAGAAATAAATTCAGACAATGAAAGGATAATGGAAAGACAGACAAATTTAGAAAGAATAACTAAAACAATGAAAGGATAATGGAAGAAGGATAGGGTGAAACAAAAAAAAAAGAGAAATTTTAATAAATTTATGAAATTTGGAAGACTGAAAATAAATAATGTGAGTTTGATGTAAGAAAATGTGTGAAACAATGCAACTCATACAACCTATGGAAAGTAATGTGATAAAACCTTCAGCTCAAATTTAGCAAATACTAGAGAAAGTGGGAGAAAAATTAGTAAGGTGGAAAATAGGGAGAATAAGTGAATTGTTTATACATAGCGTTATCACCCCAATCCGATTCCACAGATTCACTCAGGGTCCTGGTTTTCTTGTCTGTGCCGAGTCTATTGTAGTGAGTTAATAGTGTTTCCCCAAAATTCATGTCCACCTGAAATCTCATAACGTGACTTTACTTATATATAGGATATCTACAGGTATAATTAATTACAAGTAAGAATCTCAAGATGAAATTATTGCGGAGTTAGGTGGGTTCTAAATCCAATGATTTAATAAGAGAAAGGAGGCTTAGAGAGAGACATAGACAGAGAGAAGAATGCCATGTGTTGAAGGAGACAGATGTCTGAGTTACGCTGTCACAAACCAAGGGACAGTCTGAGGTCACCAGAAGCTGGAAAGATTCTTCCTTAGAGCCTTTGAAGGCAGAACAGCCCTGCTGATACCCTGATTTCATCCATCTGGCCTCCGAATCTGTGAGACAACATTTCCCTTGCTTAATCTTACCCAGGTTTTAGCAATTTGTTATGGCAACTCCAAGATATGAACATATCCATGGTCCATCATAAACTCTACTGGAAAAAGAAGAAAAAAAGAGAAGAAACTCTTCTTAGGCTTCTTTCTTTCTTTGTTTTTTCTTTTTACTCCATTTCCTGTGGCAAAGATGAAGATAGGACTAAGCAGCCCTGAAAAGAAATCGCCCAGTGGGCAGACTGGATCCATTTGAATTCACGATCTCCGATAGACAAAACTCCAGCTGGCTCAGCAATTCACTCGACGTCTCGGGTGATCCACAAACTCACTCATGTGCCCCACGGGAGTATTTTATGTCAGTGTCTCTCTTCTTAAATCTTCTATTCCCATTTCCCCATTTCACTTTCAGCTCTTGATTTTTCATCCTACTCTTCTACGTGGAACCAAGAGAAGCCACATAGGATTCTCCCTTTGCAGATCCGGGTAGACTACTGATCTGCACTCATATTCCTTTCCTCCATGTCAGGGAGGGGATTTCTCTTCCATCCATCAAAAATTAGTCCCTATACGTGTAGCTGGGACGCCATCCCCTGTTTTATTTTTGCAAGGACTTTTCCTCTTCAGTTAATCCGTCATTGTACCGAACCATCAGACTCTATTTCTGTTGTATCATTGCCCATAACTGTCAAACATGCCTTTGTGTCTCTCATCTTTCAATCAAAGCAAAATATAAAACACCAAGAAACACGTCTTCTCCCCACTTCATTCCTCAAATGCGGCCTATTTCCTCTGTTCTGTTCATGGGCAGTCCTATCAAATGCCTTTTCCTTTATTCCTGACTGCTCATTCATTCTTTAATCACTCCATTTTCTTTGGGTTTCCTCTTCACAGCTTTTCTAGATGCTTGTTATTTGGTCTCTCAGAAACACTAAACAGAAATGATTCCTCTGTCCTACTAGAAAAAGCATTTCTCTTTTGAATGAATGATGGCAATACATATTTCTGATTTTTGTCGAATTCTCTGATGGTCCTTCTCAGACTTGTTTGAGTTATTCTTCCTTCTGTACCCAAATGTTAGAGTGACTCTGGTTAACTACATTTTCCCATCTTTTTTTCATAACTAATTATATCGAAATATTATATAAAGCATCCACTCTAAATCTCTCATGTACTTACTCTAGTAATCTGTTATCACCTTTAATAAACTAATCTCACCATAATTCTCAGACTATTTTCTGTGGAAAAGTTGCTGTCTGATTCCCTCACCATGAATATCTAGTATTTCTGAATTAAGTTGCACAGAGTAATCACTCAATAAAATTCTTTGCATGGAAAAAAAATGGTTTCTATAGTAAATATGAACCAAAGATAATATTTAGTGAGATTATTGAGTGGGTTATCATATTTATTAATACGAGATTTTATGGAATCTTTAAAATTGAGTTGTGAACATTTCCGAGTATTTGTAAACTGATCACTGTAACATTATTTTTTATCTCTTGAAATTGTCCCTGTGGCTCAGGGCTACTGTTTGTAGGCACCACTTTTTGTACTATTTTTGATGGGGAGCTCTAGCATTAGGGTGTCATCCTTATTTTATCCTCCTTTTTATCACTGGATATAGTACTTGTTCATTTCTTAAAATCTAACCTCAACTATATTCACAGAGACCTGTCTAATGAATACTTCCTAAAATTATCTCTCCCCCTATTTCATTAGTCATTCATGAAAAATCCTAAGTCCACTCTTAACCACAATCAAGAACACACATCCAAGTCCAAGACAAGCTTTACTGCCAGCTCTCAGGTGTGATCAAAGCACAATTTCCAGAATAAATGAAACTCTTCACATCTGTTTTAATTTTTTCTAAAGTCTTGCTTACCTTTTTAAACTTCTCCCAGGAATTTTATAAAGCCTTAAAACCTTTAATAAAGCACTACATTCTGCAATAAAAAAATAAAGTTTAAAATAAAGTCAAATGTAATGAACAGTAAATATTTCACAATTTTTTGTTATAGTTTTCTGTACAACCTCCTCTCTGTCTAAATGGTTTCTACCCTTATACTGGGGTACCAAATAAATGTATACACATTTTAAGATATGTTATCTATGCATGACTTTTCGAAGTTGAATTGAATAACAGCAGCAATGTGTAGTATGACGTTCGCTCAAAGATGGCATTCATAAAATGAATGCTAGTGACCATGTGACAGGCAGGACAGTCAAAGAAAGTGGTGGAAGCACACTTGTCCTTCTAGGAGCACAAGATCACTTGGAAGTGGTATTTGAAATTCAAGAATGTTGTTTGAGTTTCCCCCACATTCTCCTGACTTAACACCCCTTGACTTCTACCTATGGGGGACCTTAAAGGATGTGGTGTCCCATAGAAAGCCAGCTACACTGGCAGTACTTTGGGAGGATATTGAAATGGCATGCACAGTGATACAAGTGGACACTTTGGTCAATGTTGTTCAAGCAGTAGTTGACCATAATCAGAAGTGTCTGGACACTGATGGTCACCACTCTGACCACATCTTGTAATTGCAAAAGTCAAATGTGACTTGTAGTCACCATTTGTTATTGGTACATATTGGGTATTACAATTTTAATACAATCTTTTCCTTTCTTAAAAAGTGTATACTTCTTTTGTCACCCTCTGTATGTAGAGATATTAAATAATAACCTAATGCTGTAAAATATTTAAACAGCTATATCATTATATTTATTACTCTGCATTTAGCACTGACTCATCCACATGGCAAACATAAAATTAATACGATCAGAAGTATTTATCTTATCCTTAGTCAAAAAATTATTTATCTAAAAATTATTTATTTTAAATGCATAATTATGATTATTCTGTGATTATAATCAGCACCATATTTTCAAAATAGACACTTCTTTCCTGTAAATAAATATTGGGATTGTTGATACCTAAAATAAATATTTGAAAAGTTAACCTAAAATGTGTTGATAGTTAACAGATCAAGGACCAGAATCAGCATTTCATTGGCCTTGCCAAGCTTCAATTTCTTTGTGTAATTCAAGGCAACTGATAGATTTATGTTGTGTGTGAGAAAAGAAAACCAATCAGACTTTCATGGTATTGCCAAAATCTGTTAAGAGACCCACATATTGAGGACAGAGAGATGAATGTCTCCAGTGAGCTAGGTTAGTTAAACACGCTAGATAAATAAAAAGAGCATAGCAGTGTTTATTTTTAGGTGTATACAAATCACATCTTAAGTGCTGCAAACTGATTTTTAGTTTAAAGTAAATGTTAGTGACTTTTTGATTGCCTATTTTGAACCAAAAGAATTGACTATAAAAACAAAGTATTTTAGGCCCACAAATTTGCCCATAAAAGGAGCATACCCTGTTCTTTTCTGAGGCCTGAAAGATGGCCGATTGAAGGGGAAAGAAGAATGTCTTCTCATGTGCACAGACACCCTCACGAACCACAAAGCAGCAGGCCTGCTATCATATCATTTTAAAAACCATTACAGCATCATCTATAAGAACTCTGTGCTTTTTAAATCAAGGATAGGTTAACCAGAGGTGGCCTAAATATCAGGTACGCCAAACCTTCTTTAAGTAAAATGATGATGATGAACAAGTCATTTATTTCTATTGTCTGAACTGTGTGAGAACTTCGGTGATGAAGATACCAAAGATATCATATTCACGATAACCGGTGTATGCTATGAGGAGTTTCAGGCACCTATTAGTGCCACAACTTTACTTGAGTAAGTTTGACATACTGGATATTTAGCCATCTCTGGTTAAGCTGTCCTTATAGATGATTATCATAAAATGTTAGTGTAAAAAATTTAATATTTCCACAGTACCTAGGGTAATGTTTTAAAAACTGAAACTCAACTTACTGGCAACTGGGGCTGGGAAGTTTATTGGGAAATTCATAATCTTAAGTGTATAAAATAAATATTTTGAATCCAAACTAGAAGGCAGGGAGAATGAGGCTTTAAATTCAGTGTGAGCATTACAATGTTGCCTACTCATAACCTCTTTAATTACTGATATATTTGTGTTCACCACTGCCAACTTCCTTTCAAAGGTTTTTTCCCCCTGTATGTTTATTTCTTTTAGGTTTTATTTCATTTATTTATATACTTTCAATTGGTATTTTTAATGTTTTTGTCCCTAGATAGTAATGACAAACAAATGAAAAAAGACATTTATTGAGAGTCTATATGCAAACCAGGACAACTTAATAATTGGAAGTTTCTGCTGAAGTAATAATTGGTTTGTTTTGTAATCCAAAATCTTATACCTTCTTAAAAAAATCAACGAAATATATTTTTGTAATAATGAGTAGTTTACTGTATGTGTTCAATAATACCTCACCTTACTTCATAAAAGACTTTAGGTGGTGAAATGTACTCAGTTGTAAACCAAAGTACAGCATGAAGAAAGCCTAAAATACCACCCTTTATGTGAACATAAAAATGCCCTGTTTAAATTCTTTAATCTATTCCATCCTAATAATACTCAGCAAACTTCCCATGCTGAACTATAATACAATCATTAATTACCGATGTATTTTTATGTGGATTTAAATGGAAAAAGTATTATCTTCTTAAATATTTGTAAAACTAGAAACAGAATGGTTTAAATACAGAAGCTGTTCTTTGGTTCCTGAGGGTAAATGGATTATGGACTCAGAACAGCTATCGTGTTGTAAGTCACAAATCCTAGTTTTGGCTGCTGTTAAAATGTTTATTTGTGTCATTCACTTTAATTTCCCACATGAATAATGCATGGTGAGCTTTAGAAACTGGAAAGAACGTGAATAATGGCAGGGGAGTGTCTGAATTTTGTCAGTCATCGAAAATCTTTACATCAGAACAGTACTCCATTATTACCGAAAAATATATCTGTTTTCTCTCTTTATAATTTACAATAAATGTTTCCATTAACTAATTATTATTTAGAAAATTATATGCTCTACATAACATGAACTGTGCACTTACACTGGCAAAATTGTCATAAAAATATTCTATTAGTCAAATATTCTATTAGTCAAACATTTAGTTTAGACTGAATGTATGTATGCATGTTTCAGTGTCATATAGTTTGATATCAAACTGGTATATAGAAGCTAATAGAAGTAATAGACATACTTTTCACAAACTCAAGAAATATTTGTACTCCTAAGATCTGTACATTTCACTCTGTAAATTTTGTCTCAAGTAATGAATATCATTTGTGTGCATTTATTTGTTTAATATTTATATTTATATAAATTATATGTTAGAAAGACATAGATCAATATCTAGATGTAAATATGGATAGATGTGTATGTAAATATTACCAAAACCCTTCATGACCATTGTTCTTCAACAGTATGTGTATACGTGTGCATATGGTTGTGTGTGTGTGTGTGTGTGTGGTAATGAAGTAGGCTATGAGTATAATGATGACCAAGTCATTTATCCATATTGTCTGAGCTGTGTAAGAACTTTGGTGATGAAGACACTACCAGACCACAAAGTCCACATACAGACTTGATGATAAAGATTGCATGTCTCCAGAGGTTTTGGACTTAGAGTTGTAGTAACTGAGTGAGACTTTGCATTCCATCCTTGGAGTTGAAGTATGTATATGTACCAGTGGAAGAGTAAGAACATTGCTGATGGACAGAAGATAAGACTTTGACCTCTTCCTATTCCTCCTGTGTGTGTTATTAGACAACAGCTCCCACCAATTTTTCTTTTTAATTTGTTGGGATGAGGTAGCTGAGATCAGACCAACAGAAGATGGGTGGAAGTGAAACATCACTTTAATACAGGACATGTTATCTGCTGATAATTCTGCTTCCTCTGAATGCAAATGATCTTGTGTAGATTCTGAGGCCCAAGAAATGACAAAGCCATACATCCTATCCTGAATGATAGGATGAGGTGGTAATTATGTAATCACTGTGATCTACAATGGAGTGCCATGTAAGCAAGAAACAGACATTTATCATATATTTAGGGAGCTTATAAGCCAGTAAATATGAAAACAAAATGTGAAGAATTTTATATTTCAGTTTATCTTCGTCTTTTATTGGGATTCATAGTTGTGCTCCTTGTAAAAGGTAGACTTTCTGGCCTTTTTTTTTTTTTTTTTGCCTTTTCAGGCATGAGAAAAGATATATTATAATAAAACTTACCACATTTTGTTGTGTGTAATACACACCTTTTTGCCCAAATTTGTGAGGGAAAAATAAGGATGTGCATTATGCATGGGTAGTACTAATTTCGTATCTATGTAAATGTTTTTAATTCTTCCTCTTTGCCTATAATACTTTTCAAAAAGAAAGGAGTTAATATTTTTTTTTGCAAATTCAATGCTAAACTGAATAGTATTGGCACAGTAAGAGGAAAGAAAATAACATACAAATTTTTCTTTTTCTTTTTCTTTTTCTTTTTTTTTTTTTTTTTTTTTTTTTTTTTTTTTTTTTTTTTTTTTTTTTTTTTTTTTGCTTTTTGGTATGTGGGTAGCTCCCTGGCTGGGAATTGAACCCAGGCCGCAGCGCCGACAGCGCCAGTGCTGAAGCCTTAAGCCACTACACCACCAGGGAACTCCCAACATACAAATTTTAACAGAAAAATCATTGTTTTTCCTGAGGACTGTATACTCGAAAATCACTATCTGAAATAAACCATAGGCTTTGTTAAAAATCCGAGTAGTAATTGGTTGTAATAGCAGATTCCTCTTTATCTATCTCCCATTCAGAAAGCTTGTAATTGTGTTTTGCACATTTTGGACTGTAATTTACCCCCACAACATATATCATTAGAAAAATTGCCCATGTGAAGAAATAAAAATATAAAACATGGTAAAATAATATTTTGACATTGTAGCTTATATAAATATTTTAAATGAGGGGAAATACTTCATATTTCAGCATAGTGATATATGCCAGATTGAAATAATGTCCCAAACATTTTCTTATCGTTGAGATTAAAACCAGAGTATGTGAGAAGATATTATCACTTTATACCTTTATATGCCACCCTGGCAAACTAAGAGAAAAAAAATGGGTCACTTACTTAGATAAATGTAGCCCAGAAGGCTATTTTAATATAAAAAAAATTATATTTTTGATCTGTGTTATCAAAGAGACTGCCAACCTAATCAACCTCACTAAAGAATTGCAACATGCTCTTCTTGGTTGAAGGACAAGCTCTAAATGTTATGACTTGACTGGGAATGGTGACTCTTTGGCCCAGACCTGCCAGAAAGCTTGAATTTTTAACCCAATGCCAAAAGAAAAAAATCGACACGAGATATATGGCATAACTACATAATATGTAAGAGAGGGATTAAAGAACACACACACACACACACACACACACACACACTCAGAAGCTCTAGATCAAGCTTGTCCAACCTGCGGCCCAGGACGGCTTTGCATGCAGCCCAACACAAATTCGTAAACTTTCTTACAACATTACAAAAATTATGCACTTACCTTTTCTTAGGTCTGTGGTTTAAATGAAGTGTATTTGATGTGTGTGTGGCCCAAGACAATTCTTCTTTCAATGTGGCCCAGGGAAGCCACAAGGTTGAACATCCCTGCTCCAGGAGATTCTTGTTTATATCACTTGATGGTGGTCAGGGCCTAAATTGATATGAAAATAATGAAAATCACATACAACGAAGATCAGATGAGACTCGGCACACACTGTATTGAGCATTATGTTTCTCTTTTATGTTTTTTCCTCTTGGTCCTTCTTCTCCTCCTCTTTCTACTTTTGGTTTAAGTGAAGTGAATTCTCAGAAAGCATAGGTGGCTTGCATTTAGCAAACATTAATAAATTGAATAAATCTAAGTTAAAAGAAAATATCATGATTATTTCAATAGAGTTAAACATATAGCAGACAAAATTCCTCATTCGTTCTTTCATTAAATAATAAAGTAAATCTGAAGTAGAGGAAAATGCTTGTACAATGTAATACAACATAAGATTTTCATAGCGATGTTTAATTTTATATGAAATAGATAAACGCTGGTGCCACTCCTAGTATGTGCACTATTTTTTATACCATTACAAATTCATGATTGCAGAGTTAGCTGTTTGACAAGGTAATGAGTTCGTAACAGGCAAGCTCTTGATTTTTCTCAAAATCACTCTCAGGTCTCTACTTTTCTGCCTGTGATTCTTTATAGTCCACATCTCCTACTCATTCTAAGCAGATGGGTCTCCCTGTATGTTTGTTTATACAGGAAGTGGGAGGTCCTCCATGGAAATTCTCTCCAGTTATGCTTCCATCTGCTTGCAAAACCATCACCCTATTTTTTCATCCTGTGGTTAATCTAACATCTGCATGCATTCCAGGAATTTTGTTCCACCAACAAACTTTTCTTCTGCATATGATCAACCAGTGTCTCTTCATTCTGTCCTCCTCACACCACTTACAAGCATACTATCATTTCTCCCTCTCTTTGCACTAAGTCTCTCACTAGCAACGTATCTCATTCCTTTCATTTATAACCAAGCTGCTCAAAAGAAGTGACACTTAAGGACCAGGTATCTGCACCTTTTCAAATCCCTTCAGTCAGATCCCAGGTTTATAACCGAGAGAGCTTCTACCACCATTAGCAATACTTGGTACTACCAAAATGAATTAGCTATTTTAGTTCATGCAACTGACCAAACTCTATTTCTTAGCCCCTTAGACTTTACTTCTTTGATTTTTCTATGCCAATGCTTCTGTCTGAAAAAGTGTCCAACATCGAAATATTAGTGTTTTATTACAGGGAACAGGAGTGAAAGTGTCTGGGTAGGCAGCACCCTAATCGAGGGATAATGGTAAAAATATTTCAGGACCACCTGGAATCCCTTGCAAGGACCCAGCAATTACAAAGCAGTATCCGTGTACGCCCTGTCCCTGCTGAACCCTGTCCATCCTTATTGTTTGAATGCCTGTCTTCAGCTGTGACACCAGGTTAGGAAAGCTTTCCTTCATTATTTCTTCAAATAGGTTTTCAATTGCTTGCTCTCTCTTTGCTCCATCTATTACCCCTATTATCTTGATTTATTCTTTACATAAGTATTCAATTTCCTCTTTTTCACTTCTGCTCCCTACAGCCCCCAATGTGATGTTAACTCTGCCACTGGATGTTTAGTTAATTTATCATCCTTTATTTAGTTGAACCAGCTACCGTTTTATCTAACATTCTGCCATTGAAATGCATTCTGTTCTGTGTTTTTCTTGTATATCTCAGTAATTATTTCTCTCTTTATTTCAGTGATTACTTCTCTCTTTATTGGCAACTCTGATACAGATGCCATGCATGTCTTGGTTTTTATTGCAAGTTATCAAGTACTTTTGTAAAATTTTGTTTTGCCACTTACAAAATATTATTGTTATAAATATGTCTCCCTCTAAGTTGTAAAAACATTTTCTTTCTTTTTTTTACAATATTTTATCTTTATTGTCATTTTATTTTTTATCTCTTTAATCACTCTTAGATTATGACATTCCATTTAGTTGGCTTTTGACTAAACAGTCTGTTTTTTTTTTTAAACTGATGTCATTACTCTCACTTCTTTCACAAGGGGTGGTCAAAGAGCCTCCAACCAGCTCAAATAATACTGGGTAGTAAGAATCAAACCAATAAAATAGAGGTGGAATATAAAATTTTCATAATTATTCTTTGCCATTCAGTCTCAATGGACAAGATGTCAATTCAATTTTGGAATTTTGATAATATCATATGATAAATTGGTTTTTCATTACGAGGTCTAATCATTATTTTATTTAGGCTTCTGAAATGGATGTATGCAAAGAATAATAAATTATAGATTTACTAAACATTAATGCCACCTATAGTTAAGTATTTTTGACACCGTATCTATGGATATCTCTTCTACCTAAATTAGTAATTTAATTAGTGGAGCTCACACAATATTTTTAAAATAATTTAGGTGTCCTTTGTAAGGTCCGCTGTTATTTTTAAGTACAGATATTTCTTTGCTTCATAGGGTATTTAGTAGAAAGCTAGGAAACATATCAAGGATGCCAGTCAAAAAATACTTTTTTCTTCATATGTATTTGATGATGAAATGAATGCAATACTATCTATGAAACAGCTTATAGAACTTTAGAAAACTGTTACCAGCTTGATAATGAAAACAAAAGCAGATATTTATTTATTCAGCAAATATCATTTCTCATTTTGGCGAGATATTCATGTCTCATATTATGTAGCTCCTTTATACATTTTGATATGCTTAGTGCAAAGAAAGAAAATGGTCTTTTAATATAACCACAGACCACCATCTTTCTCAGCAGAATTTTAAATGTTGCATAATTTGAAAAGACTATTTCAATGAAAGATGCCTAATGAACAACTTATCTTAAGATTATTTAAAACATTCAAACTGTGTTTAGGTATGGCTTCAATGTACATTGTATGATGAAGTCATTGCCTTTTAAATACCTCTGTATGAAATAAGTCAATTTTAAACTATAAAATTTGTAGACCATGAGAGTTTGTTATAGTAGTCTGCCACCTCCTGCCCATTATGCCTGAAGCTAAGAGGAAATTAAAGCAGTAGTAGTCTTAAGCATGTGATGTTGTTTTGTGTTTTCTTCCATTGATACTATGGAAAATTGTATTCAATATTAATAATAAATCTGTCCTATGTGTTTTCAAGTGCATGTCATGCATTTTGCTTTGATTTTTTTCAATACTACTTTTAGTTTCACCATTATCTGACCTTGACTAAATATAATTTCTTTTGACACTAAAACTACAGGTAAGGTGTTGGTAATATAATTGTATGCTAATACTTGCACTACATGTATTGCTGTATTATAGTCAGTGATAACAGCATTGAAGTGTTGTGAAAACTCCTCATGCCTGCATTATATTATGATCTTTGATAACCTTTATTTTCAGATGGAAGTAGTTTACAATACTGTATCAGCTATAATGAGCACCAGTAAACAAGCCGCTTTGCCAAGGGCAAATAAAATTTCATGCAATAAAATTGGATCTATGACACTGTATTTTCTATTCTTCATTTCAGATTCATTAACTATTATGGAGATCAATCTCTTTGACACAGTACATCTCTAACCACATTTATGCCAGGATACGTACCCATTAGCATGTTTGAACTCCATAGCTAAAATGACAGGGTTTCCCCCTTGCTTTGTGATATTATACATAATTTGAAAAGCAAGCCTTGAGCACTCAGGCAAGCATGTTATTTAGAATATATTTTTCTCCTTGTATAGATGCTACGTTTGTACCTTTTTAAGTAAGTTATAAATGCGGGAAAAAATGGAATTGCTTATAAAACTTTTAACATTTAGATAAAGGCAATATTCTCAATATACGCCCCTTAAATAGTCCCATTTGGCAACATCAGCACATATTTTATTTAGAAAGACATCATTGTAAATATACAGATGTGTGTAGGTAGGAAAATGACAGGTAGATATACACTACATAGGTAAGTAGATAGGTAGGTAGATGTTAGATAGGTATAGATAGATAGAAAGGGAATTGCTGGATTTATTGCCTAAAGCTTTTGCTATTGACAGCTTCTTGGAAAGGTCATTTATTAAAATTTATAAGGTTTCTTGTAAGTGCCATCACCCAGTTACGATCTTTACAGCTCCAACATTATTTCCTTGACACATTATGTCATAATTCATTTAATAATAAAGAACCAAGAAGGAATAAATTATCACCAAGGACAAGTTGATATCCATCTTCAAATATATCCCCAGGCAATTAAAATGACCAAATTTCCCTTTTTCTCCTCTTATAGGTTGTACTACAGTTTGAATGTCTGCTTCTTATAAAAATATTGAATACATAAACCAGAATGGTTCAAATGTTTTCACACATTTCCCCAGCCCTTTATTTTACTGAAATGAAGCTCATGTCCAACAATTCCTCAGAACAAAGAGAATGACAGTTTGAAGGAAGAGCAGGTAGCCAGGCATGGCTTGAAGACAGGTTGACAGTGGGAGGCAAACCAGAGAAGAAAGTCTGCTTAAGAGGAGTTTTGTTCTACGAACCAACAAGTCGTGTGTGACATAGTAACTGCATTAATTTATCAAGTTAGAAACTTTTGGTCTTAACTTTCTAATACTTAAGATGGATTGAACATACATGACTGACATGCCTTGAAGAGTTTTTATGTGAATTCAGTAAAGTGGATGCACAATTAATATATTTATATTGCGCTGACAATGCAACTCCAATTTTGATAAATAGAATCAGTGCAATGAAGAAAAACACATGTACCTTCCTATATGATTTGGATCCCAGCAGATACTGGGGAATTCTTTGAATTAACAAATAGTATCTGGTAAAGGCAGTCTACAGTTCCATTAGTCCCTTAGGACTAGTGTTAATTAGTATGATGCTGGATCTAGAGTAAAGCAACATAATACATGATTAGAAACTTCACCTTGAGAGGGTGCCCTGGTGGTGTCGTGGCTAGGTTTTGGCACTTCCAACGCCACGGCCTGGGTCCGATTCCTAGCCGGGGAACTACCCAAGAAACAAGCAAACGAACGAAAAGAAACTTCAACTTGACAAAGAAACCCTCTGTCTTTTTCAGCTGAATAACACTTTGCAGAGTGACTTGCTTTTAGAGTAGATGTGGAACCATCCTGAGTTAAAAAAAAATAATAAAAAGGTGAAATAATAGGAGTGTTCTGGCACCTTCCCCCCAAAGAACATTGATTTTGACAATTGCCAACAGAGGAGAGTAGCTTTGTAGAAGTTCAGGAGTTCAAGAGAGAAGTTCAAGCACAACCTTGGTGGGAAAAAAGAAAACAATGAGATGTGACACATTGAAGAAGGCAAGAGGACCCATTTCGCTGTATCTGGGTCACCCACCCTAGACCTGTTTCCATTAGGTTAAGAGGACCAGTGAGGAGTGTTTTCTTTCAAATTGACCTGCAGAGAATTAGAACTAGAACATTTTAGCAAGTTGGAGGTTTGTGTGTTAAATGACAAATGTATTTTCTGCCCCTCCCCGCAAGTGTTCGCGTTCTGGTCATGTTTTCCCCTGTATTTTTGGTTAGTTTTCTGAGAAATGTAACCTGTTGCCAGGACAGTTTTTGCATCTCAGTCCTGACGTTCTCCTACGGGGTGTAGTATAGAGAGACCTTTAGTAATCAAACGTTTCTGCCTTCTGTATTACATGTGCTCTCCCTGGAGGTGAAGGTCAGGTGTGCAAGGGACAATAGCATGAGTAGTGACTTCAGAATGACAAACTTGGGCTTCTGCATCTGGTCCGTCGCTTGTTTTCTTCTCCTTAAGAATTTACTGACCACAGAGAGAATGAAATTTAATTCTGGAGTTCAGTATTATGAAGTCCCTCCTCATACAGAAGAACTATTCTCCCCATACTAAATTTATCAATGATGAAAGTAATGTCTTTGCTCGCCATCAGTTTTGATGACTTATGAGATTTCTCAATTTGATGATGACTCACATAGAATAACAAGAAAAAACTAACTGGTATCTTTACACACACATTTGTTGCATTGATCTGTGTGCCTCAGGAAATAAACATGGGAAGTAAAATTCACGGAACAAAATACAAATGGAGTGGCTGAGACCTTGGACTTGGGTAGGTAATAAGGGAGCTTTGATTTCGGTAGTTTATAAAGGCATAAGTTAGGCCGTGTGACTGAGTTTGCCTTACGTAGGTTGCTCATTCATTTACTGTTGCTGTCTAGGTGAAGGGGTGCAAGCCTTACATCATATGTGACATTGACCCTGCCAGCCTTGTTTACTGGGAAGTAAGTCCATTTGTAGAAAAGAAGGATGTACGTAGGCACGTCCTAATGCAAAGTTTCAGGGTTCAGCAAAGGTGTGGGGCCACTCTTGCCTCAGACAAAGATGGAGTTGCTTTATTGACCATGTCCATGCCCAAGGGACCCTCCAACAGATTCGAACTAAGTAAGGTGCAGGTGTTAGCCTGCTTAGCCTTGGCAAGCAAACCCAGGACACCGCACAGATGGTATTAGCCACATTATGGAAAATACAAGAAGGAACTTGCAACTTCACAAGATTGATCTTGCAAACCCAGGCACAAACCATAGTATATGAATGAGGACAGTGAGTTAATAATATGCTGAAAAGACCTTAGTATGTAGTGACAGCTGAGGTCAAGGAAAATGGTTTTCAATAGACACGTCTTTTGGACCTTACACTGTAGCAGTGCTCCTTTCTTTAAATACCTGGGCCCATGTGTTCCCCGGGTGCTACTTAGTAGGCTCACGTTGGCTCAGCATTCATTTACAAAGGAGAACAACTGCCTTAGAAAGTGGGGTTCGCAGTCATAATACCTGACATGGCAAAAGGTAGCGGTTTCAATCAGAATCACCTAGAGACCCAGAGAGTAGGTGATTCTACCATAGCCTCTACCCTTGTTTTTCATAAGCTACCCACAAGGCATCTGCAGAAACTTGGAATGTCCTGACTTAATGGTCCTGTACCCACTTTCAAGGGTTGCACAGAGCCCTGCCTAGATCCCTCCTCCCGAGGGTGCAAACAGAAGGCACACACATCCTTGAAGCTGAGGCATAGCCAAGTGCTGGCTGCTCAGTGATGGTTTGGGGAATAAAGGGCAGGTGAGTGGAAGGACAGAGAAGGCGTCCACGGGTCAGGGGCTGGCTCTGCCCACAGCCGCTGTCTTGGTTTATACTCTTTGAATTTGGAGAAACCTAAATTTGTGCCTTAATGTTAAGCCTCCGTTTCCTTTTAGGCACTGAAAATTAGCTGTTGTTGGGGTACAGCTGGGAGGTGGGGGCATGGAGTGGCTCTTTGTCGGAGAAGGTGGTCAAGATCGGAGTTGGGGGATGAGGAGAACCCTTAGGGAACTGGTATGAGAAACTGTTCTGTATCGGGGTCGATCAGAGACCTTCAGTCGACCTGAGACTGCGAATGCCTGCGTGTAGGAGTGCCTCCCTGTCACACCGCTGGGCGGAGCACACGCCCGACTCCTCGGAAGGCCGGAAACCAGTAGGAAAGGAAGACACTCGGAATGTCGCAATGAACTGAATGTTTGTGTCCTCTCCCAGTCCTAACCCCCGAGGTGACCGTATTAGGAGGTGCGCACTTTGAGAGATAATTAGGGGTCCACAAAGGTGGATCCCTCATCAATGGGACTAGCACCCTTATAAAAGAGACCCCAGAGATCTCTCTCACCACTACCTAAAAAGACCTGCAACCCAACAGCCCTGAGGAGGGTGCTCAACACTGCCAGCTTCCAAACTGTGAGGCACGTTTGTTTGTAAAACCGCCCAGTCAATGGCACTTTTTTATAGGAGCCCAGACTGACTAAGACAGAGATACTGAATAAAAAAAATAAAAAAGTCACATCAAATAAATTTGTTTCAGTAGGGGTGCTGCCTCTGTCTGATATGCCACTGTCAGAGCAGAGGCAATATGTATAGGCGTTGTGTCCTCGGATGGGGTCAGTGCAAAATGCCACCGTTAGCATCTCACCGAGAGCCGTTCGGCCAGGGCTTCAGAGGGTTCGTGTGCGGGTTACGAATGGGAAGAATGGGTTTTCCACGTTCCTGTGCTGAAACACGGGGATCCGATTCTGAGTTCAATCAAGTATTTTACTTTTTTAGCTTTTTTCCCTGGAGTAAATCCCTGAAAGCACTTTGAGAAACTCTGAAGTGCTCCCTGGCTTTGCTAAGTGGTTCGCGAACTAGGCAGCCGCCCATGTAGACACTGCAAGGGTGTTCCGAGGGGTCTGGACAAAGAAAAGTTTTCTGTAGGAAGACGGTGTGGCACGGACGTTGTCGGCGGAAGAAAACAATTATTTTTAGACCAAGGCACCTTTTTGGGGATGGGGTGGGGAGGGCAAGTGCTTTATCATGAAGGCTGCCTCTTCTTTTGGGGGATGGAGTGGGCCCATATGACAAGTTACTTTATTGGTGCTTGACCAGGAAACTACAGACAGGTTGATTAAAATTGTATTTCTGGGAAAGGATGAAACTGCAGTTAAATTATGTATTAAAACTAGGTTTGGTATAATGGGCTTTGAGCATGAGTCATGCCATTGGGGCCTGCAGCTTTCCTTTTAACAACGGGATAAAAATTATGTTAGATTTTGGGAATATTATGTGTTGTGTCTTCATATTGCCATTGAATCTTAGTTTTAACATTTCAGTGGCTTTATTCAACAATGAGGCTAGACATACTTTATAAATGGAGAATATAATAGAAAATGAATTTGAACTTTGCATACAAAGGGGTAAACCAAGATAGAGGCTTAAGCTGAACCAGAAATAAAAAGCATTTATCTGAGTGTCAGAAGCTGCAACCGAGAAACACAGATTCAGGTGTAGTAGCCGCCAGAAGTGTGATCTGAAGAGAACCAAGGAAAGCAGGGCTCACCAAGGCTCGTGGTTCATGAGTCCTCTCTGCTTGATGGGTCATATCTATCTACCTATCATTAGGATGAACATACTCGAGCGCTGTCCGGAAAGTGTCCAGCCATGTAATATGAAAAGTAAAGGCATTTATGGCTGTATATTTTTCCAGACAGCCCCCATAGATGCCTATTTTACAGGCTTGTTTAGAATATCAGACGACCCTGATTTACTGTGACACTCCGATATTCTCAGACGCGGCTCTTAAAGCTGGCTTCTATGTTTTCTTTCATGCCTTCATTATATTATAAGTACTTATTTATTATTTCACTTATTTATTTATCTATTTTGGTATAAAATGATGTTTCAGGCTCATTTTGTACCATTCATACCTCAACCATTTCTTGGAGAGTACTACTTACCCAAGCAATGACATTTAGAACTAATGTTCTAAACGCGGTGGGATTACTGCTGCCGGGACATCATGGCTTCTAGGCTTCTTCAACTGGCAGAGCTAACGTGGGTTGACGTTTGCCCTTTCACACTTGCCTTGTGCCTCATTTGCATCTCCCTTTTTTCACAGGGATCACCCCCAATCCCAAAGCATCATTATATTTACTCATTTGTTCAACATGACAATATACATCATCATTTCAGAATTACTGTACTTGTCCCACTACAACAAACAACCTACTAAAGAAGTGAAAAACGTTTTGTTTGCTTTTCTTTTTTTAAACTGAGTGTACATGGTTACAGTACTAAGTCAGAAGTTACTAGACTTAGATCATGTTTGTTTCACCTTCAGTGTGGTTATATGATTAATTATAAGTTAATTTGGGCTGAGTTATTTCTGTTTACATTAAGGGTTATGCTTATTTTCTTCCCTATATCCATGTGGATTTATTTAATGTATGCAGAATAGTAACATGTTTTTTACAGTAAAAAATATAAGAAAAGTAATCCATAGAAAAATGTTACTTGTTTTCTGTCTCTTCCATCCACTCTCCTCTATGACATGGTAAATCAGTTGCCTTAATTTTGGTTTATTTTACCTTTGTATGTTCTTGCAAATATATACTCACATGTGTGCACAGACACACGTTTGTTCGTTTACTTCCCCTGCCTTGAAACAGGAGGTAATGGCTTACATTACTCATTGTCTACTATGTGCCAGAGACTGTGCTGAGAGCTTTTCCCACATTTTCTCATTTAAACCTTTCAGGAACTCTAAATGGCAAATACTATTTCCTTCATCTTCCAAATGAAAAATGTGAGGTACATAGTCGTAGGCAACTTGTTTAAAACTCGTGGTAGAACAGATATTGAAACATTAAGAAATATGATTCCAGAGATCAGTAAAATTAATATTGTTTTTTTTCATTTTATTTTTTCTTTTCCTCTAATTCTTCAGTTCTTGCAGAAAACTAGCTAAGAAAAGAGTAACTCCTCAGTAATCTTGATTCACAAAATGAAAAGTTTTAAATTAGGTTAATAGACAAAAAAAATTGTTGATGATTTTTTTGGATAAGTGAAGTGAGAAGAAATATGATATGATTTATCAGAATATACAAAAGGGAGATTTAAAGTGGGAAGATGGATGATGAAGGAAGTGATCTTAATAATCTTACATATATTCTTATATACAACAAGAATTAAATAAAGATGCTCATAATGGAAAAGCTATGGACACAAATTGAGTGAGTGATGAAAGTAGATTTTTGAAGGGTTAGTCATTGACACTGGGCAGTCATCTGAATGGGAGAGCTTCAAAAAGGCTGATGAAAATGTATAACAGAATGGTGTGACAGAGGTCAGTAAGATTTAGAACTAGTTTTATCTAAAAAAAAAAAAAAGGCAATATGAAGTAATAGAAATAGATAACCCTAACAAAACGTTGTTGATTTTTGTTTTTTGTTGTTTTGTGTTTGTTTAAAAAGAGTAAACCAAAGAAGAGAACTTGAGGTAAAAATTATATTTATAAGAAATATGCCAAGAAAATGAGAAGAGGTACTAAAAGGCACAGAGAAAGAATGTGGCACCTGAGAAACAATGGAAAAATGTGAAATTCCTGGGAAAAAAAGGGAGGAGTTCAAGAAAGCTGATTTAAGTGCAATGTCAAATTAGGAAGAGCTCAAGGAGAGAAAATCATCTCTGACTTACGCAGAGGCATTTAGTAGAAACATGGTCATCAAGCTCGTTTAGAAAACACTTTCTTTACATCCATAGACACAAATAGGTTGAATGTAAAAGGGCACAAAAGCACATACCTTGCAAATAGTTACCAAGACTGAGAGAGTGTGGCGATACAAATATCAGACAAAATAAACTTTGTATGGAAATTGCTACAAGAAATAAAGAAGAATATTATATATTGATGTAAGTGTCTATCCATTAGGAATATGTCACAATTAGAAATATATACACACATACAACTGTAGAATCCCATTGCAGATAAAGCAAAAACTAACATTGTTGCAGGAGAAATTTGAAGATTCTACAAAAATAGTTGGTGATTTCACTTTCTTTCAATTATTAATACAGATAGTTCGTAGATTAACAAAGATTTGAATAAGATTCTAAAACCTTTAGTCATAATATATACAGAGCAATTCACCCTAAAACAGAAAACCAGACATTGTTCTGAAGTAAACAAGTAACATTCTCCAGGAGAAACCGTATGTTTAGCCATAATGTAAGATTCAATAAAATAAAAGTAAAATAAAATAATAAATAAATAAATCATATAGAGTCTTTGCTCTAGTCAGGTCACTTCAAAAAGACATTTTCTCACTTCTAATGCCTTTGGATTGTCCTCATTCAAGTTGAGAATGTTATCCACTTTTGGTGTAACCAGTAATTTTCAGTATTATCCTGGTGCTTTTGAGAATTATACTATGAATCCTGTCCCTTAATAAATCTTCTATTTTAGCAGTCACACACACACAAAAAGATATTGTCATCAAATACATATATATTGTAGAGAGTCAATAAAATTAAAATGTGTAAATCACTTTTTCTTAATTCGGAGTACATTGAAAATATTTTTAATTAAAACATTAAAAATGTTAATCGGAGTTCCCTGATGGTATAGTGGCTTAAGGCTTCAGCATTGATGCTGTCAGCGCTGCGGCCTGGGTTCGATTCCCAGTCAGGGAGCTACCCACATACCAAAAAGCAAAAAAAATAAAAAATAAAAATGTTAATATGCACATTTTAATGGGAAAATAAGCTACCACTTATATCTGATATTCTTATGATCAAAATTCAAAGTAGGAGAGTTTAATTTGGGAAGAAATCAAGTGAATACTTCTCTTTCAAGTTCAGAGGTTGGGGAAACAAAAACAGGGAAGTGAAAATGAAGAGAAACTATTTTGAGATAGAAGGGAGTTGAGGGAAATCATTTTGGCGACTTTGATCCCAGGGAAATTAGGAAGTGAGGGGACCTACAGAGTAGAGATGGGGGTTTTAACAAAATTGGAGGAGACAGTTTGAAAGCTCTGAAATGACGAAGTGAAGAAGTCAATACGTGATGAACAGAAGAACTGGAGAAGATCGGGGGATGTGAATTATTTTACAATTCTTGTCTGGGCTGCTTAGCAGCTGTAGTAAAAGAGGATAAAACGGGAAGTGCATATTACTGAAAACAGAATTAGAGAAAACCAAAGTTCTGTTTTGGAGATACCATCTCTGTTGTCTGAGTTTACTGACACGGCTAAGCGGGAGTTGAAATTTGACATAGAGGCAAGTGAAAATTACAACAGACAATGGTGGACTGAGAAAATGTTAAGTGTTTAAATCTCTAGCAACATGATGAGAAGGAAAAACTAAACCAGTCGGGAGGATAAAAGTCGTTTAAAAGACAAGGACTTATAAGCCAACCGAGAAAAGTATTTGACTTTGTGTTAGGAAGGTAAACACAATTTTAAATGGTACTATTGATTCCACAAGGGTCCTTAGTCAAAATATAAAAAATAGGAAAGTCAGAAGCCCTAAAAACAGTGAGTGTTAGAAGAATGTTAGAAATGTCAACAATGTGGCTGGTGAAGTTTTAGAAAAGGATTTCAAAAAGAGAGAGTACAGGGAAAAATCATAGAATACCCAAAACAATTTTGATGAAGAATAATGAAGTGAGAAGAATCATTCTTCCTTTGACTGAGGCCTGGTATACGAAAGGGAACCCAATAAACTCCCC
This sequence comes from Lyroderma lyra, assembly GCA_004026885.1. Taxonomy (NCBI): domain Eukaryota; kingdom Metazoa; phylum Chordata; class Mammalia; order Chiroptera; family Megadermatidae; genus Lyroderma; species Lyroderma lyra. Next base: position 81,824 of record PVJL010000349.1, on the reverse strand, counting down.
AAAATTATCTTCTGGAGGGCGGGCCCCTTGCAGTGCAGGCTCCCGGACTAGGTGGGGGTTCTGGGAGCCCGTCTGCATCCGTGCACCAGGCTCTGTGGTGAGAGGCTGCGTCCGGCTTCAGTGAATTATTATGGAGACTCTTTCAAGTGTTCGTCCACTTTGTGATGGGTGATTGACACAACAACGCCCCTGCCCACAGCACGCTGAGTGTTCAGCAGTTGTTGACCAAAAACGGCGTGACCCCCATGCCCCACCCTCCTTATTAACCTGATATCACCCCCAAGCACCTTGTTTTGTTTGTTTCCCTGGATGAAGAAAGTCCTCAAAGGAAAATGGTTTGATGATGTGGAAGAGGTGACACAAAAAATGGCAAAAGCACTAAAAGGCATCAAAATGGACAAGTTCCGAAACTCTTTTGAGCCGTCAGAAAGCATCTCAATAGGTGGATTGCCTCAAAGGAAGGATACTTTGAAATAGAAATTATGAGCTAGTAGGCAGTATGTGTTAAATTCTAAACATAACAGATGCTAAAATAAACGATGTAATTTATTTTATCAATCCTTATTTTTTATAAAAATGTAAATATATGATAGATTTTTATTTAATGCATTTTTCTTAAAATAAGTGTGGAAATCATCAAACTGTCATTTTTCACTGCAAGATTATTGCTACTACATAAAGTTATTAGAAGTTTTAGTAGAGAGAAAACATGATCTATAAGTTTTATTATAAAAATACTTTGCTAGATGATACACACTTTATTGAATTATCAATAATCATAATTCAATTTTAAACATTTCAAAAATATTTTGCTATCCTAAGGGGTGGTTGTGTAAAGTGTTGGTAGGATGAACACACTTCCGTAGATGAGCTCTGTATTTTTAAAACAGAATTTTACATATTAATATGGGAAACCATTTTTAAATTTTAGAATGTTTATTCTTTGGAGCAAACTGAGTGTATGTTAAAACTCATATATTTAAAGGGTGGAACACATGAAATACATTTTATTATTTTAATGAAAATTTATGCTTACATCTCTCTGATTTCCTCCAGAAATAGTTCTCAATTTATTCACTATAGACAAATTTATCAATATAATGTTTTCAAATACTGTTAGAATATGCATAGAAAGTAAGATGGCTTTAATTAAATATGGAGCTATGGCTTAAAGGGAAAATGAGAAAAATACCCCAGACATTGTGGATATTCAGTATACTGTATATTTAATAAACAAAGTTATTCATGTTTTAGTCATCATTTGCTAAATTCTTAAGAATTTTTATTTATAATGTAAGCTCACTATTTTTTATCTAAAATTGTAGAATGAAAACAAATTTCTGAGAAAAGATGACTGATTTCATTTAAATGAGTTGATCAGGATAGAGGTATAAAAAAGTAAAGGTTCTCTTTCAACTCACTCCTGATCTTGAGTTGGTGGTAAAAGAAGTTTTAACCATAGCTGATTGATTGTAATAAAGTCATCAGAAAGCTTTAAGAACATGTTATAGAATGTAAACATTAAGAAAATAAGTAGGCACAATACATAAAGATATACATGCATACTTCCATAAAAATATACATATGAGGGCTGTCGAGAAAGTATCCAGCCATATACTATGAAAAATAGGGCATTTATGGCTGGATTTTTTCAGATAGCCCTTGCATATGTGAGTATATCTTGTAAGATACCAGTTTATGAAACATTTAAGCTCATTTTATTACTGTGATGCATGTACATTGTTTTTTATGAATATTTAAATCATTTGAATTTACTTAATTATCCTGGTGTGGTTTTCCCCACAGAAAAAAGCTTTCTGAAGTTTTTTGTAATCCAGGTAAAGTTTGAAAATCAATTTTGATTTTTCTTTTATATAAAATATGTCTCATTCTCTTTGCCTCTAATCCCTTCCATCGTTTCTCTGTGACATAAAACCCCCATATAAAATCCAATTTTTTACAACATACTGCCCAAACCTTAAGAGCATCTCCACACTTAGAGCTAATTCAGAGGAAGGTTTTCTTAGATGAAAATGAATAGTCCATTCAATCTTTTTTTTTTCAATCTGAGATATGTCTAACACTTGGAAAATTGAGTTAATATTTACCCTATTACAAATAGGACACAAGCAATGATCATGTTAATATGACTGAGTTCAGGGGTCAGTAATCTTACAAAATCTCACTGTCAATAATACCCAACTGTCGTGTCATGGCACATTGCAGACTGAAGGGAGGACCAGAGAAGCAGGAATAAAAACAACTTACAACCCCAGCAGAGCAAGGATTTTGCAATTTCTTCCAAGTTGCTTGTTTTTCTACAAGCTTGTAAAGAATCAGAAAGGATTTTAACAATTGTCTTTCAATAAACACATACTCTGAAATATTTATTGACACAGGTTTTTTTATTTAAAAGGAATTCCAAGTATAACTTTTGATAATTGCTGGCATTTTTAAAAGTCTAGGTATATTTTCAAATAGTCTTTCCTGTTGTAGAAATCTGCTGACTATATTTTGTAAGATACCCAATATCACTGACTATGTGTGATTTTATATTGTTAGAAGTATCTATTATGATAGCGTGATTCACTAAATCTTGTGTAACTAGGATGTACAATATACATGTATAATGTAAAGGTATTTTCAAAAATGGCACTTTATTAAATGACTCCTCTGAATGCGGTTTCAAAAAAATTACATGGATTTTGCTACTAATAACATCATGTTAAAATTATTACAATATGCACAAATTTGACATTCTTGGTTAAGCCATCCAATTTCCAAATCATCTAAAAATGCTTGTAACTATTTCTTCTCAGGCCAAAAAAAAGAAAGAAAGGGAAAAAAAAGTGCGTGCCTATAGGAAAACACGTAGTTCAATTATGCACTGTACTTAAAAGAGGTAAAATTCAATAAGGGTGATTTTTCATAGCATTGCATTTCCATTCGTAGAAACTAGTCAATCAAATATCGCAATACACTTCAGGAAGGAAAGAGAAAATGACCGAGAAACCAGTTGAAGAGCTAATATTAAGTGTTCGGGAAAAGTAGCCATAAAAGTAAGCTAATGTAATGAAAGCATTAGAAGACAGAAATTAACATTTTAGCTTCTTTCCTCATGGGCTTTGGAATCTCAGGCAAGCTACTATATTCCCTAGGTTTCAATTTCACCATTTATAAAATAAGAGGGTCATCCCAGCTAATTCCCAACGGTCATGTAAAATATTGTGCTGCTACCGAATGAAAGGACAGCACAATTGACTAATCCTCATGCTGCCATATTCCCCTTGAAAGAAGCAGGGCCACATAAAACCAGACAAAAACCTGCAACCACTCTAGAAACTGAAAGTGGAATGCCCTCCATATGTCATACATTGGAGTGTCTGCCAGTGGTAGGGTAGTGGCTACCCGATTGAAAATAATACCCGAAAGTCAACTCACAGCCATGCCTCCTAAAAGATCTTGGTTTCTGAAAATAAGAGGAGACTTTGACTAAGAGGGCCTTAAGTTCTCTTCAGCTTGACTAAACTTTAGTGAGACTTCTTTCTGATGCTGACCTCTCTGTCCTTAGAGCATTTACTTTAGAAAATGTTCAATGGTAATATTTTTCTCTACCACTTTGAGATAGAAATCTTCTCCCAGCCAGTTTTACAACTCAGAAATATCTTTCTCCCAGACATGGGAGCCATTCCTTTTGAAATGTAATCATTTGTAGAGAAGATGGCATCTCTGTCTTGCAGTCTCCGTGGAAATGTAGGAGTTTAATTTCACAAAGCCACCATCTGATTCCCATTGAACAGCCCTCCCCCCGCAACTTCCTGCAGAACTTTTCCACTAGCTCACCCCAGCACTTAAAATTTCTCCCGCTTGTATTTCAAGAGACTTGAATCCAGTCTCTCTCCCCTATTGCAATAGTCTAGAATAAAGTCTTCCTTGCCTATTTAACTCGGTTCAGTAGTCTTATCTTTGACAATTCAGACAGCAAAAATGGTTTTGCAACATTAATAATAAATACAATATAAAATAAAGATTTCATAGTCAAATGACATTGACACATATAAATTAAAAATACTAAATATAAAAAAAGGAGTTTTAGAAATAATATTAGAGGGATGCATTAAAAATCCCTCAGAATTTTAGGCTAGAATAGACAAAACTACAAAAGGATATAGAAAAGTTGTTCTTGAACTATTTTAGGTCATAGTTTCCTTTAAAATTTGTTGTGTTTTTTTTTTGTTTTTTTTGTTTGTTTGTTTGTTTTTTGCTTTTTGGTATGTGGGTAGCTCCCTGGCTGGGAATCGAACCCAGGCCGTAGCACTGACAGCACCAACGCCGAAGCCTTAATCCACTACACCATCAGGGAACTCCCTCCTTTAAAATTTAATGTGAAAGTTATACATTCCTTCCCCAAAATATTACATATGCCCATAATCACAGTATTTTCCAAAGCATATCAGAACAATATATGTCTATAACTTATATTACTTGCTAATTATTATAGTTTTATAACACATGAAGAATATAAATTATGAAAAGAAACAGGAATACTAATATTTTTGAATACCTCAGTAAAGAAAAAAAATTGCACAATACTCTCTAAAATTAAAATATTATAAAACAAACTTTCCTTATTGTCTTTCCAGTAAGAAAAAATGTCTTTAATTTTAGGGTTTTGAACACTTAAAATTATGGAAACAGTATTAAATGTAAGAGAGAGAGCAAAACTCTACTGAAAAGTAATATCATAGAGCCTAAATGTTTTTAATAACAAACAAAAAACAATAAAGGAAGCATTAGCCAGAATAGATTAGAAATCAAATCCAAAAGTATAAGTAAACATAAAATATGCATAATAAAGGAAGGAAAAATAAGTCATAAATAAATGAATAAAACACATGATATGTTTAAAATTTATGGAAAGATCTTTCTAATTAACAAAATTTGAAATCTTTGGCAAGTGCAATCACAAAAGAGAAAAAAAGACAAATACCAATATTTTAAAAGAAAAATTAAGATCAGAAAGAAAATCAAAACTGTAAAAAACTGACATACATCTTCACTATGCCATGATGCCTTCTGATAGTATATTTGTAGTATGTTTACGTCCCAGGACAGCAGAAATGGCAAGAAACCAATTTGAAAGCTACAATTACACAACAAAGTTTATGCAATCAGCTTTCTGATTAAGAAATACGTTATGATGCACAAGTCCCATTGTCCAACTTTCTAGAAACTTGAGGATTAAATATGAATCTCTTCTTCTAGTAATATTCTAAAACATTACAAGGATCAGTCATAAGTGAGTCCTTATTTTTTTTTGATCCATTAATGTAATAATAAGCATCCATTGTTAGAAACACAATATGTGGCAAGGATGAATATTTTAAATATTAATTACATGAAAAATTATCTGTGACAAAAATATTTTACAGATATTCTCCAAAAATACACAAATGTTCCTGAAAAGAGTATAAATATGAACAAACCCACTCCTATTAACTGCTGACTTATAATGAAGTACAGGGAGCCAGGAAGGGCGGTGGAAATCCTTTTGGGATCCCAGGAAGTGGAGCCTTTAAATGAGATTTATTTACGAAAGAGCCCTGTTTGGACCTAAAGTAAGCAGGAGCAGCAGCGAAACAAAGTGCGGTCTCACCTGAAGTCTAGCCTTGGCTTGACCCTGTGCTGAAGTCCAAGTGTGAATGGCAACTTAGAGTTCTTTTGCCTTCGTGTAAGGTCACCCTGTTTTCTCTCATGGGCTGTGATATGCCCTTTGGAGAGTTGTAACCTGGCTGGAATTTCCAGGTGAGACTAAGAAATCCTCCACTATTGAGTGCAGCTGTGATCTCAGAGCCACCAGTTAAAGCAGTTCGAGAACACGTGAACTTGCATAGTGAAGAGGGCCTGAGTAGACACCAGCAGCATCCGTTACTGGCCTGCATCGCCCTAGTCAGAAGAGGTGAAATGAAGAAGGAAATATCTGAGCTTTAAGGAGAAAGGGGCTGGGAAAGTACAAAACAGAAGATGGATTGAAAAGCAAACACAACTCATATCATTGTGGAATCAATGATTAGAAATGAGTAAAGAAGAATCAAGGTTAATGATTATGAAAAAAAAAGTTTAATTGAAGAGTTTTCTGAGTTAAAAAAGCCAACAGCAACATCTCTGCAATGCTTAAGATTAAACTAAACGCTTTCAGTTTATCCACAGAGAAGAGAACCTAATTCTTAATAACTTAGGGGAATAAAAGTAAGATTTTCTAAGTGGTACAGGTGAAAAACCAAATGTTATCTCATAAAAATGAAAAAATGATATAGTATCCTGTTTGAAAAAAAGCCTACCCAGGAGTACATGCTATATAATTCCATTTATGGAGCTTTACAGCAAACGAAACGAATGTAGGGTGGTTAAAAATCAGAACTGAGGTTTCGTGGCGTGGGTTGGGGAAGGGAGTGAAGGCCAGGGGCCATCCTGCCAGGATGCCAGCCACGTTCTCTGTTGCAGAGAGGAGTTTAGCTATGCAGGTTGCATGCATTATCCACCTGCACGTTTGTCAAAGTTCAGCTTGTCTTTATAAAATCTGTCTATTTTATTGTATATAAAATAGAAGAGTGAACTCTTATTAATGATATTCATAAAGAAATGTTTAGGAGAAAGTGTACTAACTCTTTAAAATTTATTTAAAAATGAGATGGATTGTGCAGGTGTCGAGGAATGGATAAAGGGAAGGTCTGATAGAGCAAGTATAATAAAGTGCTGCAGGTAGTGGCGCTGGGTGATGAGTGTTCATTGTAATGTTCTCAGCTTCTTTGTACGTGTGACAGTATCCATAAAGAAATACTGAAAAAAGTATGCTTGATGAACTCATCTTAATCCTGGGTTTATTTTATATTTTGATAAAATGTTCAGAGACAAAAATGGTCATTCATCCTTGCCACATATTGTGTTTCTAACAATGGATGCTTATTATTACATTAATGGATCAAAAAAAATAAGGACTCACTTATGACTGATCCTTGTAATGTTTTAGAATATTACTAGAAGAAGAGATTCATATTTAATCCTCAAGTTTCTAGAAAGTTGGACAATGGGACTTGTGCATCATAACGTATTTCTTAGGGAACTGCAGAACAACACAACATGCTGGATTTGGCAGTTGTGAGATGCACAAGTCAGAAAGCTGATTGCATAAACTTTGTTGTGTAATTGTTGAGCTTTCAAATTGGTTTCTTGCCATTTCTGCTGTCCTGGGATGTAAACATACTACAAATATACTATCAGAAGGCATCATGGCATAGTGAAAAAGCTGGTTTAAATTCCCTTATCACCAGACAGAAACTTCTAACCTCTTCCCTAAGATTTCTGATAATCAGTTTATTAATCTGTAGAACATGATTCTCAATCCTTAATTTACATGGCCATGTAAGTGATATATTAGAGTATATAAAGTTACTGACGTATCATAGCTTTTCAATATATATTTATTAATTTTCCATTCTATTAACATAAAAAAATAAAAGCACACTAATAATTGAGCCTAATGGTGGGCAAAATGGGTGAAGGGGGTCAATTGCATGCTGATGAGTGCTAACTAGATTTATCGTGGTAATCACTTTGTAGTATATACAGAGATCGAATTGTTAGGTTGCACACCTGAAATTAGTGTGATGTTACATATCAACTTTACCTTAATAAAAATAATAATTTAATTCAATAAATTGAATTCAATATTAACTGTTAATACAATGTTAATTAATTATAGTTTGAAAATTTTCCACAGACCTTTCTCGCTAATAATGACTTGAGGTCTAAGGACTGATAGTATTGTTGTCGTATTTTCAGGAATGCAGTTGCTTTGAGCAAATGCAGTTACATTGTTTGAAAATCCAAGCGCATCTGAAATATTACCACAGCAATACTTAGGGATGAACACAAAGATATCCAAATGACAATTTCAGCCACTCCAAATTAACATTATTAGATTGACAATTATGTTATGAATATTATTAGGGTCTATGCCATGTCTCTCTACTAATTTTCACAAAGGGCAAATACATACACACACACACACACACATTCCACAACCACAACCACCACCACCACCACCAAATACAAAGAAACAAAAATCAAATGCAATAAAACATACCAGAAACAACAAAGCTTGCTCTCCGTTTTGTGCAAAACTCGTAAAGGTAATAATCCAGTGAGCCAAGCAGTAAGAAGTGTTTATCTGTGCGGTGTGAAAGTAACATGATTCAGTCACAGCTACTATGTTTAAAGAGCCTCCTGGTACCGTCTTCCCCTGATATCAATACAAGTCAGACCTCTCGGTGACATATTTACGTCTTCGGTAAGTCACACGCAATGGGGCCAATCTAAATCGAAAGGGTTATTCTGCAGCTTTTCTAATTAAGGTGGAAAAATAGTTTAAAATAGAACAATGAGCATAAATATAGGCATAAAAATCGTTCTTGCCTAAATTAAAAGACATAAAACAAAAGTGGAAGTCACTAGCCTTAATGGTGAAATACAGGCATTTCAACCCAAAATAATGAGAACGTTCATGACTCTCAGCCATGGGCCTACATTTATTCTATGATGATTTTTCATCAGTGCCAATTTTGTAGTGTTCTAACATTCTGTTAAGTTCATTAACAGATATATTAAATATAACGTAATAACAATGAAGATATGTGAATATGTTAACAATTAGAAAGTATGAAATGACCCATGGCTTTAAAAATAAAAAAAAATAATAATAATACATTTTTAAAAAGGTAATGACACCTGATTTTTTTACTTCTCATCTGCCATTAGCTCTCCCTTTTCATCACTGTTGTTTTGGTCACGAAAAACTTCTGTATCCGAATCTGGCTTCCTTTATGGAGTCAGTCTTCCCCAGATCTGGTCCCCCTTTCCTGCTGCCTTCTATTTTTCCTGGCATTCTTGTCTTTTCCAAAGAAGGCCACCTTCTCATGATGTGCCCGAAGTAGCATAGCTTCAGTTCTGTCATTTTGGCCTCCAGTGATGTTTCAGGCTGCAGGACCCATTCGTTTGCTGTCCGGCCGTCCAGGGTGTCTGTCGAGCTCTCCTCCATTACCCTATTTCAGATGAATCCGTCTTTTTCCCCACATCAGCCTTCGTCTGTGTCACACTTTTCCATCTGTTCATAGTAACTGGGAATGCGAGGGTGTGAGTGACCTTAGCCTTGGTCTCCAATGGCACATCTTTGCTCTTGGTGACCTTTCCTACTTCTTCTAGTGCCATGCTTCTGCCTCTCAGCCTTGTCTTGAGCACTTGGCCGCAGTCTCCATTCATGACCGAACCAAAATAAGCAAAAATTGAACAGTTTCCATGTTTTCACTGTCTCAGTTAAAATTGTGTATGCCTTCTGAGGTCGTGACTTTTGTCTTCTTGATGTTCACATGCAGTCCTGCTTTGGCCTTTTTTTTTTTTTTTTAATTTTATTTCCATCAGAAGTCATTTCAAATCATTACTACTCTCTGCCAGCAGGACACTGTCATCTGCATATCTTGTTATTGCTGTTCCTTCCACCAATTTTCACTCCTTCTTCCTGTGAATCTAGCCCAGTTTTGTTGTTGTTTTTTTATTTGTTTTGTTTTGTTTTTGTATAATACATTCTGCATACAGATTAAGGAAACAGGGAGATAAAATGCACCCTTGTCTGATACCTTGGCCTGTAGGAGACCATTCCATCTCTCCATACTCTGTCCTGACTGTGGCTTCCTGTCCACAACACAGGTTATGACCAGGATAAACACTTCTTTCAGAACATCCCATGGCTTTGCATGGCTGGCACAGTCAAAGGCTTTGTTACAGTCTATAAAGCATAGACTAACCTTGTGAAATTCTTCGGAGCACTTCTGTGTCCCATGAGTGATCACCATGAGATCTTGAGTGCCCCTCCCTTTGCAGCATCCAGCTTGAACATCTGGCATTCTGGGCTCCCTATAAGGTAGAAACCTTTGTTGCATCACTGTGAGCATCACTTAATTGCATGAGAAGTGCAATGGCCTTACGATTATTGTGCCTCTTGGCATCACCTTTCTTGAATGTTGAAGTGTATATTGAACATCGCCAACCGTGGTTTTGTTTTCCGTATTTATTGACATGTTCTTGTTAGCATTTTGCCAGATTCAATCTCTGTGACTTGAACCAGATGTATTGGTCTCCATCTACCCCTGGTGACTTATTTCCTTTTTTTTTCTTTTTTTTTTTTTTTTTAGAGGTAAAACAAAGAGCTAGTTTATTGGAGAAAGTACACTCCAAAGAGGTAGGAGCACTCTAGCAGGAAAATGGCTCAGGAGCCAGACTTATTTCTTCCCCACACTTTCAGGGCAGCTTTCGTTTTTTTCCCAAGAAAATCGGCTCCTCTTCTTAGGGATCTTCTTCAAAGGTATCTGTCATCCATCTGTCTCTGCTTATAGATTTTCAGTATAATGTTTCCACCTTCTTTTTATATTCTTCCGGTCAGATAATGTGCTCACCTGTTGGTCATTCACCATTCCTAATCTTGGTCTTAATTCCCTTTTTATTTCTTGAATCTTAGGGTAGAAAACTCTTTATCTTTCCTTTTCTAAATTATTGTTCTCTTTTATATTCTTTCACTGACTATTATAATAACTATTTGATTTCTATGTAATATTCATTGAAAAACTATGTTCGGGATTTGAACCCTGCTTTTGTCAACTTTGCTTCTGCCTCTCAACTGTCTTTAACAACTTTTAATGTTTCTCCTGTTATTCATCTCAATTTTCTCCCTCTTACTTTTGATATGGTGCGGTTTTTTTCATGTTCTTCCCTAATATTTCTCATTTCAGTCCACATTCCTTCTGGTTCTTGGTCAATATGGTTTAACAGTACAAATTTGTCTTTCATGTGGACTTTAAATTCATCAGACATACTGCTGACATTATATTTTGGCTCTACGATTCTTTTAATAGTCTTGTTTAGCTTTACTCTAATGTTTGATATTACTGGTTTGTGGTCAGTACCACAATCTGCCCCGGTCTTGTTTTGGCGGAGAGAAGGCAGCTTCTCCGTCTCCTGCTCCCAGTTACAAGGTCTTCCTGATTCATCTAATAGCCATCTGGTGATAGCCATGTGTACAGTCATCTGTCTGGTTGTTTGAAGCATGTGTTTGCCATGGACAAGTTGTTGACTTCCACAAATCCACGAGCCAAATTCCTGCTTCATTTTGACTCATAGTCAAAAATTTTCTGATGATGTTTGATGCTGCTTTATTTCCTAATTTTGCATTCCAGTCACCTATAATTATAATCATGTCTCGTTTTGGTGTGTGATCAATTTCTTCCTGGATACTTGCTCAAAAGCTTTGAATCCTCTGTAGGTGTGGATGAGACGCACCCACACCGGGGAGGACAAGCTGCTTTACTCGGTCCATCAATTTAGATGCTCATTTCATTCAGAAACATCTTCACAGCAATACCCAGGAAAATGTTTGACCAAAATTCTGGGCACTCCACTGGTGCAGTCAATCTGACATAAGATTAACCACTCCGGGGTCCCTGCTTCACCCAAGCATAATCTCTTCCGTGATCACGGATACGTCTGTCCTACCTCCTCTCGGACCCAGAAGGTATATTTCTCTCCTCTCTGTCTTTGCTTCAGCAGCTCCATCTATCCTTTCTTCTGTGACATTCCACCCTCTGGTTTTCAGGCTTCTTCTAGTCACTCTTTTATTTCACAGTTTTCCTGCCTTTTTAATTGTTAAGCTTTCTAAAATTAGAAATTAAGTATATCTTGCTAAGTATCAAGTAACTCTATATAGAAACAGACTTGTAACACCTAAACCCACAGGCAACATGCTTTTTAGAGCTACAGAACTGTGAGCAGACATATGGTACGATGGATAACACTCTGGGAGGTATTACACATGCAAGAAAGATACATCAGAATGTAACTAAATTTGTTGTTTATTGCAAAGGGGGAGATGAGTGGAAAAAGAGGGAAAGAAGAAATTTAAACTATTGAAATTCTAATAGAGTAGACTGTTAGAGAGACATAAGCGGTGAGTCAGACTTTACAGTGTATGAGAGGTACCACATAAAATAATAAAAACTTGTCACTGAGCATTCTCCTTACTGCTGTTTTAAACGATCACACCTACTAAAATAATTGGTACTGGAGTGGGATTTATGCTATTAACTCTGGAAACTGCATGCATAAATCACAGACCTTAAAATTAAAGACCCTATGTCAACATTATCAAGTCGTAGGTTCAGTATAAAGTTGTAAAGAATAATTATACAGCGGCCTGAGAAAAAGGGGTGAACAAAATTATAAGTGTGCATGAGGATAAAGTACAATGATTCAGTAATACAGGAAGTACTTAGTATCGACTATGAAGGTTGAACCACCATTAAAGGACTTTCTTGCGCTCTTGAATTCTTCCTCTAACAGCGGTTCTCAACTTGCCTAATGCCGTGACCCTTTAATACAGTTCCTGGTGTTGGGGTGACCCCCAGCCATAAAATATTGGTAGCTGCTCTCTACACATGTGTGACTGGTCCACATGAGTACATTCTGCATCTTCCGATGGTTTTAGGCGACCCACAGGTTGAGAACTGCTGCATAAATTATTTCTAGAAACTGAACGGGAAATATGAGGATCTGGGAATCTTTACCAACAGAACATTCCAGAAGAACCTGCGTAGATCGTTATTGTTGTTGAGTACTTTTGATGCTAAAATGAGTGCATGAGCAATACAGAAACAGTTCAAGTAAACAGTCAAGGCTGACTTTCAATTAAGCAATTACATTTTGTTTGGCAGCAACTGGCAGTAATTGTTCAGTAACTCGTTTCATAAATATCTGCTTCTCCACACGGTTAGAACCAATGAAAATCCTTCCTTCTCTTGACCCCTACTAAGAATATCTAATTGGATTTTTCCTTTGTTTCATTCTCACAGCGCGTTAGGTATCCAGTTCTCACTTGCTCAGCATGAGCGTCTCTCTGCCTGTAATGCTGCCTTTAAGAGACAATGGATCATTAGCTAATGACTATAGTTGACAGTGATATTTGCTACAGAGCAATGTAAGGTAATGAAGCCAGTGACTAAAACCAAAAAATACAGACTATACTTTTAATAACTACAAAATACAGAACGCTAAACAGGATAAAGATATGCAGGTCCAAAAATGCATGTAATAGCCTTGTTGACATTAATAGTCAAAGGAAAGTTGAGATATAAAAACAAAATGAATCAGATCAAGATTACAATTGAGGATTCCAAGTAAACATGAAAAGGATAAATTTATTTTTTTAAAAACTACACACCCTTAAAATAACATTTGTGTTTAAAAGACAAGTGAAAAAAGAAAAATGCATATGTTTTGATATTATCTAAAGGTTAGCGTTCTTAAACTTTCTATTTGGATGAGTAGAGCTTAATACAGCAAGTGGAAAAATAGTTCATCTTAAGAACTCCTACAGGCAGACAGTTCAGTGTGGGGAGCAGAAGAAATGATTGTGTCTCCACTTTATGGCCAAGTGACAAGTGCTGTTCAGGGGTAGAACTCCCTTCATTGGGTCAGCATTGAGGGAGCTTGTTCATATCAATGTGATCCAGGCTGGGGAGGCCTTTTCCTTACATTCCTTGTGATTTTTTTGTTTGTTTACTTCCTTTACTCAGCTAGTGTTAGAAAATGAATTGTTGTATTTGTGTTATTTCTTGGTGCAATGTATGATTTTGAGGTTTTATCACAAACCTGGAGGGTATACATCTCCTGCTGTCTTGTTATTTTATTTTTTTTAATTCTCATTTTGTACCCTCAGCCACTTCTCTTCATTTTAATCATCACCTGCTCCTATTCACCCATCTATTGCTTTTCGTGCATTAGGGTGTCTGCGACTTGGCACCTATGGTGAGCTGGTCTATCTAATATGTAAATGAAAGAAAACCCAGTGTAGGTTATCCACAATCATTACTGAGACTTGCTTGTGTGCCTTGCTCATATTGTGAAAGACAGAATTTTATTTCTAGACTACCATGTACATGCCTACCCACTTGCATCAAGGAAGATCCATGGTGGAAACAAAGGGCAAAGGACTGGACATGTTAGAGGTGGAAGAGACTCTAAAGATGGTGAATTAAATTCCACTCGTTTTATAGACAAAGGAATAGGTCTTCTTCTGAATTCTCAAATGTTCACAACATAAATGACAAGCTTCCTTTTGAATGCAAGCAAGTTCATTCTGAACTACTAACATATACAAGGTCAGACAATTAATTTCGTGAACTCATCCTAGAAAAAGTGCTCCAGACCTCACTGCTGATGATTACTGAGGTCACCTTTCAAGTCCTCCCCTTGGGAAGCTGCGCACCGACGCCAGCGCCTAGTCCACCCTTCAAAGCAATTTTGGAATCTTCTTCTGGAATGGCCATCAGAGCTGTCCACATACCCAAAATCTGACAATTAAGTTTGTGAACTTGCCACCATGCACTTACATTGGCAGCCCTGTACAGACCAGGTCATAACACCTTACCAAATTGTTTGTACAGGGCTGCCAGTGTAAGTGCATGGTGACAAGTTCACAAACTGAACTGTCAGATTTTGGGTATGTGGACAGCTCTGATGGCCATTCCAGAAGAAGATTCCAAAATTGCTTTGAAGGGTGGACTAGGCGCTGGCGTCGGTGCACAGCTTCCCAAGGGGAGGACTTGAAAGGTGACCTCAGTAATCATCAGCAGTGAGGTCTGGAGCACTTTTTCTAGGATGAGTTCGTGAAACTAATTGTCAGACCTTCGTAGACCTGTGTGTGCGCCCCACCTGAGGAATCTAGAGAAATAGCGAATAAGGGAAACGAGGTGGCTAGCTGACTGGGCAGGTGAGCGTAGAAGAACTGCTCCTGGTGGAAATGGCTTAAAGCCGTGGAGTTTGTGAAACTCAAGTGGCTCTCCCGAACCAGAGTATCCTTCAGACATCTGCAGCACCTGAAAATGCAAAGCTTGTTTATGAGACAATATGGTGACAACTTCACTGTCTCCCTTAACACTCCTCTCCTCAGTCGCTTCAACCCTACTCTGCCCACAAAATTTACCTAAATGATTGAAGAGCTGTGAAAGCGTACGAGCAATAGCATTCTTTCCTCCTGCAGGAACCCAGAAAGTGTCATGTCTCCCAAAAGACAAAGTAAATCTAGTTTTCAATCAGGTGTGAATTTCGATTACTATAAAAAACTACAAGTATTTTATACCTGAATTGAAAATGTGTTGTTTCTTAATGCAACTGTGAGGACTTCTATTACAGGAGTAAGCCAAAATCATGGCACTGCCTGCATTTTCAACCAAGGAAATAGGAAAACTTTTATCACTAAATACATTTTAAAAAGACAGCAGGAGAGAAAAACAAAGATGCTTTCTGATGATATCCGCAGGTCTTTGCTGTTCAATGCACCATGACAAATCATTTGTGCTTTCAGTAACAAAAATGTAGAAATACGTATGTTCAGAGGATGTAAAATTTACAGGTGCCCATTAGACTCAAGTGTATCATGAAAGAACTAGAGTTTTCTAGCTCGAATCTTGTCTCTAAGTAAGCCTTAGCTTTGCAAATGGTGGACGTTCTAGTCAATTCAGTGCACTTTCACACTCCAAATGAATAGCGTTGCAGGCAATTCAGGATATGTAATTCAGTCTGTTAAAGGTAAGTAGTGATTCCACAATTCTTTCTCCTTTTTCTGCCTTGGTCCTTGGGCTGACTTCGGTCCCCAGAAATTAATGGTAGGGTTGGTTTTGTCTGCAGGGGAAAGATTTTCCCCTACCCTTCCTGATTCTTTTGGGGTGGTCTAATGATCAAATTGACATAAGACAGAGGAATAGAAAACATTAATTTGTATATATGGAAGTCTCATAGATATAGAGCCCAAAGCGATTCTCAAAGCAGGGTGGCTTTTATACTTTTCAGACAAAGAAACTAATTTATGAAGACCTGACCAGGCAAAGAATCTTAGACTTGAGTAGCAATGGGAAAGTAAGCGGAGTTCGTTTCACAGCTTTCTTCACCTGGGCTTTCTGTGTCTGGGGATGAGAATGCATCTCTACCTCCTGATGCAGGGAGGGTACTTTTTCAAGAGAAGATTAATTTTCTGCTTTCCAAAGGACAAGGAGGGATCAGAGCATCCTTCTTGCACTGGCTGTATCTTAAGTAACTTTAATTCAGAACAGTCAGTATGCCAAAGTGGCATATTTGGGGGTGGCAAACGGTTGCTCCCCTACTGTTTTGTTCTGGTTGGTTTTGATAGAGTGCAGCTCATCTCCTTCTGCCACGGAGTGTATACGTCTCACCTCTGTGATCTACTAAAGTATCCATGTGTGTTTAGGTTTCCTTCAGCAACCAGCTCTGAACATTTGATATTCTTCGCTCTGGCATTGCAAGTCCCCTTGGAGACTGCGAGTTAACTGGTCTACCCCATGGCACGCTCTACTATTCACTGTGGGAGGCATAGGGATACTTTGGATGCTCTTCTCTCTATGACAGGGCCATATGGAGGTGACATCTGCAAGGGCCGTTCTCTCAGGCCTCCTGCCCAGCTGCCAGTGAATTCTGCAGTAAAAACTGAACGGCAGTGGAAGGAGGTGTCCATAGCTTTTTCTTTCACTTTTAGGCACAATGCTGGACACAGGAACTGATAGGTCATTATCTAAAGAAATACATTAAATTCAATAAAACTAAAACTACATCACTGAGATATAAATAATTAAAACATTACAGCAGACACAAGAAAACATCCAATCACAAAAGTGATGATTTAATTGGAGGCAAACTTTTTTTTTTGGTTTCCAAACAACATAAAACATTCAGCCACAAATACACCAAAATAAATACTAACTTGCTTTGTTTAATTCTGGGAATATGTATGTGTCTACTTAGATATATTTCAGTTTTACATTTGTATATATAATTATTGCATAGTTTACATATAAGCATGTTCAACCACAATACACTGAATTTGCCCCCATCCTTAGCATATCTCTGTAGCTGGGGTCCCTAACTCCCTCCACCACACTGTCTTCTCAATAGCCTGGAGTTGATTAGCTTCTTCTTTTTTTAATTCTTGGGAATATCTAGCTGCTTTCTTCTTTTAATTTAAACTCAAAAGCAAAGATATGGGCAAACTGACATCAATGTAGATAATGGAGTCTTGGGAATGGGAGAAAACACAGTCAGCAATAGCGTGGAAATTTATTCTTTCAAAGTGAGAGGGTGCTTGCCCCAGGAAAAGAAAGAAGGAAGGTTAGCTGGCCGAACTTCCTCATCAACGTGGCAGACCTCTTGACAAAGGCACTAGAGATATTAGAGACTCTTTATTCATGGAATGCTTTTAGCAGGAGGTACCTGGTCAGTCTAGATTTGCTTATGGTAGATGAATCTAGAATATGAGGATTCATAGGGCATATGTCCCTGGAACAAGTCATGTAAGCTGTATTCAGGCACACCTCCTTTTATCATGCCTCACTTTATTGCGCTTTGCAGACCGTGCATTTTTTTTACAAATTGAAAGCAAGACCTTCCATCACCATAAAGATTATGATCCCCTGAAGGCTCAGATGATGGTTAGCATTATTTTTTAGCAATAAAGTATTTTAAATTAAAGTATGAACAGTTTTTAGACATAACGCTATTATATACTTGCTAGACTACAGTAAATATAACCTGTTATATTATGAACTGGAAAATCAAAGAAAATTGTGCAACTCATTTTATTGAGATTTTTACTTTATTGTGCTGGTCAGAAACCAAGCTTCCAATATCTCTGGGGTCTGCTTATAGTTACTTATTTCCTCAAAATGATTGGTAAAACTATCAGTTTGGTGCTGGATAAGAATCACTAAAACATGTGATTCAGACTTGACAAGTTGATTTTGTTATCTCAAATACCTATAAGTCACTTCATTTCCCAAATATAGAAGCTGATATATAATACAGAAGCAATCACTGTGAAAGTAGCATGGTTAGGAAAAAAAATCATTATAGTATTGATTTGACTAAGATTTGATTATTTCTTATAAATTAAGGAGCTTATAAAATTTTGCAAAAATTAGAGAGAAATGTGTTTTGCTGAGCGTCTTTTATAAAGCATTTATACTTCTCAGGAATTACTGCCTCTTGGGTTTTCCCCAGATTTTATTTTATATCAAACCTACTGAAAGTTACTAGAATAATTAATGACCACACATACATCCATCACCTAGATTCACTAATTGTTAACATTTTCCATGTTTATTTTTATCTCTATATCTAAATACATACTTTATTTTGTTGATCTACTTAAAAGTAAAATTTGCAGATTACCCCTAAATAGTTCACCATGTATTTTCTAAACACATTGTTTTATAGAACCACACTATCATTATCATATCCAAAGAAATTAATGTTTGTACAATTATATTACCCAATATAGAGTTTATGTATGAATGTTTCCAAATTACTCAATAATGTTTTTATACCTGCTCTTAATTTCTACTAGTCAATTTTGAGGATTTTCTCACTTGTAGATGACAGATACCTAATTCAAACTAACTAAAGTATAAAAAGGAAATGTATTCACTCACATAACTGAGAAGATACAGGTAAATTTCAGACCGAGCCCTAAGGACTCAAATGTCATAGTCAAGTCTCTCTCTCTCCCCCTCTCTCTTTCTCCTTCCCTTCATCTTTCCATATTACTCTACTTTCTGTTCATGTCATTCTCAGACAGAATTTCTCTATGTTGTGCAAACATAACTTACATTATTCTTACTTTTTTAAAAGAAAAAAACATTGTTCTCCTCTAAGAACTCCAGCAATTGTCTCAAGGATTTATTTCACTGGCCAAGTCTGCCTTTGGGTCATAAGCTCATTCCTGAAATAATCACATTGTTCAGGCCTGGGGCACAGATCTACTCTTTGAGTCAATTTTGAAGTTAACTCAGCCTAAAGCATGGCATGGTGAAGGAGAAGGAGTGGGTGTCCAAAAGGCAAAAAAAAAAAACAAAACATTCAGATCAATTGAAAAACAGTAGGAAGTGTCAATACAGCCTTGAGCTGAGAATGTAAAGATAAATAAATGCTCCAAGCCAAGAAGCTCGTGCTGTGTAGTGCAGGAGACAAACATGTCGACAAATGCACACAAAATTGCGTACCAAGTGCCATGATGAAGGAGGTATAGTTCAAAGCTAAGTCCCGACACAAGACTATTTACCTTCCTGTGTAAAATGAGGAATAAATACTTATTTCTGCCCTTCATGCCAATACAACATCACTATATAATTATCATTGATTTTGGTTTGGAAATTGTTCTTGTATCTTAGATGGCCGAAAGACTCCAAATAGGCTTTTTCCGGGTCCGAGAGTAAAAAGTCCATTGCTTCAAATCTACTTTTGGGCACCCTGTTATTTTCAGCCACTTGGCTAAGCCCTGGAATAAAAGATGGCCCTTGTGTTGAAGAAGCTTCAAGTTCAAGAGGGCCACAGTAGAAACTCGCCTCGGTAGTGACGTCTTTCCTTATTTATGGGTCCCAGTGCTTGTTCTTCTTGAGTCACCCACGTCTCATTTCCTGTCAGTGTCCGGCATACTCTGGGCACTGATTGCGCTCTGATTTCTGACTGACGTGAGTCTCCTTGGTTCTTGGCTGTCCACCTACATTTCGGCCCCATCCCTCCCCTGACTGCATTTCTTTAAGCAGATATACTGTTTTGCTTCACCTAAAGTTTTTGACACCCTGGCATGCACACCTTTGTGTGACATTGCTTTTAAAAGCTCAAAGCAGAACTCATAAAACAAATGTCTTATTTTATATTTCCACAGTAATAATAAAAAGTCAAGAAGTAACATTATACTGTCTCTAAATACTAAATATGACATTTGCCTCGGTTAGCCAACAAGTCTGAGATATAACAGTTTTTCTGCCCAAATTCTGCCTGATAACCCTTAAGATACAGCTCTGTCACTTTGCTTAGAATTAATTATCAAAATAAAATTCATGAAATAAAATAAAGGTGGGATACCTTAATAAAAATGTTAAGGACTCTTTCATTAATATTGGCAAATTGCTCTCTCAAAAGAACTAATCTTCACTCAAACCAGTAGCCTATGAAGGTGTGTTTCCTCGTTTCAAATCTTTGCAAAGTTGAAAGGCATAAGATGGTTTACGAGTTTCAATTTGTAATTTTTTGATTATTTGTGACAGTGAACATTTATAGAAAGATTAAATATACATTTGAATTTCTTCCTACATGAAATGTTTATTGTTATTTTTGTCTTGGGATGTTAGTGCTGATGTTACCAACCTACATCTAACCTCATAGCACATAAGTACTAATCTACTATCTAACATATTTATGATAAATACTTCCCCATTTTACTTGGTTGGCTTTTACATATTTAATTTCTTGGTTTAAATATAAACATACATTTAATGATGGTTCGATTTATGTCTAACTCGTATTCGTATCATGGAATGCAACTCATATAAAGGAGACTAATATTTTTGCATCAAACAAAAATGTATGCACATTTATGTATAAACATTTCAGCATAATGGAGATCATTTTGTAGTACACTAAAGAAATGGTCGGATTTACCATAAATACAGCTAATGACAGACATAGGTAAGAAGAACAACCCAATGTTTCAGGATTATAGAGGTAAATTACCTCCTTTTGTCATCTACTACTAAGCAGTCTCATTTGTATTTTGGTCAAAGTGAAGGGGAAGATTTAATGTAGATACATAATTTCAGAAAGAAATTCACCCTTATTGGAGTGCACAGTTGTAATTGGGTTGACATTTCTTTCATGAGCCTTTTCAATTATCTGCATTGTCTCTCTAGTCATTAAAACCTCTTTCACCACAATTACCCCTAATAATTTAAAAGTTGACACTAGTATCTATGTTAATAGCATGTAAACACCGATTAGGTGGATAATGCACCTGTCAGTTCAGCCAGGAAGCCCTAAAAACAGAGTTATCAAATAGTGAGAGGTCACAGGGACTTGACAACTACCCTGTGACTTCTGAACAACCAACACAGCACTTTCCCTTGCAGCTAATGCGTAATTAAGGAGGTCGGTGAGCAAAGGGTGTTTATTTCCCTTAAAATTGAAGACATTAAAAAAAATTTCTTCCTTGTATTCTGAATTATTGCTCAGACCTGTCATCTTTGTTAACCTCAATAAAGGAGATAAACTGAGGCAAGTTCAAGTTAGCAAAAATTGAGTTTATTTGGGAATAGCCGAGGATTTGTAATTCTGGAAATGCCTACCATAACAAGCTATAAGTGAGTTTGTTTAGGGTTCAGGATGGGTCGTATTTATGGGCAAGGAGTGCAAGGAGGTAGAGGTCTAACCAGCATCCAAGCAGGAAGTTCATTGAATTGAGGATGGGAGAGATTCTTGGCACATGTTCACTGGTCAAGGGACAAGTCTCAGCCTTCCATAAATCAGGCATTGAAGTGGAAATCCAGTTTTTAAGTTCCGTTCTTCTGGGGGCACATGCATCCATTTTATCTCCTCCTCCTCCTCTATTTTAGATTGAGATCCCTTCATGGCTTCTACTCAATTTAGCATCATGGCAGGTAGATCCTTGCAAATTTTATTTTTATATGTAGGGCTGTCCATCATGGCTTGTCTGGGTACTAAAGGAAACCAAATTTGAAAAGAGAATTCTAGTGAATCTCAAACTTTACTGAATAAAAGGAAGAAGAATGAGGTAACCAGCTCATATTGGAGAAAACCAATAATGGCCCGAGAGCACACTGGAATATACGAGTACCCACGGTGCTGAGGCGAAGCTGTGGACTGAGGAATAAAAGACGCAGAGTGGTGAGCCAGGCGAGGTCTCTGCTGAACAGCTGAGCCCTGGGAAGGTAAAGTCTAGGAAATGAGTAGCTTACCCAAGAAATAGAATGCCCTCTCTTAAGCATATTAACTAAATGATGGAAAACATTAATCATGTCATAACAGATTGTTCCCTGGGCTAATATGTACATTATCAAAATGGAAGACACCTATAGCTGGAATCATCCCTTTGAAAGTGAAAAAAAATAATTATTTTTCACAGGTAAACACAGGCTTTGGAGTAATGCCAGAGCCACTTCTCAAACAGGCTTTGTAGAGCAGCCTTTGAAAATCTACCCAGTAATAACCAATGACTTTAGAAAACCAAATTTGTATCAAAGGAGACATTTGTTTACTATAAACTCTCCTCATGATACACTCTTAGCTGTCCCCATTCTGCTGTCAAAGTTTCTTTGAAATGCCAATTGTTAACAGCCAGTGGCTTTCAGACTTTGGAAATGTGCTAGTGTTTCTTCTCAACTGTGCTCCTTCTGAAAGATCAAGACTATCCACACAGAGAGCTCCCATACTGTTGATGTTAAAAAACCTCATTTAGCTTGTTACTGGCTTATTTCACAACTCATATCTAATAACAAGAAAAGTTGAAAAATTATTTCCATAAATAGAGTGGAAATGAAAAACAGGAAACTATGTTAAGGAGAGAAATTTCAGGTCTTTCTTGTCTTTTGAAGAAAAATGCAACCCAAGTAAAATATATAGGCAAGACCATCAGAGACAAGATACTAAGCTTAACCTTAATTTGAAGTGGAATTTTGAAGGCATAAAAATAGTACGCCTTTAAAAAAACACAAAGCAGAACTCAAAATTGCTTTCACTCATTAAAATGCAATCAAGATTTTTTAGTTTTAATTGGCATGTCATTCACGATATGTCACCTCTAAAACTCTATATGATCACTAAATGGGTTTTTGCACAGATTTTAGGTACAAGCTCAAATTCATTTCCAAACACAGATTTTGGCTTCACAATCCTGACAGAAAATGTGGCTTTCATGGTTTCCTGTAGATTCTTTAAACTGTAAACTATTCCAGAAGTTCCCATATGTGCTGGCATCTCTCTCCAATCCAGTTTTGAAGGACAAACTAAATTTAATGTAAAAGCTTTGAATGAGATTGTAGTGGTTTCTAAAAATAAAATTTTAAAAGTAAAACAAATTCAACAAAGCTTGCTGTAGTGGGGGGAGAGACAGACAGACAGACAGACGGGAAGATAGGCAGTGAGAGTACTTCAATTCTTATTTTCCTAGGATAATAATAGTGAAATTGTGGGAATAGAAGAAGTTGGGAAAAGTAGTAAATATAATTCAGCAAAACAGCAGCAGCAACCAACTTCAAGTATGCTTTGTTTCCTTAAACACTGAACCATTTTTACCTGGGTATTTCTATGGTTAATATGAACCTTACTTGTTCTACATTAATAATCGTACATCCCTATGTGGAAGCCCTGGCTCAAGTAATAAGAAACACCTTCAATTGTAGGCTTTGTCTATGGAACTTAAAAAAAATGTTCCTTTAAAAATACAGTTTCAAAATCTCTACCAAAGTCTGGAGTAATGAAGTTTGGAATCCGTATTGTTTACCAACTGTAGAATCGTGTTAAATATGGAATGACGTCCAAGTCCAAATGTGAGTCAGCAAGACCTCATCAGGCATTTAAACCTGGGTGAGAATGGACCCATCCCCTTTAACATTCACCTGCTTGCAATTCTTCTTAAATAAACAGTGCTACTATGTTAGCAATTGGAGGAAGGCAGATTAAAAGGCAGAATGACTGATTAATTAAGATGAAAGGAATGCAAAACACAAGGGAACCATCAAGACATTCTGAAAGCTAATCAGCTGTTAAATTCCCAGTGTCTGTGTGGTGAACAGTGTCACGCTTGCCTCCCTGCTTTAAGTCAGTGGTCATGCACCTGCCTGGCTGAAAAAGTTAAACAGAAAAAATAGAAATTTAAAATGGAATTACTATTATAAAGTTTTTTATTAATGCTTAGAAGCCATATTGAGTATATGTTTTAATGAGACAAAGACATCCCCAATCTTTGAAAAAAGAAAAATTCATTGCTAAGTTTGTGTTTTAACTATCATCATCACCATTATTAATATTACCAGACCATGTTTTACTCAGTTTTAGGGGAGCTCCCTAAAAGAATATAATGAATTTATCAAAACTTGACCCAATAATTACAAGGTAAGACCATGGACAACTTCCTTCAAATCCAGGCTTTTAGCATTTAACAGCTTTACATCCACAAGCTTTGTGTTCTCATAATCAAAATATAAAAACATCTGTTATCAATTCTGACTTAAAGTTGATACAGTGTTCAGCACAAATAATGCCCCTTTTTATTTACAAAATCCCAAGTGTGTAATTCTGTAACTAACAGTATCATAGCTACACTAACATAACTACTTTAACAAGGGCGTTACTTCTGCCACACCCTGTGTTGGGGCACACTCTGATAGGCCGTATTACATTGTGCAGTATGGAATGTGTCTGTGATAAGGAAGATTTACTTTCCTCCCTCAGTGACACCAGGCCCAGGACATCGACTTGATTTGCCTGTGGTAACTGAGTAGAAGTGATATGTGTCATATGTGGGTGGAAGTTTTGAGAAGCATCATGTGGTTTTTCCATTATAGATCGCTTTCTCTCTTCCACAAGACTAGTAATACTTCAGATACAGGTGGTCCATCAGCTGGGTTCCAGAGTGACTATGACGCAGAGTAAATTGCCGACAATTGAGGGTGGATGTGTGGCATGAGGAAAAAATAAGCCTTTGATTTTGTAAGACAGTGAGATTTAAGAGTGGTCACTGGGCCACAAGGTGGGCTTTCCTAAAAGACATAAGCACTTAGCCCTGATGCATCGTAAGCACGCTAACTCTGATAATCAATGTAAGAAACTTCAAGAATCAGAATATTTTCTCCCATGATGTGTCATTAGAAAGAAGTGTATGTAAAAAAAAAAAAAAAAAAAGGAAGAAAAAAGCTATTATCCAGATTACAGAAACCTGCTAAAAACAAGCAAAATTCTGGAGTGTGATCAAGATCCTTCACTTGAACAAACTTTAGTCTGGCTTTCCTGAGTCCTCTCCCGAGAAGCCTCCTCTGAATACTGCCTGTAGTATCCAGGTTTAGCACAAATGCTACTGAGTCAGCTTAGCAGGAATTTCTTATTCTTGATACCGATCGAACTCCTAACACCTACTATCCGCCAGGTGATTCCTCATCAATCACCCTAGCCTGCCTCCAACAAGAGTTCTGTTAGGTGGTTGAGCCAGTCTCCCCAGACTTGATTTCTCCTTTCAGGACTTTTCCATTTGCTAATTGCTCCCACCACACACACTCACACACACACACTTGCTACTTGAGTATAAATTCCTATTTGTTCTATTTAGAACAAGCCCAGTATGTAGAATAGAGCCCTATTTTATTCCAACGTCTCCCTTCCTCTATGGCAGTACTTTCTTTCTTTTTACATAAAAACTATGTTCACAGCTTGAGCTGATTTTCTCCAAAGTGTTTTTCCTTTTGTCAGTTAAAGAACATATTTCTAAGTCATGCCATTGTCTATTGATGCTCTGTCTATAATTACATAGCAGAGTGAGTTGTCTTGTTAGGTTATTGGTAGATGGTGACAGAAAAAGATGATGTATATATGTTTTACCACATTATGCAGGCAAGTGAGGCAATAAACAGAACCGGGACCAGTCACTGGGTAGGAAAAAATGTGTAAAGTCTTGGGGATGGGTGGGAATGGAAACCCTCATTTGCATTTTGGAAAGTATTACTAAGACTTCATCCTGATGGTGACTCTCCTGCAAGATTTTAGGTGCAGTTCAGTAAGACTGTTAATGACTATATTAAGTTCTTAGAATTTGGCCTATTAATGATTACTGTACGTTGAGTCCCAAGGCATGAAAAGGTCAATAAGAATTGTCGATAGGCTCTTGCTGTTCCTAATAGAGCCTCCACTAGATGATACAGATTATAAAAATGGTCAATGGCTGATGACTGAGGCAAAACTGCAGGTAATCAGTCTATAGAATGCTGGCCTCAGAAGTCCTTAAACATTATTAAGAAAGAAAGAAACTGAAATAGAATACATATAAGGGCTGTCCAGAAAAAAATCCAGCCATACAGGCCTCTATTTTTCATATTGCAGGGCTGGATACTTTCTGGACAGCCCTCATATATTCATTCATTTTGTTCTTGCATTTGTTCATTCAGGAAAAACATTATTGAATTAAGTCTTGACCATGTCTCTTCACTGTGCTAGAACCTAGGATTTACTGGGTAGAATAATCTCTTACATAGGCAGCTAAAATAGCCACTAGTGGGCCCCTAGTTCTCCTCTCTAAATATTTGTTTTCCATATGAAAGCTAGAATGACCTTTCAAAAAGTAAACTAAATTATGTCATTTCCATCCACAAAACATCCCAAAGATTCCCCATCATGTTTGGACTGAAATCCAAATTCCTAGCCATGGCCAGCACAGACCTTACAGGACCCCTTTCTACTTCCCTGCATTCATCTCAGGCCACTCTGACTGACTCGCTCTACGCTAGGGACAATGACCTTCTTGCAGTTCTTAGGATTTTCCAAATACACTGTCTTGTCAAGGCCTCGGCAAATGCAGTTTCCTTTGCTTGTTACTAGTTTGTCAACATAAAGTAAAATGAAACTAAAACACATTAAACTCTCAAAATAACACATAAAAAGAAAAGAAGCTTTAGTATTGCATTCTATCTAAATATAATTGATTTTACATAATTTTCACTGATGAGGTAGAAGGCTTAAACTAAAATCACATGTAACAATACCAAATGGAGTTTTAACTTTGTGAAGAGGTGCATTGCTCAGTATTATATGTATATATAATATGCATGCTTTTTCTAATTACTAAAGTAATATATGCCTATTATAAAACCCTTAGAAAATGTTATAAAAGCAAAAAGAATGAATATTTTTTATAATTCATAATCAATTTCTAATCAGTGTTGAATTGACATTTTGTTATGTATTATTCCACATTTATTTATGTACTTATTAATATCTTGATATACTTATACAAAATACATATAAATATGCAAATAAATATATTGTAAATTATTTACCTATTTTGAAGCATAATTTTTTATTTTTTCAATATATTACAAACATTTGTAATGTTAAAATATGCTTATATAAAATTTAATGACTATGATAATCTATCATATTACATAATGCATCATAATTTTAACCATTTCCTTTTAAAGATTTACTTTTTATTTTGTTTATGTCAAGCATAGAAAAAAATGTGCTCAAAAAATATTTTTAAATACTATAGTAGTTAAATTTATAATAAACTTTCTGTGTACATATCTGATTATATGTTTAAAACAAATACTTAGAAATGGAAACATTGAATTCAAATGTATGAACAGCATGAAAATTTTCAATTATAGACTTTGTTCTACACAACACATTTTCATAATAAAGTGGAGATAAAGTGTTTAAGTTATATACTATCTATTTTATGCAGTGATAGCGCAAAGATAGCCTAAATATAGTAACCATTGGGAACTAACTTTGTTGAAAAATCATTGCCCCAAAAATATACAGAGTGGCCCAAATGTAATGGGTATGCAGTTGAATCCGTGAAATTCATCACAGCAGACCAGAATTTGTGGTGTACTCAGTGTCACAGTGTGAACAGGTTCAGTTGCAACATGGATGGAAGATATTTCAAGCACTTACAAGGTTATACAGTGTTAAACAAATGTAAATGTAATAAGCAACATAATAAAATGCAAATAAACTATACTGTATACCTACCTGGGGGCCACCCTGTATATTGTGTATCATAACCATGTGGAGTGAGGGTCCTCAAGTAAGATCTTTGGAAGGAATATTAATTGTCTTGCCAATGATAATACTGGTGATGATAGGAAACAACAGACTGAATTAAAAGGAAAATGTTTTTAAACTCTGGATTTGTTCAGTAGTGTTTAGACTATAGCAAAAATATAAATGTAAAATCTACATTTATTGTTGAAATTCCTGGAAGAACAATAACTGTGTTTGTTATATTGCAATATAAAAAATGATAGTTTCACTGGGGAGAAAGTGGTTAGGAACTAAAAAGTCCGAACATTTCTGTGTCTTAACCTCCTTGTATCCATTTGCTCTTTCACATCAGATATTTTGATAATAGGAAATTTCTTAGCAAAGTTAAATTTGTAGTATTATAAATGAGCCATGCACTTATTCCCAAATAGACTTTCTAAATAAGAGAATGAAATTATATTTTTACTAGCAATACTGAGATGGGCCATTTATCTGCTTTCTTTTCTCATTCAAATAATAACATTTTGAAAATATTTAATAATGAAAATGTTGCAGTGATCTAATTCTCACTTATTTGATTGCTGAGGTCTACCTTTTTTTCCCTTTTAGTTCTGTACATTATCTGTGCTTTTATAAATAAATTATCATATTTATAAATTACCCACTTTTCTGTTCAGTTGTTGCGTTTTTAAGTGGATCCTTTTATCTACACCTATTATTTAAACATGAGAAAAGAACAAAGAAATTTAGGTGACTATTTATATGTTACTATTAATGTGGACCCACCTCAGGTAAGGAGTGCAGATAAAAACACAATTTTACATAAAATGGGTTTATATTCTAATCACTTAGATGACAAATATGTAATATTTTAACAATATTAACTAACAATGATGTTGGATGTATGGATATTTATTGTATCATGTGTTCATCATGATTGAAAAATGCACACTCTAGTAATTCCGATGACATTGAATGTACAAGTGATCTTTCCCATTAGCTCTGATATTGTAGGTTCCATTAAGACTTTGTCCTTTTCTGCATTTGCTTCTCTTTGCAAGAAAAACAAAGTAAAGAATGTATCTTATTTCAGTGCAGTCACTCCATTTAAATGGCTCTGAAACATCAATGACCATAGCTATTGTTTCTCATTAATTTTATGCTCATATTAGTATGCAGTAACATAAATGTAATTATAAATTCATTAGCTGTTAATTCATGCATACTTTTTCTCATTTTTCAATAGCAAATTCAATTTCTAATTATTAACACTCTTGGGTCTCCACAATGTTTTTTCAATGTATCATAGTTGATAAATTTCCCATTGAAATGCCTCATCATATTTACCAATACCTGGAAAAAGAAATAGCTTCTCTCAAATGCAATACTGACTAGTAAGAAAGCTAGTCGTTATAATGTGTTTTGAAAAGATTATTTGGAAATTTGGAATATATACACATATATAAAATAAAATAGAGATAAGTTTTTATAGAATAGCTACTGAGGGTGACAAAACATAATGCCAATAATTAATGGCTCGAAATAAAATTTTAAAAGAATCCTAAGCAATGCACATATGTTTCAGACTCACAGAGAGATTTATAATTGTGTCCTAGCTGGAGGTACAGTCATATTATGCTGGATGATTACATCCTTTTCACACTACATTTGTATTTAGATTACAACCATTCAAAATAGATAACTAAAGAGACATTAAAAGGAAAATAAATTCTGAAAGGTGGTGATGGAAGGAGAAAAGTCAACGTACGTTTTCTAGGTGGGGTCTCAGGGGGATCAGGGGTTTATCTCACACGACAGGCAGCGTTTTGGCAGAGCTGTTCTGGCCCACCGCCCACCAGCAAGTGTGAAAGTGTCACTGAGTAGCAATGGGACACGCCGATGCCAATGGGGTCCTTTAATTAAGGCATAGGAACAGGGAAACAAACACAGCAAAACCAGGCTCATAAAATCACATCCTGAAAAAGGAAAAGCTGTACAAAAGTAGATTCCTGAAGGGTGGAGTGCAGTTAAAGAGGTATTTCGGAACACGGATCGTCTCTAGCCTGAGACACCTGATGGATCCGCCTAATTTCCGTCTGTTTGCTCGACGCTTCAGTTCTTTCTGCCCGGAGAAAAAGAAACGACTTTTGGATTCCTGTACAGCTTTTCTTGTCGGACTGCTTTATATATTTATTTATCTATCTACTTATTTATTTTTGCCACTGCTGAGATTACTCTGAAAAGAAATAGATTTTATTGACATTCAACCGCACGTATTTAAAGTATATGTAGTTTAAAATAGATATTTATACTTATGAAACGTTACCACAATTAAGAAAAGGAAAACTTCCCTCAGTCCGAAAGTTTCCTTTTGCCTCCTTTGTAATGACCTTTTCCACACCCTACACTCTCCCTACCCCTCCCTAATTAAATTGTAATAATTTTATTAGTTTATTTAAATTGTGAATAATTTTATATAAATGGAATTATACAATAGCAATCTTTTTTTTAGTTTATCTCCCTCAGCATAATTAATTTACGTTCACCTAGCTGTGGTGTGCGTGGGCATCACTTCTTATTGCAGAATGGTTTTCCACTGTGCAGATAGCACACAGTTTGTATACAATTTACCTGTGGGCAACATTTTAGTTGGTTCTAATTTGGGGCTACTTCCAATAACGTTTTTTATGAATATTCATGCATAAGTATTTGTATGATCACAGGGAATTTAGGATTACTGGATCATGAAGTGAAGTTTTTTTAGGTAATTGCCAAACTGTTTTTTAAACAGTTGCATCGAGTGTTCCTGTCAACGTCTTAGGAATGCTAGAGTTTCTCCACATCCTTTCGGACAAAGTGCACGGCTAGTGTTTTCTATTTTAGCTGGTCTAGCAGTTGTGTGCTGGATATTACTGTGGATTTAATTAGTATACTCGTAATCACTAGTGATTTTCAATATAGGGTCATGTGCTCATTTGCGATCTGTATACCTTTTTTGGGTGAAGTGGCTATTCAGATCTTTTGCCCATTTCTAATGGAGTTGTTTATTTTGTTACCAAGTCTTGAGAGAATTTATGTATTCTAGATACAACAAACATAAATGTGGCAATAGGTCTTGCCGTTCTACGGCTTGTTTTATTATTCTCTTAATAATGACTCATAGAGCAGTTCTTAATTTTGTTGAAACCCAATGTATCCATCTGTTCTCTTTCAGGAGCATGCTTTTGGTGTTGTATCTAAAAAATCTTTATATACTCCAAGTCACAAAGTTTTTTTTTTTTTTCTGTATATTTTATTTTAGAAGATATAAAGTTTTTATGTTACAGTTAGGTCCATTTTGAGTGTTTTTTTAAATACAGTCTGTGGTATGAATCTAAGTTTAATTTTTATATAAGGATATAAAAATTCCAATAGTTCCAGAATTATTTCTTGAAAACAATGTCCTTATCCCCTGCACTGCCTTTGCAGCTTGGACAAAAAAATCAGCTGTTCCTATATGTGTGGGTTTATTTCTGGAGTCTCCAATTGGTTTCAATGATCTATCTGTTTGACACCAATGCTACATTGTCTTTACTGCCACCTTAAATAATTTATAAAAACAGGTAATTAATTATCTACATGTGTTGTGTTACAGCATCAACTAAAATCCAAAATATCATCTAAATATCATCAGCTTAAAACCCCTAATGCTCATCGTTTCATTCCAAACCATGTGTAGGTAGAACTCTGGGCAAGATCTATCCTGTGGCAAAATATCTGTCCATCTTTAGACCTGGGAATCTTAAAAAAACAAAAAAAGTGAGTCGCTTCCAAAAATACAATGCTGAAGCAGGCATAGGATAACAGTTACGGATTTCCAACTTCAAGAGCAGAAAGCAGAAGAAAGGGGTCATCGAAGGCATTTAAAATCCAGCAGTTTCCATTTCGATAGGTCACGCGGCCCGGAAACAACCCTGTGGGGCTCAGCTCCACATTCTGCCCCCTTGCCCACCCACCCACCCCTGTTTTGGAAAGATAGCACATTTTTACAAGTCAGCGGTTTTGTCTGTAGCACTCGTGGAGACTGACAGCCATATAAGTTAATGAACTTGAACTGCCTTTGGACTGATCTGGCTGGCACCGGCTCTTGAGAACCACTCGTCAAGCAGTCAGGAGCTGGGCAAGCCCGTTGTTAAATTATTCATAGTTTGAAATGGATGGCGTCTGGAGTTTTTATGCCACAGAAATTGGCAAAGAACACACATTGAAACTTGTTTCTGTTTTTTCTTTTAAGGAAACTGGTTTACAACTGTGCCAGCAAAGACACAATAAGATACAGAAGTGATTTACCCGATTTCAACCACAGCACGTCTAATTAGATCATATTATGAGATAAAAAGCATAATAAAGGTTTCACAAGCTGGTGGACAACTCACGTGGCCCCTCTCTGGAGGGAAGCCGTGGGAGAGACCCTGGTGAAGTCACTTCCTTCGCTTAAGTGACCTAGGAACACAAGGTTGCCTGCTGGTGTGTTGGCGGCAAACCCAACAATGTTTAGTACATGCCAGCCGGCAGGTAATTTAATATGTTAAATACAAGGTGTGCTTATTCCTTGGAGTCTTTGCATGTCATTATTTCAAGTGTTTCTTTGGATAATGAAAACCTGCTTTTCAGACACCATTGCTCACATGTAAACCTAATTAAAACATGCAGCATTATGTCAGAATTGTTCATTGATTAAATCAATCATTTCTTCAGTTACTGGCAGAGATTAATAAAGCATCCTATCAGCATAAAAAAAATCTGACGCAAAAAAAAGATATAGAACTTCCACAAGGAACCGATATCGCTGATAGAAAAACAATAAATATATTAATACATAAAGGAATTCAAGAACAGCATAAAACATAAAACATAATGTCCAGAAATGGAGAAAAAAGAAGCCTAACTCAAACCTCAGAGCACGGAGTGTACCCTGAGTTATATATTGACCAGTCCAAATAGATACCACTATCGAAAAACAATCATTTGCTGTCTTTTTACTACAATAATTTAGTGCCTGCCTTCAAAATTCGTAGAAACTTAGAGAATAACTGATACCAATCTTTTGGGTAGTATGTCATATATGTCAACACACTGACTAGAACCCCACATACAAGCCCTTTTGTGAAATGTTAAATCTGTTTCTGTACAACAAGTTATTACAGAAGTTCTTTTGTAAGTACAATACACATTATCTAATACTTTTTAAAGCTGCTGTTTTTCACCCTTTGTTAATGATTTCCTATTACATGGCTGTTGCAGGTTTTCTTCGTAAGCATCCAGCTTTTTTTCCCCCTTGCTTATTTCCAGAATAAACAAGGAGCTAGCCATGCCATTCATTTCTCTAGGTTTCCGTATAATTAGAGATTTCTGTGCAACAAAGTTCTGGCCAGTAAAACCCCAATGGAAGTCCATGTGGAGGCTTGAGAATATATAGTATGTGCTTCCTTTACCCTTTGTCCTGCCCCTAAAGTGGATGTACTCTTAGACTTTCGAGACACATGATGACCAGTGGAAAACCATTTAAGGACGAAAGGCCAGTGTATTAAGGACAGTTGAGGAGACCATGAGGAATGACCTTGGCCTGGGATCATGGCAATGAGCTGTGAACAAGCCCCCAATTACCTTCATGTTGAACCCTTCTTCCATGACTTTATGGCTGATTAGCACTATTATTGGGTTCTCTGACTCTCCAACGATAGCATTTCTAGCAGAACAGTAATTGCATAGATGGTTAATGTCCTGAAAAAGTAGGGGGTGGTAAATATCTTCAGAAAGGAGCCTCCTGATCCTAGTTTCCTCTCTCCTCAACCCTCTAATTCTCTGTCTTCCTTCAAGTCACACTTTGGAAAAGGCTGGCGCATGTAATGTCTACTTTCTCCCCTCCCGCTCCTTCTAAGCGTACTCACTCCAGCCCCTCTCTCTATGTCCTCTGAAAATTCCCCACGTCCAATGGAATCTTTATGAGGATCTGTTCTCACCTCACTCAGGTATTCAAATTGTTGATTACGTACTCCTTCTCGAGATAGTTTTCTCTTTTACAATACATGACACCCCATCTCACTCTCTGTTTGTTTTTTTTTTTTTTTTTTTAATTCATTTTTATTGTTAGACTTATTGGGGTGACATCTGTTAGCAAGGATTACATAGGTTTCAGGCATACAATTCCACAGTGCATTGTCAACTTGATGCATAATAAGTTCACCACCTAATGTGTTTGTTTGTTTTTTTATTGCACCTGTACTAAAGCTGAAATCTTAACTCTGGTGTTCCTCAGACGTTTGGGCCTAACACTTCACTCTTTGTGTTTTATACTCTTTTCCTAGGTCATATCATACTTCTCCCGGCTATAAAAATATCAATACATGAATGACGCCTAAATTTATATTTTAAGTTCAGACCTTTCCTATGAGCTTCAGTCCTATGTGTCTAGTCATTCCCTTGACATTTTAACTTGACTAGTTCACACTATTTTAAATTTAGGTTTGCGTAAGTTGTCTCGCAACTACCTTATCTATCCCTCTCAAATTCTCCCCTGTTTTAGAAAAGGTGCTCATCCAATATCCAGCTATTGGTTGAAACTTGAAATCTGAGGATCCCTGACCCCCCCCCCCCATTATCACAAACTTTACGTCAAATCTATCATTCGTTTCTGTGGATTCTACCAGTCACTATTCTCCACTTAGCACGTCTGACATCCCCGTCACATTACTGTGGTGACTGCTCGACCCGTTTCCCACTTCCAACCATTATTTGCCTCCCATAGATCTTCCATTATACAGATGTCAGAAAATGTTTCAAAGTGTAAAGTTGTTATTTTTTTAATGAAAATTTAAATCAGTTTCTCTCCAGCTTCAACTCATTAGTATCTTTGCCTTGCAGTGAGGACAGAATAGAAACATTCCCTCATGGCTTGCAAGGTCCTGCAGGTTCGCATTACTCTAGTGAAACGAATCTCCTGTCCTTGGCAGGAAACCATCTCCCCCCTTGCACAGGAAGCGCTTAGCTGCTCTGAGAATTAGCGCACGTTCTGTCCTGTCCTTATCATAGTGTTTTGGGGTGGCGGGCCTATACTTGCTCTTCAGGTATTAACTTAAATCTTTCTGTGATTTCCTCCCTGTTTAAAATTGACTTCCCTTTCATTCTCTAGGTCAGTATTTTGTTTCTCTATTTATTTACTTTGACATACTTATTATGGTCTAATATAAACCTACATATATAAATATATGTATGTATGCATGCATATATACAAGTATATATTTTATATTCTAACATGAACTTAAACTTGTTGACTGATAGATTTTCAGTGCTACCAAAAGGCCCGGCAGAAAATAGCCTTTTATGTAACAGATAATTATTGAATACCTAGTATGTGCTGGGCACAGTTAGAGGTGCTGGTTATATGGTCGGGAATACAATAAGTTACCTACTTTCAATTACTGTGCATTCTCATTTCGTGAACTTCTCTCCAAAGTGCAATCAATGTCAACAATATCTCTATAAAGCTAGAAAACAAAAACAAACAAAAAACAGGCCTCTCTAAGAAGTAAAGTACAATTTGAGCCCTAAATTATGGAAAGATGTTAACCAACCAAAAGTCTAGGGGAAGAATGTTCAAAGCAGACACTACAAACTACGAAGACGCTTAAGTTACACATGTTCAAGAGACAAAAGGCAAGTACGTGGCTAGAAATTAGGATGCGAAGAGGAGTTTACTGTTGTGGAATTAGGTGGAGGACAACATGCATAGAAGACATTGAAAGGTTATCATCAGAAAGTGGCACTGATTGGAATGAGGCAGGGAAGGAAGGAAAAAGGGATGCAGGGAAGGAGAGCAGGAGGGAGGGAGAGCGGGATGCAGGGAAGGAGAGTGGGAGGGAGGGAGGGAGAGCGGGAGGGAGGGAGGGAGGTACTGGCAGTGCTGATGACATTACCCGCTGATTGAGAATATGGCTAAAAGATAGTGAAGGGTCTCCTGCTGCCGTGGCATTGTGGAAGTTCACTGAACCTGCTATTTCATGTTAACTGACATCTGACCAACTGAAAATGTGTAAACCCTGGCAGTCACTTCTAATATCCTCATGATTCTGGAGCTTCATCCTAGTACAGTAACACTTCAGCTAAATGAACTCTCCATGAATATTCTTTTGACATGGTGATTACCTCCTCATCTCTCATTGGGAAGAGGTCAACGTCAGACAGATCTAAAAGGAGGGAAGTCGTGGTAGGGGGCACCACCACGTCCAGAAGCAAAGCCTGCAGGAATGCCCGGAACCCAGGGACACCAGCAACTAGGTGCACTCAGAAAGTTCATCTCTTTGCTAGGAACCCCAGGACCTCCTCCCAACCATGTCATTTCCGCCTAAGTAGCAGACGCCCTTTAATAGAGATTGTGACCAACTGTGCTCTCCTATTCTACAACATGCTGGTTACTACTTACTCTCTCATTGAAGTTGTTATCTCATTAAAGACTGAGAACCAATTCTCATTTTAAGCCACTAACATACCAGTCAGTAATTTGTAAATAGGCGATTTATTGGCTAATTCTTCAAAATACACTATATTTTGCAATCTGGGCTATACATGTTTCATCTTAAGTGTTTTGTGTGTGAAAACGCAAGGTTTTTAATAGATCTTTCTTTAGATTTGGATTTAGGTAAGCCCTTGGGTAAATATTGATTATTTTTTTAAAGATAACATATCTATGATTTTTCTATTCTTGCCCGTGTTTTATCTTTATGGTTTTTTAAACATTAAATTTATTGGGGTAACCTTTGTTAATAACGTTATATAAATCTCAGGTGTATCACTTTATAATACAACATCTGTACACTCTATTGTGTGCGCCGCACGCGAAGTCTAGTCCTCTTCTGTCCCCTTGCGTTTGACCCCCTTGACGTTCTTCACTATCTGTCCACCTGCTCCTTCTCCTCTGATAACCACCACTCTGTTGTCCTAAGTATGAGTTTCTTTGTTTGTTTTGCTTGTCCATTTGCTGTTCTTTGTTTTATATCCCACATATGGGTGAAGTCATACAGTTCTTGTCCTTCTCCATCTGATGTATTTCACTTAGCGTGATGCCCTGAAGATGCATCCATGTTGTCGCAAATGACAATTTCTTTTACGGCCAAGTCGTATTCTATTATATATGAGCCACATCTTCTTTACCCAGGCATCCATCAAGGACACCTGAGTTCTTTTCATATCTTTACTATTGAAAATAATGTTGCACTGAGTATAGGGGTACCAGTATTTACCGGAAATAATGGGTTGGAGAAGATGTGGAGAAAGGGGAACTCTCGTACACTGCTGGTTGGAATGAAAACTGGTGCAGCCACTAAGGACAATAGCATAGAGCTTCCTCAGGAATTAAGATAGAGATACCATATGGCCCAGCAATCCCTTTTCTGGATATCTTCATATTTTTTCATTCCATCCTGGAATACATTTAGAGGTATACATATTTTTAGTGTATTTTGGCTCATAATGTAATTATTTTATTGTCAGAATAGCTAGTATTTATTTGGTAATTACTATGCATCAAGTAAAGGTTCAGGATAGGTTATAAGGTTCACTTCATGTAATCCTCCAAATAGCTCTATCAGTGTTTCATTAGCAATTAAACCATTAAATACATGCGAAAACTAAGGCAGAGAGACATTAAATAACATTCTCAAAGATTTATAAATAATACACTGTCTGATTTCAGGTTCACTCATTGACTTAGCAAAATTTGGCATTTGTGCTTAAAGAATATTATTAGTAGCTTTGTTACAGGAAAAAATTATTCTGATTGTTGTTAAAATGGTAAGAAAAACTTTATGTAGGACTGTTGTGACAGGTGTCAAGACTATGACAATGGGGGAGAGCAATGAGACTCAACTCCAAATATAGTAACAAGTGAAGGATTTAGCTAAGGAAGAGCTGTGGGTCAAGGGGTGGGGGATGGAGGGTTGGAAAATGACTAAGAGCAGATAGGCATCAAAGGTAGGAGAATTTGTGCCTAACTGACCTGACGGGATTTTTGCTAAGGGCAGACCAGGGTGATCAAATATCAGTGGTGGGTAATGAGGAATTTGATCCGTATCAAGAGTGATCACATATCAAGGGTGGAGGGATCCCATTTAAACTGGAGGCCTGGTAAGGATAGGGGCCAAGGTCAAGGCCTAGTGAAGAAGAGAGCTTAGAGGAGCCTAACTAAAGCTTGATCAAGAACAGCATCTTGTCAATTCACAGCAAGAGTAACAGATGTTAAAAGTAGAGAGGACCTCGGTAGTAACCTGAATCAACCTACTCTCTTTCTAGATGACAATGCTGTACAGTTATGGCCACTTGTTTTTCCAAAGTCACTTGGGTGATAGAATATGTGGGACCATGAATGAGCCCTGTGCTCGTGCCATCCCACTGTTATTGTCTCATTGGATTACTTCTATAATATCCTGATATATAAGGAATCGGGTACTCTATAAATGCAAAATGGCATGATGTATAATAGATAATATTAGCTTTAAAACCCCTAATAAAAATTGACATTGTTTCAATTGCTCTTTTCTTATCCACTCAGCCTCAGTGTAAAAACAGGAATTTCTAGGTTTACTATCAAATAGCATATTTCTTGTTTAAATTGGTGCTGATTGGATAGTTACGTAGGATCTTCACATGTCACATGGAATTCCAATCTCTGTACTAAAGGTCTTCCATGGAGCTCTAAATGAAAACAGTGTGTGAGAACATTGTTTTAGCACCTGTTTTATCGCCTGCACTTTATGTAATTAGTGTATTCGAAGACATCCCCATTGGTTAGACCATATGGTTTGTGATCATTAGTATAATAATAGATGTACCATTTGAAATGGAGCTCAGCGACTGAGTGGTATTGTTCCATTATGCTAGAGAGTTAACTGAATCCCAGTTTGGGATCTCTGACACACTTAGGTCCCCTAGAAGAAAAATTTTAGGTGATTAAAAAAACAAATTTGCTACTAATACTTGCTGTAGATAGTAACAAATGTTTTTATGCTTCCTTTGGCATGGCTGACCCTAAAATAATACTATTTTAAATGAACTATTATTAATGGTGACAGTAAATCTTATTAACATTTTCAGAT
Organism: Lyroderma lyra; assembly: GCA_004026885.1. Lineage (NCBI taxonomy): Eukaryota > Metazoa > Chordata > Mammalia > Chiroptera > Megadermatidae > Lyroderma > Lyroderma lyra. The sequence goes on along the minus strand of PVJL010000349.1, from coordinate 42,978 downwards.
GTGTTATATTACGATTTATTAAAACTGGGTTTCCCTTGTGAAGGTTTATTAGCTTTTATTCACACTAATTTCAATTATTATTAATATAAGAAACTTATTTTTTCCTAATATAAAATGGTTAGCCAAAAGTAAGAAAGTGACACAGGTTCTTATAAACTAAGAAAAAAGTACCTTTAAAAACCTTGAAAACATTCTTTGTGTTTACAGTTTGCTCCTAAGTGACAACACCTAGGAGCTAATCAGTGATTCTACCTTCTCACTTGGTACAAGCTACAAGAGGTGACAAGCAAAACAGAAATCCCACTGGAGATAAGACTGCAAGCAAAATAACACATCGATTTCCAGTGTTGTTAACCAACACTGAAATATGCATACACACACCTATTTTAGACATACACACGTAGAGAAGCTACATTTGTGACTGTATATGAGAATCGAAGGGGAACCCTATTTGTTACCTCAAATTATGCCTCTTTGGGATATTGATTATTTTCAACTCATTATTTTTAAGAAACAAAGGACTCAGGAAGAAACTTCGATCTTCCCCTTAACTGCCTAAAAGACTTTGCTATCACCGTAGATGACTGCAGTATAAAACAAACTAGTTGTGGTAGACAGGGAGAAAACTAGCCTGGCCCATTTGTTGAAAGTCCTCTCTACATAGCCCAGCCAACATCTGCGCATTGACCATTGGGTTTTCCAGCTCACACAGAATTGCCTTCCTCCCGGGTGAAGTCCCAGCCCTCCTCCTGAACTGTAAGTGGCATGTGAGCCTCAAAGGCCCGAGTGCTTGTGACCTCCATATCCTTATGGAATTCCAGTGCATATATGCAAAGTACAATTTGGTTGTTTTCTCTTGTTAATCTGTATCACGTCAATTTAATTTTTAGATCAGCCAGAAAAATCTAGAAAGGTAGAGAAAAATCACTTTCTCCTCAACAGTACTTTTAAGCATAAATTTAAATTTGAACTCATATTTATTCTCCACACAGAAAAGACTAATCTCTGAAATTCTGACTTTAAATGGAAAGGTGAGAAAAACGTGTACTCAAAAAAAGAAAAAAATATATATATATACACACACACACACACTCAAAAAAGAAAATCTAAATGCCCATGTTTTCCTCCAACATATGATATAAAATGTGTTTATGTAATCATAATTTCTAAATGACACCAACACAACTGTTCTTTTTTTTTTGCATGTGAATTTGTTGGAATTAATAAAGACAAACACCTAAGATTCCACTGTCTCATGATGCAAGATACATATTCAGCTTTTTCTAATTCAAGAATACCCTATCTAAATAAAAATAGAAATGTAGTACCTCTGTCCGCTGCCTGCAACCCGCCCCCAACCTGTGCTGCTTTGCGGTTTCTTCATCCATATCACGTGGGTGGTGCCCAGTGCGGTCACATTACATTGGCCAATTAATGCACTTGACTTACTACCCATGATGCAGCAGTGCTTTGCTCTGACTTAGGTGTTTCCTGCACCGCTTCCATTTGCTGCTGTGTGGCTCTTGGCTTTGTTCTTTGTCTTTAGACAACACTGCAACCACTAAAGGAATGTTGGTCACACATACTAAAAACAGGTATGTGTCACTCAGTAATTTCTCTGCTTCGGAGGACACCTACAATGACTTCAGTTGCTCTTCCTTTTATCTTCTTAATTCTCACTCTGAACCAGAAAAAATGACATTGAGCTTTACCACGTTTACCTCAGGTATGGAGGAATATAGCGGAAGGTTGTGGTCCCTAAGATATTGAACTAAAGTTAAGAGCCATCTGTTACACAATGCATTTCTATAGACTTCTTTCTGCCATGCAGTAGCTCCCAACTCCTTTTCCCTACCCACAATCCTCTTCTACGTATGTTTCTCTTGTGCTCCTTAATCTCTACTCCATCCACTATATGTATCTATATATGGCCACTGCATTTTACAACAGCAGTATATGCCAGGAATTTTCTGTATACCTCGGTTGATGTCAATATATATGAGATACGAATATTGGACAGCCACTTTTTAGCTTTAAAAAGTTAGCTTCTACTAAGAATCAGCTAAGAGAGCTAGGAGAATCTACTAAAAATGTGTCTGAGAGGCAGTGCAAATGTCCCACCAATGGGGAATAATTAAGTAAATGTGGAAATATGAACTAAATAGAGTATTATACAGATGTTGAAATTACAATTATAATGAATATGCAAAAGAAAAAGGGTAAATAAAAAATGTTACAAGTTCCCTGGTGGTGTAGTGGCTAAGGCTTCGGCGCTGTCAACGCTGCGGCCTGGGTTCGATTCCCAGCCAGAGAGCCACCCACATAAAAAAAAAAAAAAAAAAAAATTAACTTTAAAGCCTATCAGTTACATATTAAAGTATTGGATCAAAAATTTTTATGACTTTAATAATGTTTACGTGGATGTTTTTTAAATTAAGATTTAATTTATATACAATAAAATTCAGTTTCTTAAACTGGACAGTTAGATAAGATGTAAGAAATACATTCATGTGTATAAGCATATGCCAATGAAGATATGGAATATTTTCATCAAACCTCTAAGTTCACTTGTACCCTTAAGTCAATAACCACCACCTCTAGATCAAACTACTATAGTAGTTACTGGAATTATTGCCTGTTGCAGAGCTTCTCAAATTAGAATCACATTCTATTCTCTTTTGTCTATGGTTTTTTTTTGCTCAATATGTTTTTGATGATCATTAATGTTGCTGCTTTTATCTCATTGAGTAATATTTCATTACTTTGACTTCACCACAATTTAATTATCTATTCATCCTGCGTAGCCATCAGTTTGTTTTGGTTTGAGGCTAATAAGAATTAGATGCTCTGACCATTTCTTTACTATTTATTTTTTTCTGGACAGCAGTTTTTATTTTTCTAGGAAAAACACCTTGTTGTGCAACTCTCCTGCAAGGTAGTCAGTATAGAATTAACTTTTTCAGAAATTTGACAAACTGTTTTTGAAAGTATTTTGTTTTATTTTGTTTTACTCTTACCAACAGATATATAAGCATTTTAATTGCTTTGTCCTTACCAAAATTTGAAGTTGTCACTCTTGAATTTTATCCACTTTAGGATAAATAAAGAGGGGGCTACAAGCTAGTATTCATAAAGTATAAACAATTTACACAGTATCTTTCTAAAAGCAAAAATTTGAATGCTGATGAAGTTCAATTTATCTGTTTATTCTTCTACTGTTAGTGACTTTTGTGTCCTTAAAAAAAACCTTTGCCTAAAGTAAAAACAAAATTACCTCTATTTTTATGAGTTTTATTGTTTAAGCCAACATATTGAAGTTTATCATCCATTACAAATTATATATGTGTATGTCATGAAGTTTATCAACATTCATGTGGATATTTGGTAGGTTCAGCACTATTTGTTGAAAAGACTGTCTTTTTCAATTAAATTATCTTGTATAGTCACCCCTTTGTATCCAGAGGGTATTGAATCCAGGATTCCCTGAGTGTACCTAAATCCACAGGTGCTCAAGCCCTTTATTTTACATAAAATGGCATAGCATTTGCATATAACCTATGCAATACTTCCATAAATTTACATCATCTTTAGATTACTTATAATACCTAATACAATGTAAATCTTGTGTAAATAGTTGTTATAATGTACCATTTAGAGAATAATAACAACGCAAAAAGTCTGTACATGTTGAGTACAGAGCCAATCATTGTAGGCCTAACTACACAATATAATGTCAGCAACAATGTAACTTCTTTTTTTCAAATATTTTCCATCCAAGTTTGGTTAACTTCATGGATATGAACCCGTGGACACGGAGAGTTGGCTGTACCTTTCTCAAAAATCACTTGTTGTATACATGCTTGCATGTTTCTGGACTGCTCTGGTGTACTGTATTTTGTACTACATATCTGTGACCTATTTATTGATACTTAGGCAGATTTCACACAGTATGGATTACTGTAGCTGCATTATAATTTTTTTTTAAATCAAGTAATATAAGTCTTCTAATTTTGTTGCCTATTTTAAAGATTATTTTGGCTATACTTTTACTTTTATTTTACTTCATAACTTTTAGAATATGCTTTTCAAACTGTATGCTATATAAAATTCAAGTCAGCATATAGTTGGGCCTTGCCTATTTATCCAATATAATAAGATTTCATTTTAATTGGAGTGTTTAATTCATTAACATTTCATGCAATTACTGATACATTAGTTTTTTTTAACACATCTATTAATTTTTCCTTTCTTCATTTTCTGTCTTGAATTAATTGAGTATTTTTACTCTTCTATTTAATCATCTGTATTAGGTTTTAGCAATACCGCTTAATTTTTTTTCTGTTTTTTCTTTACATCTTAATTGTTTTGGTGTAATTTGACTAATTAATTTACAAAAATATATTTTTATTAATTTAAAAATTATAAAACTATAGTTTTAGTTAATTAATTTACAAAACTATATTTTATTTACACTTCTGTTCTATTTTTTGTGCCACTATTTTAAAATAACTTACATATATATGTATGTGTAGATACAGATACATAGAAATATCCTGCTTTTATTTTTGATTAAAACAGTTTTACAAATTTAACAAAAGGAAGAAAATTAATCTATTTTTAATTTCCTTTTTAATGTTAGGATGCTGATGGCAAATTCTCTATGTTCTTATATATTTGAAAATGTCCAGTTTGGCTTTGGCTCTTGATACTGTTTTCCCCAAGCAGTTTAAATATATTTCCACAGTCTTTTAGCCTCTCTTGTTTCTAATATAAATACAACTGCCTTAAGTGTCATTAAGTCATTCTCATTACTTCCCTGCATGTAACAACTTTTTGTAACTTATTTATTTCTTTGTTTTTGTCCTTGCTTCTTTTAATTCTTTTCTGTTTGGTTTTCAGCAGTTTGAACATTATGTACCTAGCTTTTGATGGTTTGTTTTTGGACTCATCCTGTCTGGTTTAAAGGATCTCTGAGTTGACATTTTTGTTCACATACGGTCATTTTTAGGCCAGTATGACTGTAAACTTCCTTCTACCTCACAGGTTACTGACTGATTTTATTTGCTTTTTAACATAAAGTTTTTATTTTTGAATATTTTTAGATTTTACAAAAAAGCTGCAAAGATAGCACAGAGTGTTCCTGAATACACCATACGTCGTTTCCCTATGGTTAACATCTTACATGACTATTACACACTTAATATTGATTTATTAAAGTCCACACTTGATACAGATTTCCTTACTTTTTAAGTTAATATCCTTTTTCTGTTCCAGATTCACATGAGAACATCGTGTTACAGTTCCTGGCCCCTCTAGACTGTGCCAGTATTCAGACTTGGTTTCGGGAGGTCTAGAGCTGCAGTTACCAACCTTTTTGGCACGAGGGACCAGTTTCTCAGAGGACAGTTTTGCCATGGACCCGGGGTGGGTGGAGGGATGGTTTCAGGATGATTGACATGCATGACATTTATCATGCACTTCAGTTCTATTATTATTACCGTATGAACATATAACAAAATAATGACACAACTCACCATAACGCAGAATTAGTGCGAGCCCTGAATTGTTTCCCTGTGGCTAGACAGTTCTACCTGCAGGTGATGGGAGACACGGACACCCAAAATGTGTTGCTTATGTCCCTAAGGAGCAAGCAGCCTAGATCCGCGTGTGCCCAGTGCGCACTCCTTGGGGACTGAATGCCCCTAGTGACCTGGCCGGAGGCGGGGCTCTGGCGGTAATGCCAGCAAGGGGCCTGGCTGTAAATGCGGACGCAGCTTCCTTCGCGTGCCCACTGCTCACCTGCTGGGCGGCCGGGTCCCTAACAGCCCACAGAGCGGTACCTGTCCATGGCTTAGGGGTTGGAGACGCCTGACGTAGACAGTTTTGAGGAGGATTGGTCAGATCTTTGTAGACGTTCCTTCAATTTGGATTGCCTATTGTTTTTCTTTTGGTTAGACTGGGGTCATGACAGTGTTGGAGAAAGAAGACAGAAGTGAAGTCCCATTCTCATCATACTACATTAAGGGTTTGCGTGACTCGTACTTGTGTGTGCCTGATGATGTAACCTTGGTTCACCTAGGTAAGCCACCCCCAACAACCCGCACACTGTAGTTTTTGGCGCAGAGTCCTCACAGGGAGTATGCACTAGGTAGGAAGATCCACTTAACCACCTTTGGTGTCAAATCATTTATTTTAATTTCCTTTTTGCCTGTGTTTCAATGTGGGTGACGGCCACTGATCTGTCTTCAACTCATTACTAATTAATTGTGTCTTCTGCTGTGTTCAGGCTGCTATTAGTGGCATATAAAATATTTTAAATTTCAAGGGTTACAGTTTCAGTTTTAGGACTTCCATTTGCTTCTTTGTGACAGTTTCCATTTTCTCCTGATGCTGGTTATCACTTCACTCTGCACCCTTTATTTCTTCCTGTGTAATGTTCGATATCCACTTACCTCTTTGTCGGCCAATTTTTCTTAGCTACAGTTCATATTTCCCTGTTTCTCTGCAGGTTTAATCATTCGGGTTGTGCTCTGGACACTGTGTATCATGCATTTGCCTTTTGCATCTCAATACTAAGTAGGACTCTATCGGGCAGTTAAAACACTAGCAGATTGCCTTACAATTACATTGTATTTTCTTCGTTCTTTGTCAAATGCCTTGTACTGGGACATGAGCTTTACCTGAAAGGTGTAAAGGTGTAAAGCTTTTGTTGTCAAGCTATTTGCCAAGTCACGCCCCCAGGTGATACTTGAATTCCGAGTAGCTCCTCTGATTTAACAGCATCCGAAGCAGCTGCCTTGCGCTCCTCATCATCCTCTGTGCTCTCTGGGGTCCTGCCATGGCGCCAACGCTTCAGAGTCCGCCCCCGTGTTTAGACGAGCTCTACCTCTGTGTGAAGGTTTGGGGCTTTCCTTCTCTGTGGGTCACTTATTTCTCGGACACGCACCTCAGTTTTTTGGCAGTCCCAGCTCATTTTGGGCTCAGGTCAGCATGGCTATGCCATTATGGTGAAACCAGGTTTTTCTGAACTGTTCAAGTTTGAGGGTCCTTGGGGCAAAGTCACTAATTTTTCAGGAAAATTTTTTATTTTTGTGTCCCCCCATATGGTTAAATTGCTCCCGCTTCTGTCTGAATTTGGTCACTTTCAAAGACCTGAAAACTATTTTTAAAAATAATTTTTCCCATGTTTGTAGCTGTCATAGATAGCAAGATAAATGCAATGCAAGCTACTCGTTGCCATTGTTGGAAATGGAAATTTACTCATACATCTCTACTTTGTTTGTTCTTAAATAAAGGCAGTAACTTTCACTGCATAAATGTTATCTGTAGCCCAGTGGTGTGTATAGCTTGGAAATTTACGTACATACTCTTAAGGCTAATTTTCAATTAAACCTTCAGCACTAGTTCACATTAGGGGAAACTGAGGCTATAATACATGCGGTTACTTGCCAATAAGTAACATCAGATGTGAAGTGCCAGCGTTGGAATCGTGTGCAGGTTTATTTCATTCCAGATACTGTGGCTACAAAAGTATAAAACAAAAACAAAACAAATAAAAACTTCAGGAAGAAGTGACACGTTTGTTCTGAAGCTGACGTTACTGTGTATACTGAGTACACTAGGGACGGTGAGCTCACAGTGGAAGTTTCTGACCACGTATTGTCAGTCGTACCTTCTCTTTCCCCGAATGTTCTAGCTACTCTAAACTACCTAAAGGTCCTGAGTATTTCAGTTTTGAAAGCCCTTGGTCTTTTTCTACCGTATGTTCACGCTGGTCACCTTTCCTTTATCTCATTAATAAAGAAGAAAGCAAAGATGGTTTATCCCTTTCTATGAAGCAGCCTTCACGGATCTCTATCGAACACGTCTGTCTGTGTATCTTATTGATTGGTACTTAATTAAATAGTCATACTTATCTTTAAGAGGACTGGACAACATAACCATAATCCTTAGTTCTGCCCAAACACAATCAGTTTTCCATTACTGAAAAGGAAGCTAAATAATGGAAAAAGCAAAAGGAACTAACATAGTTCCCTCCTTCACTCCTTTGGCTGTGAATACAGGTAAGTCCGCACTGGCCTGTAGCCTAGCGGACACTCCTCTTTCCTGAGAGGGGAAGTAAACAAACAAAAGGCAATTACTCTATCTAGCACACATTCTAGAATCTCTAAGGGAAATAATAAGCGATCCATCAGGTCTCTGTTGCTGTTCGTGGAAGAACACCCTATGGAATCTGCACCTCCCGCAATAGAGAACAAAGATAATAGCCGTAGAGAAAACCCCACGCAGAGAGGAAAAGCGGGGGACCCAGCAGTCCCTGCAAATTAAGTTAGTGAGTGGGAGCAGTAGAGACTCCATGAACCAGAAGCAAAGTGAGGTTATCCGTGAGCCCGTTTTGCAGTCTCCCCTTCTACTTACTGGGAGGGACATGCCGCGTTTGGTCTCTGCTCATACCTGGGCTGAGCACTTGGGGTGGGGGAGGGGCACGGCACTCTACGTGGAGGATCTACCCCCTTTGCCAGTAAACTTCTTACAAATCGAAATGAGCAGATCTTGCCCTCGATTAAACCTTCAGTAGTTTCGGTCTGTGCCAGGCCAGGCTGTGGTTGCTTTGACTCTAATTCCCTCAAAAACCCAACCAGTTAGTGCTGTTTATACGCTCCACAGGCAGATGTGACTGTCAAGCCTTTTGTAAGATAGTGGTTTTCTGTGTTCAGCATCTTTGTTTATTGATATTGTCTTGAACACACAAGGTTTCTGCTACAGAGTAGATTATTATTTACTTAACACAAACAATAACGATGCGTTTCCTCTGTGCCTAAATTCTTACCCTGAGGCTATGAAAGACAGCTGTCACACTCCATGAAGGAGTTTTTATTGTAGGCAAAGAACCAAAATAAAATTGAATCTCGGTGTGTGTGTGTGTGTGTGTGTGTGTGTGTGTGTGTGTATACGTGTGTACGTGTACACACACACACACACACACACACATAAGTAAAAGAGTAGCTCTTCTCCCTCCCTTCCTGACAGTCTCCTTGAAAAGACATGGGAACAACCCTGAGTTTCTGTAATCTTTTGGAGTGCAGGGCAGTTCCTCCTAAACAGAGGTAAGACCACTGTCCCCGGCTTGGTTACCCGTAGTGTGTCATCGTCCCAAGCCTCATCGCCTCTGGAAATACTGCTGCTGGGAAGTAAATCACTTTAGGGCATCAGTCCGTCGGTTGCATTCCTGGGTTGCTGTCGTCTCGCCTCCGTCTTCACTTGGTTGTCTCCTCTGGGTCTCTCTGTGTCCTTCCCTCTCTGTTGTAAGAGCACTGACGTCAGAGTTAGGGCCCACGGTAATTCTTACCTTAATTATATCTGTTAAGATTCTCCTTCCAAATGAGGTCACGTTCCGAGGTCCTGGGCATATATGAATTTTAAAGAAATGTTGTTCAGCCCACTCTAAGCACTTATACCCAACTATCATCTTTACCATTGTTTTGATAGAAAATATTTTTTCCATATCACCTTTGACAAAAATATTGATATCAGCATTTGTAGGTATTACTTCTTAATGATGAAAATTGAGATAGCAATACCCTCTGCCGGGGCCTACAAGGGATGTAGGTAAGGAAATAAAATTTATTGCTCAAAGCCAATTTATTGTCAGTTTTATTAATTACAGCAACTGTGTGAGAAATGTCATCTCTTTAATTTCTGTGAGTTTCGAAGTAAATAGCAATTACCAACAGTAGAAATGGAGCAATGTTTTCTGAAATAAATGGACCTGATACAATTGAAGAGATCATTCAGACCTTGCTTTATGCTTGGTTCAGGCTCTAGCAAAATATTTTCAGTAGTAAGGCACATTGAAATACCCTTTTCAAATATTTTCCCAGCCAACATCTATTAACTAGAATAAATAAGGCAGTCAGGACCCATGGCAAATTACGTTTCTAAATGGTAGTTGATACAAACACACACAATATATATTATATTATATAATGTATGATGTATAATACAGAACATATAATATGCAAATGAAAACCATTTATACAAATATTTGAAAAAAATTGAACACCCACTACTTTATGTAACTTTCTTTTTATATAACTAATACCAAATACCTTAAGTCAATGATCACAAAACAGACTATGACAAACCACACATTTATCATTAGATGTACACTATTTTATTAGAATGAAGTTTCAGAGAAATTGCCCATCAACCCAAGAAAATCACCCCATATTTTCTTTGCTAGGAGTAATCTCCCTCATTTATAGAAACAAATCTATAGTATAAAAATATAATATTAAATGTGCATTTATATTTCTTAAAAGTTTTTATGATATTTTAGTGTATTATTTTTTACTATTCAACTGCAGTAAATAGTGAAATCTAGACAATAATGTTCTATAGCATATACATGCATCCCTTTTAGTTCCCAAAGCACTGCAGAGACAGCAAATACTGAAGAAAACAAAAGCAAGACAAACCATCACAAAACTCATTCCTAAAACTGTAAGGAAGGGAGTAACTCACTTAACAAATGAATACCCAATATCATCCAATATAATATATTTCACTGAGCTCAGAAATTGTTTCCCCACTTCCATAATGCCAACATAATAATAACGCTTATTGTTCAGATTGTCATGATACTCTTGTTGAACGTATTTAATGTAAATTAACAAAATGAAGATGCACTTCTAAGCTCTCAAATAATCCGGAAGAGTTAATTATGGGGGAAAACTGTTTAAACATGTTGACATATTGACTTTCAAAAATGTTGTATATCTAAAATTTAGGACCAAATTAAGGCTAACTGTTACGATTAAGAAAACCAATATATAGATGTTTCCCTACTAATAACATATTTAATCAGTCGACATAGATGATTCTTTAAGCGGTTCTAAGAATAAATACACACATTGAAAGACTAAAAGAAAACATATTGCACTTAGTAAAATCAGGCAATAAGCCTAAAAGTGATAGAATGTGCTTTTCCCCACCATTTGCTTTGCTCTTGTTACATAGTCAATTTAGTCAGAGGTACATAGGATGCTCATTTGCAGCAGGTTATCCAGTTCTTTCCATGAAACAGAAATGATTTTTATCAAAACAGAACACAGCATTATGGCTCTTGGAAGAGAGAAGTGAATCCTATGGCCTAAGGACAAGTACGAGAATTCTAAGATACACAACACTCTTTTAAGGGGCAACTTTTCTTAGTTTTCAATCTCCATCTCCTGTAAGCCAGGGAATTCTCTCTACCAGCCAATGAATTATCCTGACTAAGACCACTTCTGGCATTTTCTCAAGCACCTGCAGTGCCCATTCTGGCTATACTATATCCCACAGTGTGGGCAGATGGCTCCAAAAAATTGACTAATGCAGACAGCAGCGGTCTCTTTGACACATGGTGAATGGGTGATACTTGAGATGAAAAATATAATGCTTTTTCTTTTCCCCATCTCAAATGTGAGCTCCTATCAAGTGTTCTTTGTGGAGATTGATATCTCATCCTTCTCAGAAATCCTGCTTTCTAGAATTAGTGATGTTAGACTGAGAAGGAAAAAAAAATAACCTTCTGAGCACTGGACAGAGAGGCTAGAAGGATGAAGTCCTGGGAAGTAATTATATGTTAAAAAGCTGCATTTGTATTCAGAAGGTGCATGGATCAAGGTAAGACAATGTTCAGCAGTTAGAAAGCAAATAAGCCAGAAAAATACATTTCCTCGAAGAAAAGTTAAGTGCTGAAAAACTAAAATGTGCTATACGATTCTCTACCTTGAAAGTATATATCCCCAGAAATATAATTGACACAAATTAAGTTTGACAGGTAGCTCAAGGAATGTTTAAAAATACACTCTTCTGCTTTCATAGGGTGTGCATACAATCACAATACAATAATCTCTAACCTGCATCCCATTTATTTCTTTATTCTGCAAGATTTGCTGTGATACAGAGATTAAGAAATGTCACATCTATGCAGACATGTTATGGGACAAGTAGAGTCACATAGTTAGGTATATTTATGAGACAAGGTGAAAATAGAAAGTGAGATTCAAGATTGCATTACTTCAAAATAAACTCATATACATGACCCTAAGAAAACAAAAAACAAAAATCTATTCTTCAAATCTGTTTACTTATTTGATTTTAAAGCAATAAATTACACACACACACACACACACACACACACACACACATACACGTGTGTGTGTGTGTGTGTGTGTGTGTGTGTGTGTGTGTTTGGTAAGAAAATAGTTTAATTTCTCTTTTGTTCTTACATGTAAAAAAATTACAAAATTTATCGATTATAAAGGATCCCTAATGGCGTAGCCTATCCTATATTCAGATGGTGTAAGTTATATATACCTCAAAAGGAAGAGCATTGTTCAGAGCCTCTGTATTAAATATAATTCAAATAAACAACAGAGTTACAATTATCTTAAGTCATAACACCTGAGAATCAGCCTGCAGCAGAGTATGGAAGAAGTGTCTTTTGAAAGATTTTATCCAGATTAAAGAAAATATATTCAAGAAGTATGACTCTGAGATTGCATTAGAGAAAATGTCACTATTCACATCTATATTTTCAAGAATGTTATGCTTTTATTATAACAGTTAATGGTTGAATTAATAAATCGGCGGTGTCTAACCTGTTGGCTTCCCTGGGCCACATTGGAAGAAGGATTGTCGTGGGCCACACATAAAATACACTCACACTAACAATAGTGGATGAGCCAAAAAATGGCCACAAAGAAATCTCCTAACGTTTTAAGAATTTGTGTTGGGCCACATTCAAAGCCGTCCTGGGCCACAGGTGGGTCATGCCTGAAATTATAATAAAGAGCCCATTTTTCTGGTGAGCGGAATTTAAGAATAAATTAATCTTACTTAAGTAAGACTGCATTCAACATATCTAAGTGAACTCATTTGGAGGTGAAGAAGCACTAAGTAGGTGGGGCCCTTTGAAGACCAACGAAGAGAGTTCAGGAGTACGAAAATTAGAGCCGTCTAGACAATAGGGACTATGCCAATGGCAGAGCCGCAAGCTCCTGTTGAGATAACCTAACACCCTCCTCCACACATGCACCCCCCTACCTGCCCATTACCATTCTTGACAAGAGATTGAGAGACTTGATGTAGTCCTGTAGTCAATCCAGCAGAGTCTCAATATAGAAGGAGCAACTATTACCGGCTTCATATGTCCAGCCACTTACTTCCTGAGACATTTATATTGTGAGATACTCACACCAACGTGTTCCTTCCTTATACTCTAATACAGCCCTACCACCACTCCCAAAACGCTTTGTCTTTTAATCATCCAAGAATTCCGAGTGGTCAGTTTTGTCTATTTCTAGATCACCAATCAGAACCCAACATTTTCTACTCATTTAGGTAGTTTATTAATATTTTGTTAGATAAATAATGTTGCTGTAAAACTTTTCTGTACGTGTAGTTTTTTACAGTAATAGGAATCATTTCTTTAGGGTAAATAGACCAAGAAATGGACTTGCAGTATTATAGGTCATATGTCAGCAAGTTTCATAAATAACACAAAATGTGTTTTTTAAAGTAGCTATGCAAATCCTTATGCTCACTCATCGAGTTTATGATTCCTCAATGATCTATGTAATTATCAGTATTTAGTATCATCGATTTGTTTATTGTTTTGACAATCACATGAATAAAAAATTGGTAATTTTATGAAGTCACAAAGTGGTCTGTGCATAGGGGTTTCTTTAGGGAGCAGTCAGCTTAAATAGCGACAACATTCAGGGAATTGGACTTTTGGGAGATCCAAACACATCCGACTTGTCCAGGGGCTTCTAGGCTCCTGGTTTTAACAGGGGCCGTGCTTCCTAGGCTGCCACAGAGCCTGGGGGGCATGGGGGACAGATATAGGACAAACCTAATGTCACAGAGCTTAATTTCTTACCCAGATTGACCTGCTTCTCTTGAATAGATCATATGAAAACTGTTGCAAGCTTTTGGTCATAATAATAAAGTTCTTTAAAAGTTAAATTTTGATCACTTTTTTGCCCAAGCTGTTATGCATGGCTTTTACGGAGATACAGACATTGACAGGCCTTCATACCCTTTTTCTTCAAATGCGTAGTGCCATATTTTAACTTTAATTTTTGAATTCAGCATGAAGGATTTTTTTGCTGTATTACATCAATATGAAGAAAGATGCCACGAGTAACCTAGAAGAATACACCTAGAGACAAAATTAAAGGGGCTTGAGAAAGTCACTGTTCTGTGGAAACAGCATGAGCATCTGAATTAAACTGGCTTGGGTTTGAATTCCAATTATTCACCCAAGACTTTGAAATTTTCTGTCGGATTATTGATGCAGATAGGCTTTCTCATGAGCAAAAGGTTTAATACCATCTTCTAAAAGATCATTTAATTTAAACCTTAAATTATGCATGCTATAATTTTTACTAAGTTTAATTTCTGTACTAAAATTTTTAAGTATCAGTAAGCTGGTTGATACTAAGAGATGATAGAACAAGTTGGCATTAGAATAATAAAAAGCTGATTTCTGCACCTAGATGTCACGTTGCCTAGAAGTAGAAGAGTTTGACTCCTACCAGCAAGCTTTAGTAGAAATAGGAGAAGCCAAACATCAAAGGCTTTAAATTTATGTAATAATCTGTCTTTTCAGTCAAATATTTTCATCTATAAAATACTTATGTAATGATGTTAATATCAAATATATATCTGGTAATTAAAATTTTAAGCTCCCTCATGAGTTGGTAGAGTGTGATAAGCTCAGAGACAGAAACCTGACTTTTTCTGGTATTTCCACTCTGATCTTCTCTGAATCTGCTTATGGACTCTTTGATGTTGATGGGACTTCTCCAGAAGCTGTTCTTCAAAGAAAAACCAAAGTCATTAGAAAAAAAAATAATTTTTTCCTCCTTCCCCCTGTCTTATGATCAGGTAAACTTTTAATCTCAACTCTGAATAAGAAGAGAAAAGAAACAACAACTGTGTTTGAACTTCTTTTTTTCTCTTTAAAGAAAGATTGAAGGAAGACTTCAAAAAAAAAAAAACCTGTCACAAAAGGTATCAGACCTTGAGTAGAAGGTGTGATTTCTACAGACCTCAGTTCAGCCCTCTGGAATGCATACACAAGCTGTCTGCAAATGGATGCAGGACAGCCTTAGATGTGTAATAATCTTTTTTTTTTTTTTAAGTAAAAGTAGACTTGCAAAGACAGGATACAGAGGGTAGAATTTAAAGCCACTGCACAAATGATCAATATTGATTTAAATTGTATTTCTTCTATAAAACATAACCTTGGCGTCTTGTTTGCACTTGCTATCCTTCTACAGAAAAACAAAACAAAGCCAAAAAAAAAAAAAAAAGACTATAGAATAGCCAGCATTTCCATTGCAATGTGGACAATATCAGAAAATTTATTTAATCCGTTTTCCATTCTGAATTACCAACCTCAGGATGAAAGAGATGAAAACAAAAGAGATATACAGAAAAAAAATGCACATAAAATTACCAAGCAACCTATGAGTTTTGACTAAGCATTGGATTATTTTTGAAAAACCTTAAGAAATATCCAAATCTCACTTACATAAAAAGTTTTATTTGGAAATATCTCACTGTCAAAATGACTATTCAAGATCAGAATGTGGATCCTCTATTAGATTTGGGATACTACTCTTCTCCAGTTTAACTCTGGATTTTTAGTCTTTTCTTCCTTTTTAACTAGAAATGTGATCATATTCCAAACCAGCTCCCCAGCATATCGATTCCTCATCCCATTCCAACCATCTGTTGCCCAACTCATTACAATAGCCATTACTCAAAATGAACCCAAGTATTCCAAGTATTTTTCAGTCTTCTAAATTGAAAAATGTATAAAAGAAGAAAAATAAAAACATTTCTGCATCTCTGCCTATATCCTCTTTACCAAACTTGTCCAAATTCAGCCAATAACCATCTGTTAACAAGTCAAACATGTAACGTTCCACAATCAGTTCCTTCTCTGATTCGTTCAACTTCTAGAGACCTCAATGTAGGGGTCCCCCATACTAATAAGTAAACCCCAGTAAATGAGTGACAGGCATACTCATTGTTTGTCTGTGTAACAGACATACTAGAATCTCTAAGTATTATCCCGCCTATGTCCTTTATTGGTCAAGGTTTAACACATACCTGTAAGATGCCATTTTTCATCTTCAGAACCACGAGCAACATTAACATTTCTTGTCACAAGCAACACTGAAAGCTTAGGCTTTAATACAGATACATGGTAAGTAATTTAAAGACTCAAATCAGTTTAAAAGGCAGAGAGTAAAGAGATAACATTTGTATGAATTACAATAGGAACTATAGCAACGAAAAGCAAGCCAAGACTCCAGTAGGTTGAATTTAGAGAACATGTTTAGGTAAAGTGATTCTTAATAGGTATTAAAGGAAGGGCAAGGTTAAAATAATTAATAATAATGAGTTTAAGGTGGGAAGCCTTAGAAACTTCACATTATAATAGGCAGACTCATTTTTGCTTTTTAACACTAACCAAGGTCTGGGTTGCATTATCAACAAATACCAAAGCTTGATTCAAAATTCTTCCCCATCTATGTAATTGATTTTCCTTAATGATGTAAAATATGTAAATTTAAAGATGCCTCCTTTCTTCAGTGCAATTTTGCAATGTTGCTTTTTTTCCCTCAGCATTGATAGCGCCGAAGCCTCGCCACTACACCACCGGGGAGCTCCCTCCAATGTCACTTTTAAATGTCTTCACACTTCGGAAAACTGTACTTGTTCTTATATACAAAATTCCTCTTCAGGAGATTTCCAAGATTTAAAAGCATAGTGTTATACATACATTAAAATCCAAACAACAATAAAGTTATTAACATTTTTCTGTTATAATGAGGACTCTAAGTGAATTTTTACCAAACATTATATAATATAAAATCTTATGAGTTTATAATGCATAAAAAACTTTTAAAGAAACATACTCAAGTTGAATGGCCAATTCTCCCCATTCAACTTCAAGTGGTCGGGGATAAAAATGACTACCTTTGAATTCATATCGAACCAAGTCAGTTCTCCCATGTTTATCTATTTTGACACATTTACAGTTACCTTCTATCATATATCCTGGCTTAAGCAGATTGATGTAGAAAAATTCAGCACTCACAGCCCCCCAGAGTACCCTAATTAAAGTGGCAGGACCTTCCATTTCTCTCAATGTCAACACATCATTCATTTCTTCATAAATTTTATAGTTATCTGAAATCATCTTATTTATTTCCTACAATTGGCTAGAACTCCGGTTTCTCCACCCCTTCTCCCAGATAGAATAAAGTAACTGGCTTATAGTAGTTCTTTTCAATGAATATACTTAGAATCAGTTCATTATGAATTAAAGACTACACGAAGCATGAATCAGTGACTTCATCCATGAATTATCATAAAGCCAAATTTATATTATACTGCATTGAGAAGAGCTAGTTGAACTTCCAACATACTCTCATACAGAATGTTGACTTGTGGCTTAATAACATTTGCCACATCGCAGTGTTCCAATGAGTCACCTTCCTGTCCCATTCCCGACCGCTCTGTGGACTCCTGTTCAATTTACTGCATTTCTCTGGCTGTATCCTTTATTATCTATTTCAGTTTTCATAACCTCGGTTTATAGCACCATTGCTTGTGAATCTCTCTCTGCTCTGTGTCCACTTGAGCTACAGAATATTAAACAATGATCATTTAAGCTCATTTTGTAAAGTCCCTATGTTAATTGACTTTAGCTTTGGGTTCTACAGAGTATGGTTTAATAAATACCAGTTTCTCTGGAAATACCTTTTTTTCCATTCCATTATGACCAATATTTGTGCATGGGAAAAAGAAAAGCATAGATTTAAAAAGGGAATAAGAGAAATGTGTTAGAAAGATTACCTTCTCTTGGTTCTGTATCTCATCCACATTTTTTTCTTCTTACATTCAGATGTTCTCATTCTGTCTCTATACTTGGATTCTCACCCTATTAATTTACTTGCCCTGTATTTATATATCAGTTTTCCCCCCTGGCCTGTTAACAGGATGCTTGGCCCAGCTCCGAACTTGCATCTTAGTAACCTGAAGGCATCAATTCACTTCTCTGAGGACCTATTTTGCTCCCAGGCAGTACCATGGGCTGCTGGAAGAGGTGTGATTAAAAACAAACAAAACAAAAACTTTGTTTTTTATTAAACTATATTTTTCTCCAATAGTATAAATGATTATAATTAAAAACCATAACTTTTGAGCCATGAAAATAACAGTAATCTATATTTCCCATTAAACTTGGTTTGACCTTGGATTCAAGGAACCATAGCTTTTAAACAATGCTATTTCCACACATCTGTGAGAATTTGTAAATTTGAACATTACCTCTTCTCAGCGTGCTTCTCCTGCTACGGACATGCAGAGAAACCCAGGAAAACAAGATCAAGGTTGCAGATACCTACCAATTAAAAAGAACAAAATTAACATTATCCCTCACTTACCGTCTTCTCCGAGGAGAATCATGCTGCGGTGGACTGGGGCAGTTGCAGAGCCTTCGGACAGGTTTCTGACTGAGAAGGTGCAGAGTTTAAGCCAGCACCAACCTTTGTGTGACACACAGGCCCGAGAATCCCAGTCAGTGCTTTGGCATTGAAATATTAAATTGCTGTGATTTTAAATCCAAACTATAGTTACTCCTGCCTGGGCAGGGGCACTTTTGGGGAGAAACATGCTAAATATTGACCAGACCACCTGAGAATCTAATTTTAATAGTTTGGTCTATAAGGCCCAGAATGAAAAGTATTTAGTAGAAAACATAGAAGCAATTACGCAGGACTGGTGAATAAGCTAATGTAAAGAGTTACGCAAGGTCAAGGACCACATTTTTATGATAAGCTTGTGGGTAGGTAGGCAGAACTAAAATTAAATCCCAATACCACGTCCCAGATTCTTCATTTGTGAGGATCATGCAAGATAACATAACTATAGCCTGCATCCCAGTGTTTTTAAAAGAATTAGTAATCAATATGTGGCAAATTATTTTTTTATTCTTTCAATAAAGTTTTTACGAGTTCCTATATTATGTTGTTATGCCTAAGCATTTTTTCACATGTTCAGAATACATCAATAAGCAAAAGAATCAAGAAAGAAATTGATATCATAGAACTTACATCTTGGTTAGATCAGACAGATTAAATTATTTTTAAAAGGTGATAGATGATAGGGGTGTGTATGTGTGTGTGTGTGTATGTGTGTGTGTGTGTGTGTGTGTGTGTGTGTGTGCGCGCGCTATATTGGCAGGAAACAAGTGTTCTGGCAAAGATTTGTGGCAATTTTAAGTTGTAAAAAAAAAAACGTGTGTCACTTGGGAATTTGACGTTTGAGCAAAGATCTCAAGGAAGTGAGGGGGTGAACCACGTGAATTACAGGGGAACCCATTTCCGGCCCAGAGATGAGAGCATGCTTTGAGCAACAAAGCACCAGGAAGACCGCAGCCGACTGAGAGGAAGAGAGGGTGGTGGCAAATGAGGTTGTCGAGATTGGGAGGGTCAGTCCTTGTAGAAATGTGGGGGGCAACGTAAAGACTTCATCCTAGCGAGGTGCACAGCCACCACCAAGATGTGAACAGTGACACAACAGCGTGTCGTATTCCGAAGACTTTGGGTTTCTATCTGTCTTTAGAACAGCTTCTGTTTTTAGTATGGGAGAGAGGGTGGAAGCAGTGAGGCTGGAAGACAAATTGGAATGAAATGTGTGAGATGTGATCATGACTGGGAGCAGGACAGTTGTAACAGAAATGGACAGAGGAGATAGATTTGGAATAGATTTTGAAAGCAAAGACGGCAGGATTGCAGGTGTGGGCCTGAGAGTCACAGAATGCCAAGGAGAGAGAGAGAGAGGAGTCAAGAACGACGCTCACGTGTTTGGACTGAGCACCCGGAAGAACAGAAACTCGTGGTGAGAGCAGGTTTGGGAAGGGAGTGGCCTGTGCTGGACACGTTCCGTTTCATATGTCCAGGTGGAGATACGAATGCAGACATTTGGAGGGACCTCAGGACGGGACATTTGGTACATTGAGGGCATTTAACTTCAATGGCCTGAATTTGATTTTCAAGCTAGAGAACGGAAGGAAAAGAAGAGAGAGATATCACGTTACAGAGAACTCCAGTATCAAGAGTCAAGGGTGCAGACATGTTCTACAGAGAGTCCGAGGAGGAGGGAAGCACTATAGAGGAGAAACACCAGAAGAGAGCTGTTTCCTATTTGAGAAGTCCCTGACTGCAAGATGACAGTAGAATTGCTCGTAATAACCTATATATGACAACAACATAAATGTCCATCAGATGGTGAGTGGAATACTATCCATCAATAAAAAGGAGTGAAATACTGACATGCTACGACATGCATAAACCCCAAGAACTTTTGCTGATTGTTAAGAACACAGACAGAAAACGATGACACAATCTTTCGGTGTGTGGATAAGAAATGTCTACAACAAGCAAAGCTACAGACACAGAAAGTAGATTAGAGGTTAAGTGAGGCTGGGATGGGAAAGGAGATTAGCCATCAACAAGCATGAGAGATGTCAAAGAAGTGACGAAAATATTCTAAAACTGGATTATGGTCATCGTGGCCTCACCACACAGAAAATTCACTAACCGAGCACTAAGAAATAGCATGAAAATAATGTCTTAATTAAATTGTTTTAAAAAGGTAGCTACTGTGTTTCTCTAAAAGGAGGGGTAGCACTTGTTTTTATTTGGTGACGTGAGATTCAAGGGTGATTTTTCTTTCTTTCTACCCCTCCCCCCAACCCCGGGCTGGGATGAGGGAGAAGAAAAGAATATATGGATGAAAGCAGCAACGAGAAAGGGACATCTTTACCCGACTTGTAGCTCCTTGTTGTAGAAAGAAATCAGTTTCCACTGGAGACAAACTGTGTCCTCGAGGTAGAGATAGGGGTCAGAGTGAGAAAACAAAGAACACATTCAGAGAATGGGGCTCAGAGTGTCTTGGGTTCTGCTATAGACTGGGAGTGTTTCTAAAGGCACCGAAGAAGTGTTTTAAAAGCACGTAAGGAATGAGACGTGGGCCAGAAGAGGGTGTGCACAGAGCTGTAGGGAGATGAAAGTCAGCAGTTACCTGCGATTCCTTGTTGACTAATCTGAACCGAGGTACAGGGTATCATGAAGTGTGAAGGCTTTGAAGTTTTACCCTGCTGGCAAGCTAACGAGTTTCATAGATGCTGGCAGAAGACATTAGACTCCTGAGTCAGAAACAAAGGGCTTTATTAGTCACAGTGCAGAAGGCAGCATGCACTGCGTTTCATGCTGGTTCCTCTTGTCCCACAGGCCCTGTGGGAGCCACACAGAGCGATCTGGATGGAAACTGCATGGGGAGCCCTTGTATCCCAGGGAGGAAACACCAAGCTCAGGGAAAGCACCTCTTTTCTATTTGGCTACTAGTTAACCTCTCTGATCTTTGGCCCAGAAAAGACATGTCACTGGACTCAGTACTGGGCAGTAGGTACATTTGCCCTCTGCTTCAGAGAGTAACGTAATACCTATCTTCCAAGTCTGGTCACCACATGAGCATCCTTGAAAAGATTGCCTGTAACCAGTGTTATCAGTGCCTCTACTACGAAGATGTGGAGACACATAAGAGACCCCTGGAGAATCTTCCAATGAAGGACAAAATAAAATTAGTCCCTGTGTCCTCAAGCAGATTGTGACAGTCAAGCAGAACCTGTTACAGAGGTCTCGCTAAGGTCACATGATGGCTTGGGGCCTCCTCTGCCCTTCTAGACACCTGGAAGTCAGAGCAGAGGTCTTACTGGAAGTACTCGGCGTTGTGCCGTTCCTCACGGCACACAAGTTACACATTTAACCACTTGGCCGTCTGCACGTCCAAGGACCCGAAGAAGGATTCGATGACTGCTCAGACATGTTCACTTCAGGCCCCTAAATTCCAGGGGAGAGCAAACTTTCCCCACTCCTGTGATGGGTGATTAAGCTTTGTAACTTGCAGTAAAACACAAACGGTGTTAATAGATGTAACACAAGTAGACTTTGGAAATGTGCTGGCACCACTGGTTTTGCTTTTCTACAGCCCCGCCCATCTCCGTGGGAAGAGGGTCGGCAAGCCATCTGAGGACAGCCTAGGAGGCAACCCGCACAGGCAGAGGGGTCGTAGGGGACACCAGCAGAGCCACCCAACTTCGCTAGACTGCAGCAGGCAACTGCCTGTAAGTCCACAGATAAGTGACAATAAATGACTGGTTTTTGTTTTTTTTAAGACATTGAATTTAGGATTTTTTGTGGGATGTTTTTGTTTTTGTTTTTGTTTTGGCAATAGTTAACTGATTGGTATACTGCTTGAATGCAGGAGGGGAATTCTGACTCTAGAAGTAGAGGTAGATATCTTAGGAATACGGACCACCACGGGGAAGTGTAGATTGGAGCGACAGAAGTTGACATGTGTTTGCACAGGTGACACGCAGTCCGGAAACAGGCCTCCAGCAAGGGTCTAGGGACCCACATGCACGTTCAGTTACCCGGCCTCTTTGTAGCCCACAATCTTTAGCATCCTCCAAATGGTTTCCTATTGGCCAAGGGCTGTATCACTACTCATGCCAAATTACATTGTTACTTAGAATTATGAGTGATATTTAACATTATGTAAGAACCATAGTGATAATTATATGATAATGATCATAAAAAGTGAAGCAGTGATGATTAGATTTAATGACCTGATACATTGATTCATGGGTATAATTTTGGTCTCATGTACAGCTCACTCTTGACCCACAAAACCCTTGCATTAGCAACAGTTTGTGTGAGGAAACAGCTAGCTTAAGAATTCGAGTCTAAGATCTCTGTTTCCATTATAGTTTTTTATTTAAATAATTATTAAATTTGAACATAAAGAATTTGATTGATGTGTTTTCTTTTGCAAATGTAGAGAATTAATGACTTATCAACATTCATATGTACCCACTACCATATTGTATAGGCAGTGATCCACATAGAACCTCAACACATAAGCAATGTGTATTTATCACAAAAACACCCAGTGTCCTGTGTGTGGATTGGCAGTTATTACAGACAGTAGTAGTTTTATACAATGTTTTGTATTGTTGTGAAACTAATCACTCTATCATCTATTGCTTATGTGAAGATCTGAAATGAAAAGCAAAAATATGTATTTTGCATTTTAAATGAGCATCTTTTTTGTGAGTTCTAAATCATCAAGTCAAATATTCCCTTTTGGAAAGAAAAGTAAGAACAAATATTTGTTAGACATGTTATTATTATCTCACTTAAGCCTCATAAAAGTCCTTTAAGTTTACCATTATTTCATTTTTCCTATGAGAGGTGGGAAGGATCATAATGGTTAGAACTTACCTATGGTTAAATATCTAATCAAGAATTAAAACCCATTATATGCTTTTATTCACAGGTATTTTCTATATCCAATATACATATTAATTATGCTAGAATTTTTGCCAAGTCATGAACTTACTCAAAAAAAAAGCAAACTGAGAAAAAAGAAACTAAAAAGGTATTTTAAAAAACATAAGCAGCTTCATTAACGTAATTGTTATTCTCCATTCATGCAAGCCAAAATAATTGTTGTAATGTGCAAATTTAGCCATTTAGTCTCCTTTTCTTTATTATGCATTTAAATTTATATGATTTTATAATTAAAAATGTTAAAAACACTTTTAGGTAATTTATTTTCCTGTATTTAACATTTTCATGATTGAAATCAGATTAACTGAAAGGAAAGAATCAAAGATAATGGTGCTCACCATAAAATTGCTAGTTAGATAATGGAAATAATCAGACTTTAAAAAGAATTAAGTGAGTGTAGGTGTATGTATAGACATTTGGTTAAGTTTGGCAAAGATCTAAATTTCTAGGCCAGGGTGTCACATTTAGATATTTTGCCATACTTAGTAATACATGCAATTCAGTATTTCAATTAAACTTCTCATAGAAATTAAATGGAATAAATGTGCCAGATTAACCTATTAAAGTAAAAATGCATTTAAGGGGCAAAGATGTTTTGTGATTAGCTTATTTCACTTAGTATAATGTCTTCAAGGTTCAGTTGTGTCCAGCATATGACAGGATTTGACTGAGTAATATTTCATTGTATGTCTTTGCCACATTTCCTTACAGTTTCTTCCATGGATATACTTTTAGACATTTGGGGTGCTTCCATGCATTGGTTATTGTGAATAATGCTGCCTTGAACGTGGGTGCCCCAAAAATAATATATTTTGAAAACACACAATCTTTCTTGTGTACAAAATGAATAATAGAAAAACTTGGAAATTGCTAGAAATTCTGGGAAACTTTTCCTTAACCCTCATTTTTAAAATAAACAAAGGCATTGAATGTTCATTTTCTGAAGCTTTGTGTGAACAGGGAATACCAGAACTTCTAACAATCTGTCTGATGATACAAAAATGCCAATCTAATGCCAAAATATATTTCAATATGATATTTTAATGTGAAAGTATATTACACATTTTAATATGAAAAGAAATATGAACTGTCACTATACCTTACATTACATGTAGAAATGTAAGTAGCTATACAAAACAAATCACTCATTACTCTTAATTTTTAGATGAAATGATTTCACTTTGTTTATTCATATTCAAGAAGCACATCTCATCAATGTCATCTTGGGCTGGAAATGCTGATAAGGCATAGAGAACTTTAACATCAGTTAACAAATAATTATATTTCTAATGTAATTATTATAGCATTAGTTCCCTAAATAATAATTCAGAATTTACTGGTTGTTAGTATGTGACTATATTATGCACCTCACCTTTTGGGTACTTGAATTACTGTGAGCATTGACCCTGAGACTTAGTTGTTTTTGAAACTTTTGCCAAGTTAAAATACTTCTGAAAAACCTCAGCCAATTCTCAGTGCACCCTACACATTCTTGGGGTATGCCAGAACATCATTTCTTGTTCAGAGAGAGGTTACAAGAACTAAGAGGCTTAAGTGAGCATAACCCTTCCAAGAGGGGAAGTAAATAGAACGATTGCAAATATATGGCATCCTGAAGAGTGGGCCTGTGCCTGTTAGCTTCAAGCATTTGTGTGTCTGCGGACATTCGCATCATGATCCATAGGAAGGGTAATGCAAAAAGCAGTATTAGACAGTGAACATTACGAAGAGAAATACAAACAAAGAATTGAGGAGTGAAAAACGTGCATTTAAATGACTTCCATGATGACTCTGCAACCCTCTCAAATCAAGTGCTTGCTGGTTTATTGCTTCGCTGCTACTTTTTCCAAACTCAGTGCCTTTTAAGGATCTGAACTGAAAAGGAATTAGTAAATTCTTAGGTGTATGTGTTCAACTTCATAGACAATGCATGATTGAAATGCAAGAGACTCTTGCAAGTTCAAAATCAGATAATCTTATGTCACTGACTGGTGATGTGCAAGAGATGGAAGAGCACAGGCATGGTGCAGACCTCTCAGTAATAATTTTCTCATGATCCTACGTCAGTAAGCCAGCACGGGCATTGAGTCATGACGGCATGACAGAAGAACCACTTTTAAAAATATTCTCTCCATCTGCTTATTTCATAAAGAATTCACCTGTTGGCATCTAAAGAAAAACTTCCTGGAGCTTTCTAAATTCCCTTAGATTGCAAATATCACCCTGGGGTTCCTTTGGCAATAGGTATAAAATCCTCAGAGTGATATTAAAATTGTAGGAGAATAATAGTACAGGTAGTTAATTAAGTGCATACAATTTCTACCTGTGACTTACCACTAAGCATATGTAAATCCAGAAAATTTGTAAAGTTACCAATCCCTGCAGAAGTTGACACTTATCCCTTAGCATCAGCAGTAAGTTAAAGATAAGCAAGGCCAACGCACCCTTTAAGATTTGTGTTTCTGGCTTTGACCTTTATGACATTGACGTGTCTTTTTCCTGTATTGTGTCCTTGGGTATTCCTTCTTTCTTTTAATTATTTTTTATTCCTATGGTCTTTAGACTTCGCACCTAAGAAACAAAGTTCCTTGCAGTACTCTTGTCTTGCTCCAGTAATACTTTCTAAGAATCATGCTTTTGAAATTCATAATTAAAATACTAAGATGTGTTTTAGTTGTGTTGAATATTAACTCTCTTTTTGGGTTTGATTTTTTTTAATGTTAGATTAATGAAGGGTAGAGAGAGTCAGAAGAGAATTAATAATTTACAATAATCCATAATACAAATTGTTCTTCTTAGTTCTACTTTTGTCACTTTTAATACCTAGAGGAAGGTGTATTCTTTCAAATCTAGTTATACTTGCAGAGGGAAGCTGTTGGAAGAAAAAAGATCATTAATATCCTGGGGATTCGTGCTTACTTCAGTTTTATTCGAGCTAATGTTGAAGTCTAATATTTATTATGGAGCTACTGAGAATCTCCATGTAAAATATCAGCCATAGAAACTTTTATAACTAACTGTAAAGGGTACCTCAATGTCTATTTCAAAACTGATTTGATGAATACAGAAAAGGTCAAACTAAAAATAACCAGATTGAATCAGATATCCGTGTAGTAACATATGCCTCATTTAATAATGAACTCTAAATTTTCCCCGCGTTTGAGTAGTATCGTGAATGCTGATTCTGACAGCAGAGGGTCACGAACTACCTGGCGACATGCACCCCACACAAGGTCAGAGAGTTACGAACTAACGACACCCTGTGTACCAGAGGGGGCATGACTGACGTGAGTGGGCTGGCGGGAAGGAACTGCTGTGGCAGGGTGACACATTCAAAATGACATGGTGTCCTGAAACAGAGGTGACTGTGATCCCTTCTGTGTATAAAGTCTAACTGCTTAAGTTAAAATCTCCCTATGCAGGCAACTTACCTCCTAGGAGGTTTTTTTTGTTTTGTTTCATTTTTTTTCCCTGTAAACACTCAGATGTTACCAGGGCTAAGCATTTTCCAGTTCTCCACACATACGCGGTTACCTGCTCCTAAAAGATTTCATTAAATATTTCTGACACGTTGAGCAACAGTGAAAACGTGCACGTGAGGCCTGTAGCTTGGATAATCAGTTTACCCAAGAGCTGATTCTCAATTTCTGAACCTGATGATGTCCACAAAGACTTGTTTTAAAAACATGATAGCAATCAAGTGGAAATGTGATTTATTCTTGTTCAGAGCCAGAAAATCAAAGGAAGCCCTAAGCACTAAAACTGCTAATGGAAACACTTTTAAGTTACCTGTAAATGTAGATTCTATCAAGTCTGGACTTCTATTTTCCAAGCATTTGAAACCCATGAAAACAAATCAGTTTTCTGTTCGTCCCTGTCTCTTTTGAGAGCCTCTCTCTAGGCCTTAAAGTGTCTCCTCTCCTTATGTAAGTGCTTTTAAAATGTATCATGGGTATAAAAGACAAACAACAACAAGAATAAAAAAAGAAGGAGGGGAGGTACGACTTTTACAAACAGTCCTATTTCCGGAAAGCGATATTAACCCCAAGAGCAATGAGATGAGGTAAATCACCGGCATACACACACACACACACACACACACACACACATACACATTCTTGCTCATACTAACACTAGTGAGCCCTTGGGGTATGTATTTCAAATGACTAGTTTCTCTTCCTGTAGGAAATCTTGATACTGCTTGGTACGGCATCGCATGATCAGAGTTTGCTAAAGTTTTTATCTTCTTAGCCAAGGAATTGATTTACATAGAAGCTAGGTTTAGTGAGGACTTAGAAAATTAGAGGAAACCCACAAAATTATCAAGCCTTATATCAACTTGTAGGTTCTTTTAATGCTCCCAGCTATAGTCATGAGAATTAATTACCATCATTCTTATATTCATAACTGAGAATATTTCCAATTTACCAAAAGAGAGTGTTTTGAATAGTTAATATTCATTAGTTTGTGGGACAAAGTTCATACTTTACAATTAAAGAAAGGATGTTAAAAAATATTTGTGTGTCCCCCACCATGTGTCTGGCACAAGGCATTAAATGTTGACAAAACGGAGTATCCATTTTCAGCAGAATTATAGTTTTGTTAGATAATAAGCAAACAATCATCATATGAATAAAAATTTAACTTAAATCTTTAAATAGATAATTTAAATAGGTATTAATCAAATGATTGCATGACTTATTGTAAAATTGTAAAATAAGCTATTTTCTACAAAAGGTGTGGCAAAGGGGCAGAAAAAGCGTGATTCTACTAGCGACTAGAACCAAGAAAAATGACCTAGTTTGGAGCATCAGGAAGGCATCCCAAATAAATCAGAATTTAGCTGCTACCTAAAGCACAAGAAGGAGGTAATTAATCAAATGCATGTACTAAAAGAAGCCTTTTCAAGGAAGGAACTAGTTTGTGCCAGTGTCCCACATTGGAGATAAACAGCATGTTCCAGAAACGGAAGGAAGGCGAGAGGCTAGAAGGCACTGCACACAGCGTGGGGCCATGTCAGCCAGTTTAAGGACCTTGTGCATCATCTCAATTGCACTGAAAAGCCGTGCAAAATGTCAGTGTGTTGGAGTCACCTATGTCAGACCTAGACACGCATGCGCCTGGCTATAGAAGAGACTTTTTAAAGTGTAAACTGAAGTGGACAGTGGGAAGGAGAGTCAGACCAGGAAAACGCTGGGGAGAAAAGCAGAGGTCAGAGCATGCAAGCCTTGCTAGAACAAAGCTTTCAGTGACAAGTCACAGTCCATGGAAACGTGAGTGGGGCTGTTGGAGGGGGAGGTCGTAAAAGCAGAAGTCACGTAAGAATGGGGCGGTGGTGAACGGGATGCAAAGAGAAGAAAAGCAATTGCAGAAGTAATATGAAAATCTTAGGTCCTGTAGGAACAATGCATACGCCAAAAAGAAAATCAAATTTAATGTTCCACGGGCTAACCCTTTCCTTGGGACTAAGTTGCACAGTGTTTTCTGATCTAATAACGTGCCATGCGACTATCTTGGTACTTAAGTACTTGAACCATTTTTTCTTAGAATTTTCTTAAGATGCATTCAAGAAATGAAATGATAGGGTTGATCAGTTTTAAAAATCACAATACCAATTTTCGAATGTTTTTGGCCAAAGATATCCAAATCTAGATCATCAATAGTAATGTTGACTCCCACTCTAACGCGTGGTATCGTTATGGTGAATTTTGCTAATCTGGAAAGATGGAATGTTGTTGCAATGTTCTCTTAAATTGCATTTCTTTGACTGGCGCTGTGGCTGACTGTTGTTTCCGTATCCCTGTGTGCCGGGCTCACTCGTCCCCTGCCACAGCTGTGGCTGCTGACTCATCCCCTGCCCTTACTGTGAGGCGGTGGTCTTGAAAGCCCTCACTTTGCGATGGGCAGGCCCCGCCACATTGTCCCAGGATGCTCCATGGTAGATGCTCCAACGCCAGCTAGGTACCCACAGCGTTCTAGGATCTTTTCTCTCTCTCTCTCTCTCTTTTCCTTCTTTTTTTATTTCCTTAATGATCCCTATTTCTGCATTGCAGATAATTAGAAATGAGTTCCACTATTATCAGGCAGTGGCTTTGAACAGTCAACCGTGGATCACCAGTGAATGTTCTGTCTCCTTCCCACATACGGCATCAATGCTTGTTTTTCTCTTTTCCTTTGGCTTTGTGTCATTCTTGATAGTCTCCTGAGTATGCTTACCACTGGTTGATGTATTGATAATGTCAAAGAGTTACTGGATGACCTGTGATATTTTTATATAATATAATAATCTAACTAAGTGTTATGTACATGCATTTTTGTCTATGAATAAGACCATCACCAAGAGGCCCTCTCTGTTGATTCTATTTCTAGTAAATTCTCTTCACAGGTTCCTAAATAGATGAAAATTCCCATAAAAAATTTAAGTTCAAAAGTAAATTTTAGTTGTATTCATCACAGACCATGAAAAAGAAAAATCATGAGTTGCTCTATGCGTCCTTAAATGTATTCAGTATATTGAATTTTAATTCAGTTACATGAGCAGCCACTTAGCCCTGTATTTATCCTTTGATTTTTGGTATTGTTCAACCGACACAGAGCCTTCTAAGAAAAAACACCAAATGATTTTGAATATCTTATCTAACAACAACTGAAATGATTTCTTTCACTTCTTTTAGAGATGGAGAAAATTTTCTTCTAGCTGTGCATTACGTATCACTTATGATCACATTTTGTTTCCTAATGATGAGAACATTTCAGTTTCAGGCCACATGACCATAGATATAATATACACTCTTTCATGAATAAAATCCTAACAATTAATTTGAGTATGACCGTAGGTTTCACCTCTTGCTAATATTGCCTAAGGAAGCAAAGACCAAGATTACATATTTCTTAAATACATAAAATTCAGATCAAGTTGGTAGTGGTTTCATCCACGTACTTTTTAGCACTTGCATACCTTCAAATAAAATCTTTCGTGAAAATCAAATGAATGAATTCTATAAAAAGGAGTGATTTGGGTTGAACTGGAAAAGGAAGTATCAAAGCTCTCTCCTAGGATCCTCTTGTTTTTCTATTATCTATCCTTTCTACACCTTTGGCCACTCTTGAAGGTGTGTCTCAAAAACTCTAAAACAAAACTAAAAAATTAAATAAATAAAAAAGAACAGTATGGAAACTACAACACTGAGGCAAAGGTAATGCGATCATGTTTGGACAAATGTTGGATACCAAGTAAATACAGCCTATTTTATAAGAAAGGCAGTTTTTCTTCTTTCAGACCCATCTTCCACATAAATGTGCAAGAAATCCTGAGCAGCAGAAGTCGAGACCAGAGTTGCATTACGCAAATGAGACTCCACTCCTAGGACATAAAAATATTATAAAATCATTAATTTTGGTAGAGTTTCTCTTCCTAAGCTTAGGTACAAGGTCAGATTTTTCAAGAGGCAGGCATCAAGATGGAAGTCGATGTTTGTGAAGACCAGAGCAGGGAGGAGGGAGTAGGTGAGAGAAACCACGGACCGTGATGCGAGTCTGACACGTGCGAAAGGAGAGGGAGGAGGAAGGAGGCTTAGGGGTTCGGACTGTCGTGGAACTCTGAGAGTGTCTCAGTGGGGCTCCAGAGCGAAAAACACTTGTTAATGGAACCCTGCGATGGGTATTCGCTGCCTGGGCGCAGGGAGGTTTCGTCTCGGCGTGAATGCTGTGACGGATGCAAAGGTGGGCAGTTCTGGAGTCTGACTGTCTGTCATCTGCCTTCTTACAGCAAATTATCTTGCAGGGAGACCTGAACAGGGCGCCTGCGTGGCGTCCTCACCTTGCTAATTATATCACAAAAGCAGGACTGTTTAAAGCACCAGTTCTGCCACATGTTGGTCCCAGGAACCCTGTACACTTAAACAAATTCTTAAGAACTTCAAAGAGCTTATATTCATGTGGATTAGATCTATCAACATATACTGGTAGAAATTAAAATGGAAATTTTTAAGATGTATTTATTAGTTTTGAAATAACACAATTGAATTCATTACATTAGCATAAATAATATTTTTTATGAAAAACGCTTTTTGAACCAAAAGGAAAAAATAATTGGAATAATAACACTGTTTTACTTAAAAAACCGATGTATCCAACGTCTCCTTTGATTGCACACAGCTGGACCCTCATAGCAGCTGCTGCACACAATCTGTCGTGAAATGCCATCTCAGGTTTTGCAACTGAAGAAATCAGGGCTCACACAGATATGTAAATTAGTAAAAGGCAGACTTCAGGGACCGCCTGAAAGAGTCTTTAGGGAACCTCCTAGCACATGTTGAGAAGCATTGATTAAATAATTAAATATACCTCACGCATTAAATATGATAATACGTTTAATTTTTAAAAATTACCTTGCAGGTACAGAGTATGTTTATGCTACTAAACCTAACTAAAAATTGTCACTATGAATAATTCTTTCATTTTCCTAGTTAAAAATATTTTCCAATATACCAACATTTTCAAGACAACATGTGAAATGATTTTGGCTTTAATTGTCTCGATCTTGCAGAAGTCCCACCTTTCTTTTTATTTTTCCAAAGTGCCTACTGCGATGTCTGGCACGTAATAATAGGATTTCGGTAGTTTTTATTGAACACTGAATGTCGGTATCTCTTACATCGTGTTTGGCATCAAAACAACATCATCAGACTATGTGGTTACATATCACAGGCTATATATGATCTTTAAAATAGTATGTAATTTTGTAGTTTTTTTCTTTCCTTTGAAAATAAAAGATAAACAGGCATGAGCATTTTAGCAATACTGTGGATAAAAGGTCCTTTGATCAATGATACATTATGCCTTATTTTCTTCTCTCCTATGGCTTCAGGGATAAGAGGTGACTTCTGATTTTATTGCTTAACTGTGTTGTGATTAACGATCATTAATAGTAACCTGATTTTTCTTTATGTTAATCATATGATACTGTTTTACATGAATTTTTTTTTAGAAATTCCATTTTATCGAATAATTTAACTCAAAATAGTGCCTTGAATTAGTACCCTTTGAAGATAATTCTGTCTTAGAAAAAAAAAACACCCTTTCCTTTGTAAAATCTATTACAGTTTGTTGATGTAACAAGTATATATGGAAAGAACGATAATGCCCTATGCCAGTGCTGTCAATAGAACTCTAATGTGAGCTACATACATAATTTAAAATATCTTAGAAGCCACATGCAATAACGCAAACAGAAGAAATTAATTGTAATATCATTTTGTATTTAACCCAACAGATCAAAATATTGTAATTTCAATATATAATTGTTATAAAATTATTAATCGACTATTAAATTATTTTAATTGTACTAAGTGCATACTTTACACTTACAACACATCTCAATTTGGTTAAGAAATTTTCATTGGGAATACCTGATTTCATAAAATTTACCTTTGAAAAATGGATTCATATACTGAAGTTGTTCTTTGGGTATTTAACAGTTTTTCAATAACCAATCTGAATGGAGAATCTTTTTAGAATTTAAATGAAAACATTTACAAACATTCTCTTTGACAAGGGGTTAACATTCAAAATATACAAGGTACTCTTACAACTGAATAACAAAAATAAAAATTAAATTAAAAAATAGAAAATAGAAATAGACCAAAAAAATAGAAATACACAGAAATACTATATGATACCACACGTGTGGTATAAAAAAGCTGAACATATCCAAACAGAAAGTAGAACAGTGGTTGCTAGGAACTGGGCGGGGCAGGTTACAGACAGATGTTGGTCAGAGGATACAAACTTCCAAGTAGAAGATGAATAAATTCTGGGGCTCTAATATACAACGAAGTGACTATGGTTAACACCGTATTCTAAACTTGAAAGTTGCTTAGAGAGTAGATGTTAAATGTTCCCACCAAAGGAACATGCACACACACATACACACACACAAAATAGTGATGTTGTGAGGCTGTAGAGGTGTAAACAAAGCTTACTTTGGTAATCATTTAGCAATCTATTAAGTTACCACATTGTACATCTCAAACTTATACAACGTTATACATCAATTATATTTCAATAAAGCTAGAAAAAATTTACATTCACGTTTCTTCCACTGTATATACTAGAGTATCTATACTATATTAGATATATACAGTAGTGTGCTATAGAATTAAAAGGTTCTGTATGATAGCCAATAGATAACATGTATTATCAAACACATGAAATGTGGCTTGTAGTTTCAAGGAGTTAATATAAAAAAGTAAATATATAATATCTCATTAATAAATTTTGATTTATTATACATTGGATTAATGATGTATTATTTCACTTATTTTTATTTTTTAAAATGTAGTTACTAAAAATTTTAAAGTTACTTGTGGTCCCCATCATATCTGTATTGGACAGTGCTACTTAAAGTATTAAAATATTTTAAAATTCATTGAGTACATCCTATTTGCAAAATATTAGACTGTATTTATAGACATGGGGGGCATATATGTACTGCAATATATTTAAACATTTTGAAGAACACATTGTTTTAAAAAGCACATTGATATTACTTTTAAACATTTGATGTAATATATTGAGTAAAACTATTTCCTAGTTTATCTAGAGTTTTCTGTACACAATAAGCTTAAGTACTATCTGAAAGCTAATGTAGACATCTTTTTTTGTATCAACCACAGACATGCCTCCATGTTAAGATTCAAGCCTTTATATCAAAGGTAACATATGTAACATAAACTAAACCCAATAAATAAGAAGCAAGGATAATTAGTGGAATTTCCCTTAATTTGCTTCTGGATACTATGGGACATTTTGTGTTTCCAGTTGATAATACAGAAAATGATAACGTATATATTAATAACATCTGTGGAATTAGCTTCAAATACCAGCAGTGTTAAAGAAATAAAACCCTTGTTCTTATAATCTAAACAGAAAACAATGTAAAGTTTCTAATCATGCCCAAGTCTTCTTAAATCTTGTAGTGATTTTTTTTTCATACTTTTCATTATAGTAAGTGATGTTGTGAGAACACAGATTTTAGCTGTGATTGCATTGTGGGGAATTAAAACCAAAATAATGTCTACATTAATTCAAGACATTGTTATGACTATAACTAGTATCTTACTAGAATGTTAAAAACAAAGGGATATTAGCATTTATACAGTAGTATAACCCCAATTTAAAAAATGAGTAAGTGCAGACATCATTTTTCACGCCAATATTAAGAATTAACTATAAGCTAGGTGTGTCCTATGGTGACAAAATATCCTGACTTCAAGGAGATTGCAATTTATTGGAGAAACAAAATGTAAGTTGAGAAACAGTGCCCTGTATTAAGCTCTCTTACACAGGGAAGACCAAATAGCTACAGAAGAACATAATAAGCACGTACAACGGCAGCGCGCTGACACCAGGCAGGGGAAAGATGCTCCATGGTCTTAATTAAGATTATTGATGAAATGTAAAAGTAGTTGAATAAATCATGAGCCATACCTGTTGCTTGTTGGTTCCTGAGGAAAGAGAACCTCAAGTCCTTTAAATGAATTACATGGATGGTTACTCCACAGGTGCAGCAAACAAGGATCCTGACCCACCTGTTGTTGAGACACAGAATGGATACAAATGACTTTCAGTTGCCTATGGCATTCAACCCGTTGACTAGGGAATAATAAAATTTAGTAACATGCAAATCATTCGAAGACAAATAAAATCAATGTTGATGACTGTTTCTACTGACAGATCAAGAAAAATGCACTGTTAGGATTTTGGCCTAGCTGCTACTCTTTTATAATGACTGGTGCATTTTCATTTTAAATCTAAACATTATGTTGGAAACTGTGTTCACATGCACCATGAACTCTGCCTAGTAATTTCTGATGGCCCTTGCAGAAAATGACTCCGTAATGCCTCCTGACCTACGTTAGTTTGTTTTTCAGTCTCCCTCTCTCATAAGGTCAGAATGACTTATGATACTCGTATCTTCCCATCAGAGCTCTGACAGGTGAAGCCAGGAATGACCTCATTATGTAGGTCAGCCATACTAAGCCTATCAGAACACGTTCCGGGAATGGATAGCCCATTCTGGCTGTAGACAAGAGGTGACCGTTTACACATAATTAATTACTTGTGTTTCCCAATGTGGACACACAAAAGCAAAAACTAAATCCTGATCAAAACTCACTGTGCCAGAAATGCAGTTTTAGAAAGATAAATGGAAGTTGGTTGTAACGTGTGCAAACTGCAGTCAACCTGCTGATGAGGAAAGCAGTGCCTCGTGATGTTAAGTAATTTTAATGTTCACTCATAAGATGATGAAAGAGAAAGTAATAGAACACCGTCTCCTACTGTCCAGCACAAAGATCCTTTTATTAATCATGTACTGTAATGCAGACCACAACTATGGTCACGGCACCTCCATGTACTCACAGGTCACTGAAGGGTCAGCTTGTACATTTACACCAACTGGCTCTGTAAGGGTCTTGCCTCTTTGCACAAAACTGCAACACTTGGAAACTGGGCTCTGTGATGTATTCAGTACTTGCTACAGTGTTGAACGCTGTTTTCTTGGCCGTATTTGTAGCAACAGTCAGTGTACAGGAAGTATCCAGCCATGTAATATGAAAAATAGAGGCATGTATGGCTGGATTTTTTCCCAGAAAGCCCTTGTGTGTGAATGATTACTTTAGCAAAGACAGCTGATGTCAATCCAAGTAATAGTAACAGTAACAGTAATTATAATATTATAGTAACAGCCAAAATCAGCACAATAATCACCAATTGTTTGACAGTTCAGAAAGTCCCCACATTAAACTGTCATATTCCTTTTAAACTCCTAAGAATTGACAACAGACACGGTGACATGGTACTCTAGGGTACCAGTTAAGATTAGGGTCAGCTATTTGCAAGAGAGTAAACTCAAGTTAGCAGAGGCCTCAACATGTAAGATTTTATTATCTCATATAATACAGTCAGAGATGAGCAATGCAGGGCTATATGCATATCACAAAGTTGTGTGAAACCTAGTTCATGGCAAATTTTAGTTTCATGACAGTCCTGCGATGGTCATTTTCTACAAAGTACTGAAGAGCTGCTGGGGCTCCAGCAACTCTATCCACGTTCCATCTGGGAGAAAAAACCAAGAACAGTGAATGCTACACATATTTTCACTTTTCTAGAAATTAACCTTGTGCCTAAAATCTCTGTAAGGCCTATTGGGAATCCAAGCTGACACACACTTGACTAATAATATTTAGGGATTTTAATGGGATAAAAGTCTCATTTACAGCAGCCCGTGTAGATTATCTTTTCTTTAAGAATAGACATGCTTAGAGGAAGGGTGAGATACATAGAATAAGGGGTAGATGAAATACCTTGGAAAACATTAAAAAAGTATAATGGCATTTACTTATCAAATTGGTCAAATATTAACCTTATTTTAAATTATTTTGCATTTCACAGATTGTAGAGGAGAGAGACCGAGTTTTTTGCATTGTAACTACATACACGCCTCATTATACAGAGGGTGCCAAAAATTTTTATACGCATTTTACAAAATGAAAAACGTGTATTAAAATTGTAAAATTCAATGTATACTGATAACAAAGATGAATACAAGTCATGTTTGACTTCTGCAATTATTAATACAAGAGGTGCTCAAAGAGGTTCCCATCGGTGTGCAGACATTTCTGATTATGACACAGGAGCACATTATGCACCACAAAATACAGCACTCAGGCTGAGTTCCTCCATCAGTAGTGTTATTTCTGACAGAGGACTGGCTGCCTTTTATATACATTTTCACATCTTGAAATCTGATATTTTACATCATAATGTTTGTTTTTCAGTTTTTCCAAGGCCAAAAGTACCTAATCTGCAGTTCTGTCATGATGATGTATGGACCTAGTTTGTTGGTTTAATTGGAAATTTATGTATGTCTTATCAGTATCTCATTATAATTAGCAGGGTCATCTGGAGGTTTTCTGTACACACAGCCTGCATTGTGAGTGCTTTTCTTTAGGTCACTTTGCTATAGGAAAGGAGGGTCCTTAGCTTCATGTAGGAAAGAATTCAAACATGAGCTGATCTTAGAGTTTGAAGTAAAATTAAGCTCAGTTAGCCGAGAATAGGTAAAAAAGAAGGACCATCTGTCCCCCAGAGGGGCGGTCTCCCACCGCTGGTGGAGGAGAGACCTCCTCGACCCCGCAAGACTGGGATTAGACGTGTTTTCCTTTTCCACGGAAATTTGTTGGTGTGGGGGGAAGAGAGGACACAAGCACAATGGTAAGTTCATCTCTAAGTTGCAAGAATACGGACAGGTTTGTTTTGAACTCGTATCGAGCACAGCCCGTGTGTTCTTTCCGTGGGCTTAACTACGGGGTGGTCTGCGTGGAATCTGTAGTCTTGGGGAGAGAGTGCACCATGTGTCAGCGATGAATGTCTGCCTGAGTCCTGGGTTCTAGAGCACGTAGGCAGCAGCCTTGGAATCCACCTGGTAGTCCCTTCTGTACAGTCCTCATGCCCCTTCCCTACAGTAACTTGGCTAATTCATCATCTTGGAACATACAATTAACCATCATTCCCCAGAGTGGTTTGTTCCTGAATGTGGATATAAATTCCACCACCTCCACTAACCTCTCCCCCAACAAAAGAAGTCGTTACACCCTCACCAGGAACTGTCTCCTCTCGGAAGTGTTTACAAATAATCCGCTAGGCTCATTTCAGTGCTAATCGTACTGTGGATCCTAGCCAGCAGCCATTGTATCTGACATAATACATTTCATCTGAAGTAATGCCTAGTGGCTAACAGTGATACCATGATAACAATTGTAGGTGGGAGAAGAAAATCTTATTGGACAGGAAGGACCTTCTTCCTGGAATCGCACCACAATAACAATCACCTACTGTACGTAAAAATAGTCAAAATAATGATCATCATTTATGGGGGAAAAACAAAACAGAAAAATTATATTTCAATTATGGATGTGTTCTCTATTTTTTTTTTCATTTGGAATAAAGTGTTATGCCAGAAAATTGAGTGACTAGGTTTCACTTTGTTTTGTCGTAACTGATAAATGTTGTGATTAGTTTTACACGATCCTGAAATTGTTCTGTTGCCAAATGGCATGCTTATGCAAGTTCTCCAGAAGTCTTTTTTGTAATGGCAATAATAATTTCTGTGTCCTAAGTACCTTTTACGTACCAGGCATTGTGGACAGACCATCAAATTAATTTTTCAGATACCACCACGAGAAAGGGGTTACCTCACAGGTAGATAGGAAAACGGAAGACAAGAGAGGTGAAGTAACTTGATAAACGTCATTCCGGAAGTCCGAAGCCCGTACTAGAAGGCACAGTGTTTGAGTCCAAAGTTGGTTTGTTCTCCTATTATACGTTCACCTCTGTCTGGTGAATTTAATCCAAAGAGAGACAGAAAGGGGATATAAATGAGGTGAGTCCTTGAGCTTTTGAAGATACTGAGAAGATACAGTAAAACACACACCCTAATTCTTTAGACGTTGCATTAAAATATGCACATATATTTTCTATGCATGTGTGCGTGTATGTGCATGTCTATGCACATATGTGCATATATATATATATATATATATAAGAATTATTAAATGTTGTGTTCTTAAATGCTAATAAATACTCTGAATCAAGCATTAGGATGCTTACAGCGGCCTCTAGGTGTTTGCTTGACTATGCAGTGTTCTGCTTGCACAACTAGATATGATCTCACACTGCCATGAGAGTGCTTAATGTTTCACTAGTCTAAAAGAAATGGATGTTTTCGAAACAGTGTTGCGGAATTTTAGTGTGCTTTATGAGTATAGATCTCTCTGATATTCAGGAGGCCTTTTCAGTTTTCTCACATTCTTCTTCGGTGTAGCAGGATTTCACAAAAAGCATATGCTTACCAAGTGCTGATTAGATCAAGTTGGGCGAAATGGGTAACGCCTTGGAAGAGAGTAGCAAATGAGAAATCAAAATAACTTCAAAATTTTGGAAGAGTAACCACAAACAAACAGGATGACATGGTGTTTGCTGACAAAGACGTCAACACACACACACACACACACACACAAACTGAAAATTAGTTACTTGTGCTTTTATAGCAAAGACAAAGAAAACCCTCAAGGTGCCACTGATGTCATGTGGCTGCTGTCCATGTGCGCGCAGACGTTTGCATATTAACAAGGGCATTCGGGGTGGGCCGTGGGGCAGTGTCCTTGCCATGTCAGGTACCTTGTCAGTGCTCACCTCGCCCGAGCCCCTGGTGACGCCAGCCCTGGCACACCACAGAACTCCTCATTATGCAAAATGCCACTGCAACATGCTTCAGCAGAATATCAGAACTCCTTTCTATATTAGCAAATGGAATGTTAAATTCTTCCCCCCTGATTCTAACCGTGGTGGCTGAAATAAATGGAGGAAACAGAACGTTCTCTTTGCTGTCACAGAAATGACAGCGAGGTTATCAATAATGCTAATAGTCGCTAAACACGTATTGAGTGCTTCCTGGTGCATTTTATGCCCCACGACAGTACATTTTGGCCTGCGCCATTTTACTAAAGAGGACACTGGCGACTGAAGGGATTAAGTCATTCGCTGATGTCACAATCTGGTGGGTGTTGGGTCAGGATTCAACACAGGCACGTTGGGGCTTGAGCCTCTACTTTAATTCTCTCCTCCGCCCCTGGCTTCCCCGGCAGCTTCTTGAACCCACTCTTCCTGCCGGCAGAGGGATTGAGTTGTCTGGCTCCCTGAAGTTGACATCTATTTGATATTGAGAAAGACCTTGGGGCTTTCTAATGTTCCACAGTGGCGCTTGCCAACCCGGTTCCCACTCCAGGACCATTCTGCTTTCGGGAGTGAGCTCCCTGAATTGCAGAGCCCCCCTAAAATCGGAGGGGTGCTCGGCCTGTCCCCTCACAGCATGTGTGCTGTGCCCCCAGGATGGAGGAGAAGAGCTGTCATTTCTGCCTGTGGGTTTTCCCTCCTTCTTACCTGTTCTCCTCCCTCCTAATGCAACCTCACCTGATCATAAAAGAAGAGCGGCATCTTCTAGCCTCCTTCCTGGAATGACTTAACGGAGAAACAGTGTAGGCCTAAAAAGTAAAATCAAAGAACTCAAGAATTAACATGGAAAGACAAATTCTCCTTGAAGTTTGGGGAAGTTATGGCACTGAATAAAA
The DNA here is from genome assembly GCA_004026885.1 of Lyroderma lyra. Classification (NCBI taxonomy): domain Eukaryota; kingdom Metazoa; phylum Chordata; class Mammalia; order Chiroptera; family Megadermatidae; genus Lyroderma; species Lyroderma lyra. The sequence goes on along the minus strand of PVJL010000349.1, from coordinate 2,297 downwards.
ATGAAATATAAAATGTGAAGGAAAGAGTACATGGAGGAGGAAACAAATGAATTGCTCAAGGCCCACGAAGATGGTGGCTACCTGCTGTGACTCGCACCCCGAACACACAAGACATCGCAAATACGCCTCGTCGGTTTCAGTGCTCCCCGTTTGGCTGAATGCTGGGGGGTAACCCGAAGCCCTCACCGAGTCTGCGGGATCCGGCATCGATGAGAAGCAATTAGAAGAAAGGATAATAAATACTCTGATGTGGTCAGCAGAGAATAATAACAGTGTCTATGCAAAGGCCATCTGTCTAATCCCCAAAATTACAGAAAAGAATTCCTCTGATCGATGTTGGAGTCAAACCTTTTGATGAACAACTTCAATAACCATGAGGCCGGTCCATCTAGAGCACTGATCTTTTCAGTTATTTGACTTCCTCATGACTGATGGTGTGTGTGTGTGTGTGTGTGTGTGTGTGTGTGTGTGTGTGAAGCTTGAAAAAAGCTTGATTATGATATGCAGAAGTTAACAGTAAGAAATCAAGAGTTGTATAGGAATAAAACTTAAGAATTTTACATTATCCTCCAAGGCTGTTTATCCTTTCATTCGTAAGAGGGGTGCTGAACATCTGGAGAAATTGCCGTCTCCTCCAAACTGTGGGGAAACTCCCTGCCCCACCCTGGGTCTCGTCATTATTGGAAACTGCCTTCCGGCCTTAGGGTAAGCGGGCGGCCTCCGCGTGTCCATCGGTAGCTCAGGCTGTTTGTCAGAGCCGCCGGTCCCAAGGGCGACCTCCCCGTCTCTGATGCGTGTCTCTCACACACCAGGACGGTTCCACACTGACTGTGTCCCTCCCCGGTCTGGCCATCGCTTGGGCTCAGCCCCCTCTTCACTCACGACCCCCCCTCAGAGACAGCTGTGCTTTCCCTTCCACGGCTACTGGTTGGCTCGGTGTCCCTCACTTCTCCTCGGCCAGCGCCTCTGTCTCAGGCCCCGTCGTGCCCCAGGCTTTGTTTTCAGTCCCCTGAAGTCACCCGCCGTCGGGAACGACGAAACCACTCTAGCGAGGAGCAGCTCCCGAGTTGTTCACCGTTCTGAGCTGCCGTGAGATCGCGAGCCGCCAACAGGGACGTGACCACCCCTCGGTCCGGTGTCCCCGCCCTGGGCGTGTGTCTGGGGCCCCCGTCCCTTCCTAGCCAACGCGGTTATCTGAGGCCCACACTGTGTCACCGTGCTTGCGTTCGTGCCACCCTTATTCTATGACACAAGGGCAATGGTGCTGGCAATTCGGATGTGCCCCAGAGGAGCCCTAAAGTCCTTCCTTTAAGTGAAAAGGTCAGTGTGGTGTGTGTGCGGGGAGAGCACCCTCACGTGACTGCGGACAGGACGCTCGTTGGCCTTCATTACTGTGCTGCTCCTCCTCCGCTCGCTCTATAGGCTTCCCGTGGGCAGGTCCGTGCGCACAGGAAAGGCAGCGTGGACAGGGGCTACTACCGCCAGCTTTCAGGGATCCCCTGGGGGTCTTGGGGATAAGAGGGGACTGCTGTCCTATAGATTGCTGATAGGTTTCGTCTTTCCCAAAACTAAAAGAAACGTATTTGAAAAATCAAATGTGATCAAGAAAAATTTCCTGCTTAAAACAACTTCAACGCCTTTTCGTTGTTTTTAGGTTAAAGTGAACACACAGAAGAGGCCTCAGGCGGTGTGCGAGCTGAGGCATTGCTCCATCTTTGCTCTGTCTGGTTTCACTGTCCACTGTCCTTTCTTACTGCTCTGGCTTCATTGATTTTCTTTCAATTTCTTGAAGATAACATTTTTATCTTGTTCTTCAGGCCCTTTAAACATGCTTTCTCTCTAAGACTTTTTTTGCGTCCATTCACTCCTTTCACCTATGAATTTCTGTTCAATCCTCTGCTCTCAATTCAGACATTACTTCCCCCAAGAAGGTCTTTGTTGGTACCCACAGCTCATATCACAGTGGCATTTCTATCCATTCATTTAAAAATCTATGTATCACCTGTCATCTATAGTCTAGGTGCTATTGATTTTTTAACAGCTGTCTTAAGGACAGCAAATAAATGAAGATGGGTCCCCAAAACTAGAGAATGCCTTACCCATAAGGCATGCCAAAGACGTGCGCGTAGGACGGATATTTAGACTCCCATAAAGCCCGCCAGGCTGGGGAGGGACGTGAGTGCCTTCTAGGCAGAAGTGACAGTGCGAGGCCATCACGGCAGCTACCTCGCTGAGGATGGAGAGCTGTGTGGTTTGGTGTGCTGGCAGTGTGGGGCTGCCTCGATGGCAGTGTGGGG